>CM031239.1:942250907-942838407 GCA_018340775.1 Taxus wallichiana var. yunnanensis | reverse complement strand
GGGAGTTTTGAATGTCTTTTGCAAGTGTATCAAGTGAGTACTCTAGTGCATTACCTTAAGAGTTCCAGGTTAACAAATGAGGTAGTGTTTACTTTTTTATATAGGGTTCCATGAATGATTTTTCTAAGAAAGGACATCCTATATGAAGTATAAGACCCAATGAAAGATTGCAATTTTAAAGTGCAGTTGGAAGACATTTCAGTCCAAGACTGTACAAGTAGGTCGAACTAGATGTACGGTCCTAATCAAGAGTAGAGAATGTGCCAAATAAAGTTAAGAGTTGATAAATTGATGTCTCTCTATTGATTTTGTGCATTGTATTCTCAAAATGTGTTGACATGTTAGTGTGCAAGGAAAAAAACAATGGACCTCAAAAAGTGCTAAGTGAGAATGCGAAGTTATATTTATCATAAGTAAGAGTACATAGTCAAATTGAAGGTTTCAAAGTGTAAGTTACCAATTTTTAGGTGTCTACATTCCCCGTTTATGTATGAAATTGAAAAATGCATGCTTAAAATAAATTGTACTTGAGTGTGTAAACACACTTTTCCTTTGCTCGAATTTTTGTTTTGCTTGTTGTGCTTGTAATGTTTGGCGTGCTCTATGATGAAACTTGCAACATAGAGTGTAGTCAATGTTCGTGATAGATAATTGATCATAACTCAAGTAAAACATGTAACATAAAATATTTGCATTTGTGTATATGTGAAGTGAAAAGATGTAAACAAAGAAAGAATACACTTGTTCGCTCGTGCTTTACTTTTTTTCTTGGAGATTTGTATATAGAGAACTTCACTGAAGGATTGGGGTGATCAGTCCCCAATCAATGCCAAGGAGAAACCAAAGTGTTAGGTGCATACAACCCAACACAAAAATGTGCAAAAGATAGAAAAATAAAGAGGTACAAATGTACCCCTGCGAAGGAATAAGACCATATACCAAAGTTATTTAAAGCAACTCTAATAACGTCCCATTTAAGTATAATAAGAGAGAAAATTCTACCCATGAAGCCCTTATACGCTTTGTTGCCTTCCATAACCCCACAAATCACACCATTGTAGATGGATCTAGACCTGATTTTGCAAATAAGAACATATAATACAAAAGAGAATAGGTTCCCCCAAACTCTCCCCATATTCTAAACAACTAAGTATAAATTTAAAGAAATGTTGAAATGTGCTAACAACATTGAACTAGGAAGGAGACTTATGTTCCCAAGATTCATGAAACTTATCTTGAAACTAAGTGTTGTTGTGAATAAGGAATTAAAAATTTCATGACCTTATGCTTATATGAACTCGAGTAATTTGAAAACCTATATAGATAGCTGAAAATCTTGAAATACTAAAAACCTAATGAATTTTCCCCAGTAAAAAATGTGGGGTCAATAATTTATCGTATGGTCTTGAATAAAGTGTATGGTTTTAACCTTGTGTTATTTTTGCCAAAAAAAATTGTATAATTGCATTTACGGGTGTTTGTACCTTATTTGTACCCACATCTGCCCCCAAAATTCTACTTGTGTTTGTTGAAAGTGTAGAATAAACCTAGATAAATGCCCTCCATTTTGAATCATGTGTGAATACCATGTTTGATCACGTGGCTCAAAATAAATAGGTGTGTACTATTAAAGGAGGTGTCGAAAAGTCATGTAAAGCGCTAAAGAGGTGGCCACCTTGGAGAAAATGTACCTACAAAAGGAAAGGTGTTTGATCGTGGTGGAAACCATAGTGCACAACAAAACAATGCTAGTAATAAATAATGATAATAGAAACTAAAGCAAGCTGATAAAAACATATGTAGGAAAAAAATGAACATCAACAATTAATCCAATTGCAAACAATGACATACAAGATAATACAAAATGCTTTGGGGCTTGTAAACATGGGACACCTACGGTGTTACAAGACAATCAAGGCCCATATGCCTACAACCAATAGAAAACAATTGCAAAAAAATAGACATAATGCCACAAACAAGGGACACCCATGATGTCATAAGACAATCAAAGAACATAGGCCATAAGTAAGGAAAAACGAAGAAGCAATAACATACACACAAGCAATGAAAATAAGTAAGCATGAACACACACAAAAACATGTCATCATGAAACAACAATGTCAACATGATAATATGATGTAGTAATAAATATAGGTGAAATATGTGAACAATAGATGTCAATGTTGTAGGACGTGGATGGATTTCCCTAAGTGAGAAGAATGTAAAGAAATATGTTCTCATATAAGCTTGTACCAATCTATGTGTCTTGCATCCAACTCAATATACCAAGTGAATGTATGTGTGTAAATAAATAATTAGTGTTATCTATAAAACCAAAGTGACAAAAAACACGTGTAATGTAAAGTGCTAATAATGTAAATGAGATGCATCCAAGGAATAAAACCCTAGTCAATACCATGGGAGTGTACTATGATACCACTACACCGGATGTGTTTCCTTTCTTTCCACCTTTGGAGTTTTTATATGCCATGCAAAGTGAGCAAGCTTGGGCTCAGAATGTCATACTAGATAGTCGAGAACTTATGTTTCCAACACCAAGTAGAAGAATGAAGGGACAAATGAAAGTTGAGTTTTTCCACCTTTGGAAGCTTGGTAGACATGTAGCCTTTCTTGGGTAAATAATTGAGAAAATGCGTATCTAGAAACCATTTCCAGTCCTTCCAATGGTCAATCACTGGAAGGATTGGAAATTACACTTTCTCAAATCAAATGATTCCAATGATCATCATGATTCCAATACACACTCACACTTACCTTAATTTAAATGTTAATGATCACAATGCACAAATTTTAGTCATGATTTAAAGGAAAATATGATTGTGAAGTTATAATTATAAATGTGGATTGTAGGTGAATTATTATATGTGAAGGCTCGATGAAAAAGGTTGTGTTAGTCACATTTGATAAGTGTAGATTTTAGTTAGGCTTCGAGATATACATTTACGAGTAAATTATGTTTCTTCATCCCTCGAGTTTTTAGTATGAGAAATTATTTTATAAGCTTAAATGTGTTCTTTATTGTTTTTATATGTAGTTGTGAAAGAGGGTAGTGAAGGAGATATAGAACAAAAAAAGTGTATACAGAAATTGTTACACCAAATCTATAATAGGAGTTGCAAAGTATGTATATCTCCCTTATTACTTGGGCTTTGCAAGATTCCATCATAGAGGGGGTAAAATCATGTTCATTATCTTCCCATTCCTTTCTTATTGAAATGAAAGATACCCATAAAAATCATATGTAAGTTTGTGTTCAAAATTGCTTTCCCATGTGTTGTACATCTTGCAAGTGCACTAAAAATTAAACATATATGGTCCACATGTACATGAATTTTCTTATTAGTTGAAACATTATATAGCCCACTTATTTCCCATTTTGCACCCTACATAATTTTTTTTTGTAATGAGTAAATGAAGTGTGAACAGATACATGTTAGAGAGTACATATATATTTATGTATATATAAAGAGATAGAGTGAGTGCAAGAGAAATTTATATACCTTTTATCTTTACGTGTGTGTGTGTGTGTGTGTGTGTGTGTGTGTGTGTGTGTGTGTGTGTGTGTGTGTGTGTAATAGAAATTAGTAAAATTCCTTGTATACAATAGAAATCATTCTTATTTGTTATATATATGTGAAGATGGTGGACTAACATAAAATTATTATTAAAAATTTATGCATATGAGCTTGGTGTGTAGCATATCTTTATTATGAATACTATAACTTGAATATGCCATTATACAGAAGGAGTAGATATCTTGGTGTTTAGCAATAAAACATTGGGTACCAATATTGATATATGTATTTTCCTCAAATGTCGGGTTTTCTAATTCATTGCATTCAATTATAACGATGTTGTGTTGGTGACTGACATTTTCTTAGGGTCTTTCTGTTGTCTTCATTTTGGATCTTATCTATATATAATGGATTTTGTTCTTAGCGAGGTAATGTAATGTCGACCCTCAAGTTATATTGTCCTCATCGATCAACACTATAGAACATAGTAAATGAAGTGTGATAAGATACAAGTCGGAGGATGTGTGTGTGCTTATATATATATATATATATATATATATATATATATATATATATATATATATATATATATATAGACATACTCATGGTTATCCATCCTATAATAAAGTATGCATAACATCATAAAACCATATATATATATAGAAATTTGCAAAGTTTCATATATATCTATATCTAATACAAATAAGTAAACTTCCTTGTATAAAATATATATTTTTAATGTGTGTGTGTGTGTGTGTGTGTGTGTGTGTGTGTGTGTGTGTGTGTGTGTGTGTGTGTGTGTGTGTGTGTGTGTCCGGCTTAATACCCAAACAAACATGGAATATTGACATTGACTCGCACCAAGTCAAAATGTTGCTTTTGTTATAAATTTCTTTGGTGTGCTATGTTGCTGATTTATGTTTAACCCTTAATTAAATTTTAGGTCAATTTAATTAGGTGTAAAATAGATTAGAGCTGGTTACTTATCTTATAAAGATATTACAATATAAATACTATTTCAGATTTACAACTTAGATCATATAAAAAGAATTTACACACATAGATAACCTAACATGTAATAGAAAGCTCAAAACAAATGTATGAGGGCACTTAGCTGATTTTAGGTGACTTCTAGAGAGATCTAGGAGTGTGCAATAGAAAAATTGGGAAATATGAACCACGCTAGCCTTCACAACCGGAACTAAAATTGTAAATTCCCTTGGGTCAAGACCATACTGTACAATCTAGCCTCTTCGTACATTCTTAGACCTACTCAAAACCAACCTTTGCAACTTTTTGGGTTGGTCACCTTTTTGGATTTTTCTTTTGCTGTCAAACCCTAGTTTTTACACATGAAACGAGGCTCTCTGAATGGAAAAAACATCACCTCAAACCCTATCCATGGATGAAGAGTCCTATAAAACAAACATTATAAGGGTTGTGAGAACCCCCTTTCACCGCCGATGTTGGCACTACTTTGAAGAGGCCTTAAAACACATGTCATTCTCCACCTTGCACATGATATCGAGATAGATCAATCAGATTTGGAAATTTCTTTGAGCATGCTTGCTTTGATTTGGCTCTTGCTAAAATACTTGGAGAGAGGATGTTTGAATGCTTATAGATGAGATATATGGCTTCCTTGACCTGGTTTGTAGCTTCAGACATGATGTGGGTGTTTCCCTAATGACTATTGATGTGGAAGTCTGAAATTTAGGGAGCTTTGGATGTCTTTGCAAGTGTATGAAGTGAGTGCTCTAGTGCATTACCTTAGGAGTTCCAAATTAGCAAATGAGGTAGTGTTTACTTTCTTATATAGGGTTCTATAGATGTTTTTTTATAAGAAAGGACAACCTAGATGAAGTATAAGACCCAATGAAAGATTTCAATTTGAAAGTGCAGTTGGAAGACATTTTGGTCTAAGACCGTACAAGTAGGTCAGAACCAGATGTACGGTCCTAATCAAGAGTAGAGAATGTGCCAAATAATGTTTAAAGTTGGTAAAATGACGCCTCTTTATTGATTTTGTGCATTGTATTCTCAAAATGTGTTGACATGTTAGTGTGCAAGGATAAACAAGCTAAATAATGGACCTCAGAAAGTGCTAAGAAGGAATGGAGAAGTCTTATTTATCATAGTAAGATTGTATAATCAAATTAAAGGTTTCCAAAGTACAAATTACAAAATTTGAGTGTCTACATTTCCCCTCCATTTAAGTATCAAATTGAAAATTTCATGCTTAAAGGAAATTGTACTTGAGTGTGTAAACACACTTTACCTTTAACTTTCGAATGTTTTTTTATTTGTTATGCTTGGTATTGCCATGCTCTATGATGAAACTTACAACATAGAGTGTAGTCAATGTCTATGATGGATAATTGACCATAATTCAAGTAAAACATGTAACATAAAATATTTGCATTTACGTATATGTGAAGTGGAAAGATGTAAACAAAGAAAGAATACACTTGTTTGCTCATGCTTTACTTTTTTTCTTAGAGATTTGTATCTGGTTAACTTCACTAAAGGATTGGGGGTGATCATTCCCCAATCAATGTTAAGGAGAAACCAATGTGTTAGGTGTATGCAACCTCAACATGGAAATGTGCTAAAGAGATAAAAATAAAGAGGTATAAATGCACCCTTGCAAAGGAATAAGACCATATACCAAAGTTATTCAACAACTCTAATAACATCCCCTTTAAGTATAATAAGAGAGAAAATCCTACCCAAATTCTTTGGGAAGGAAATAATACTCCCAAGAAACCCAATGAAAATCCTTTCCATGCACCGAGATAGCCCATAAGAAATCTCTGCACATTTTCTCAAGTTTTTGTAAGAAGCTTGAGAATTTTTTTCCGACAAAAAGAGTAGAAAACATGTGTGGGCGTAAGAACTTTGAAGCTAATGTGAAATTTAGATTCAAATGAGAGAGGCTTTGTGATACTATATGAAAAATTCTTTTCAACTTGATCGGTGACATATTACCATATACGGGAGGGGCTTGCTTGGAATGCAACATGGATGCCCAAAAAATCGGGATATTTTTCCATATTGAATCCACTTCCATTGGAGAAGAGATAACCATGGGGAGGAGGCGAAAAAACTATTTATAACACCAATTCTTTTTCCAATGAATTCTTAAACCCGAGGTGAGGTAATATACATCTAGGCAAGAGAAAGCTTGTTGAACATTAGCCTCATCTTTAATTAAGGTGAGAAAGGAATCATTCACAAAATGGCCATTGACAAGCTAAGTAAGAGGTAAGCCGATAACATAATTCCATTCACCAATCCACGTTGAGTGGCATTAACAAGAGATATGAAAATCATTCACTACTAACACATATAAAGCATGAGCGAAAGGAAGCCTTGTCAAATGGATTGAAAAATCCCAAAACGCTCAAAGCGAATTCCATTGACAAAGAGATAGGCAGAGACAAAAAAATCATTGACATAGTGGTGATAAAGGTATGCCTAAACACAAGCATCTTGAGCATGACCAAAATGAAGTGTCATTCAATCCTACCATAAGCTTTCTCAAAATGAATTTTAATGAATAAGGATTTTATTTGTGACCACCGAGCTAATTCCATGCATTTCCATACCACAATAATATTATCCAAAATGTATCTAATTCAGATGAACCCTATTTTCTCCGAACCAACAATTACAGTAACATGTTGCAAATGCGCAAAGATAGAGCTTTGGACATGATTTTATTTGAGACATTGAGAAGAGTAATTAACCACCAATTGGAAATGAGCTCCAAATCCCCCATCTTGGGAATGAATTTGATGTGTCCTTGGTTGATGAATTGACCAAGTGAATTGGAATGAAAGGCCTCCAAATAGACCTAAAAGTGTCATTACCAACCACATCCCAAAGGGTTTTATAAAATTCACAAGGGAAACCATCATTAGCCATTTGAAAAATTTCCTCAAAAATATCCCCAATAGTTAACATTCTATTACAAGAAATCCGTTATGATTGAGATAGATTACACGGGACCACCACTATGTATTGATCAAGAGCCACTTATTACTTCAAAGAAATATCCCTAGCTTTGAAACTTGTTGATAATGATGCACAAAATCCTTGCACCATCTCTCGACACTATGAAAAGATGAAGTGAGCCTTCCCGATAGCTTTGATTTGTTTATGGGCGTGATTTACTTTGAGGGAATGGAATAATTCCTTAGAAATCCTATCACCCACTTTAATCCAATGTAATCTAGCTTTGATTTGAGCTCCTCTTCCATTATAGGAATCAACAATTTTGATGCACTACCTAAGATTCACCACCTCTCTCTGCAAAGGTTCATCAAAGGTAGTTTTCTCCGAGAAAGCTAAGGAATGACTCATTTTAGAGGTGGTGACAGAGTAAGAATTACATCGAATATGGTCTAATTGATGCCTCAAGGTGTGGAAAAAACACATAAACCACTGAATGACTTCTTTCCACCATAAAATTCATTATGTTCTACCGAGTTGGGTGGGCTACAAGGCCCAAAACCTTCTTAATATGGTGAAGGGCGGGAACTTGATGTAAATGAGTATTATTGAGATAACATTGAGTGGTGTGAACTAAATATTTAAGCCTAAAGTGGATTGGGTAGTGGTAAGAAAGGACCAAGTATAATAAGACTTTTATCGGTAACTAAAAACCCACTAGAAAAGGAGAAAAAGGTTGCATTGACAATATGTCATTATTGAGGTGCATAAAGATGAGATCAAATCCCTGGCGTAAATTAGATTAAGTGTGCTAATCGATGAAGTCATAATGAAAAGAAACATTGGGGTTATAAAATCTATATTTATTTGGCATATACATCCAGGCTTCCCTTTCATCCATTACATGTGTAGATGGTTAATATTTTCAAAAAGAAACTCTACCATATTAAAGTCACCACATATCACCCAATAGGTATTGAGGAGCTCGTCGAAAATCCAATGCCACATCATTATTCGTTCAATTACGTCACTTTGGATACATAAACATTAATTACTCTAAAAGAGTGATTATCAATGTTGAATAAAACCCACAAGACATGATTTGTTGGGTCACATCCATGATTAACATAACGAGGCCTCCATTTAGGGGTAATAAATGTCATAATTCCTCCACGAGACAGGCTCATGATGTTTAGTCGAGCTAAAATATACGGCCGAGATAACTTTAGTGATTGTAGATAAAAGAAATAATGTTATAAGCATAATATGTCCATCTCTAGAAATTGCTTCCTATAATTTCACACAGTGTACTTATGAGTGGAGTATGTTAGACCCTTGACATTCCAAGAGAAGCAATTAATTGAAAATGAGCATCTAGAGACATATCCTCTGAATTTAGGCCCAAAAGGGCGTCATAACTATTCTACAAAAACCTTTGCTAGTTAGAAAGAAAACATTCACTAGAATGTGTTTTGTTAGGTAGAAGATGTTATTTCACCTTCCTCAAGGTGGCGAGGACGGCTATGAGAGCGTTGAATTCTATTTTGTGGGGATAAATTGGAATATGAGACACAAAATGAAAACCACCCTTATCTTCTATAATAGTTCAAAAACCCATTAACTCCATGGATGCCCCGAGAAGGAGGATAAAGTTGTGATAAAGTAGTGGAAATCATCTCCGAGACGGTGAGATGGAAGCCATAAAAGGCTTGGAGATAGAAGCTCCAATGGGGTTAGGAAGGGTTTACACAAATGATAATTGGAAATCTTGTGGTTTAACGACCTTGAAAGTGATGGGATCAATGTGGAGAATGAGGGATTTTTATAGTTATTTTTACAATCCAAAGTGTTCCAACCATCTTCGCTAAAAGCATGAGAAGGCAAAACATTGGGCTTTGAAATATTTTTGTTATTCTTAGCAAACAAAGGAAATATTGAATCTTATGGTATGCATACTAGAAAAAAAAAAAAAGTGTTGGTGAGGTTAATATAGACCACCCATTAAGTGTATCAGATTCCCCCACTTGGGCATCAATGGTTTCTTTGAGGTCTTGAGAAAGGTTGACCTTAACACAAACTTTTCACCAAGTTATAACAACATAGAACCAAAGAGGTTATTTGGTTATGACCCATCCTATAGAGGAAAATTGAGGTATAAAAAGAGAAAAAATGGCATGGGAAGGCCTAGAAATTCCACCCAGACAAGCACTTTAAGATTCATATGCTCAAAAACTAAAAACTTACAAGTCTAATGGGACACAACAAGTAGGGAATTACAAACATAACAAGTGGAAAACTTATGCAACACAACGACCACATTGAGCAACAGTAAACAAAACGGAATAGGAAAAACCCTTTGATCATATTCTGGATAGAGTCCAACTTGATGCCAAATTGGGGCCAAGCCGTTTGGACCCAAAAGTGAAACATGCTTTGAGTGAATCCTTCCAACAAAATAGCTTATATACAAAATTTCTCAAGACAATGACATGCAAAATTACCTCAACTAGTAATGAAATATTAGGGGTAGTGGCATTACCTTGTGGACTAATTTGGGTAAAAATTCCTCGGTAGCTTCCTTGGAGGTGCCAATATAGTCTCTCATAGTCAAAATAACTGGACTACGTGAATGAGAGGCCATTTATAAAATAGTTGTCGAATGCGGAAATTACCTAAAAACCAAAGTAAATGGAAGTGCATGTGGAAAAATTTCCGCATGAGGTGGTATGATGAGGGTGAAGACCTGTGAGGTTTTAGCCATACAAAACATGAAACCCTAGTAGTGTGTTTTTGTTTCCTCAACTTGTATATATTAGTACATTTTAGGAAACTTAAAATTTGATACATTTACATTGAATGTCAATAATATTTATTGAAATAGTTGTAGTTCTATTGATGCGAGATAATGGTTTCTTGTATCCATTCATTAGGGTACAAATACCTCTACATAATTGATATAGAAAGTCAAAATGATAAGGCCGGGGTCATTTCTTTGATGACTTAGATGGATTGGACTACCCCTAATCGTGGTTCCTTTGATAAAGGAAGAAACTGATTTAGATATACACTTATTCAACATTAAGGTCCACTATATATAATCTAAAACATGGAAAAATATACCATATCATGTAATTTAGTGACTCGAATAAAAATAAAAACAAATTGTATTCATATTGAATCATTGTTACACAAGATCAAAATTTCTTGGCTATAAAATAATAATTAGTTGTTAAGTAGTTGGAGATTCCACAATAAATTTTAACTAGATTTTTTTATTTTCGAGGATTTTAATATGTAAATTGACAATAGATATGGTTTATAAATGAGGTGTTGCTTTATTCACTATTTAAATATATAAAAATGCAATTCATTGTCATGTAGTTGTAGTTCCACAATAATTTTTATTAAATATTTTCTATTTTTGTGGGATTTTGACATGTGAGTTGATGAACATTTTTCAAGAATAGTCATTTATTTCATTAAATTTATCATCTATTTTCTCAATGACCAAGGGAAGAGGACTCACAAAGTATTCAAATTGAATGCATTTAACAAACAATCTTGTGTAGTGTAATTGTTCCAACCCTTATCTTTTCAATGTATGCGAACTAGGTATTATATGTTTGAAATGAAACTTTTTCTACTTGAAAAATAATAAATTTCTTTCATTGCAACTTCAATACAAATATGCTATATGTGCCCCTCTTATATCTCTCTAAATGCACTAATTCACCTTTGTGCCCATATAATTCTTGAATTCAAATTAGAACACTATTGGGGAAGAAGGAAATATAAATTAAGGGTTAAGAGGGCCCACAAAGGAGAAATGACCAAAAACATAGGTACAAAAGCTGGTCAAACTCTATAATACTTATTATTGGCCCAAATTAATCCAAAAACGTGGTAAGAGAGGAAATTAGTAAAGAGAAATAAAATATAATAAAATGGAAGAAAAGAGACAAAAACAGGGCTTGCGAGGAGAAGAATGATAGGTTTACAAGAGAAAGTGATGTCAAGCATGACAACAACAAAAGAAAACACGTCAAAAGTTGAAAGTCATAAAGAAAATGTGTCACTAAGATCCTCACCTAGATCAATGATATATAAACACATAAATAACTAATACCAAAGTAATTAACTAGTAATGTACCAAAGTATGTGTCTACACAATGCCCCACCTAGATGTGGGTGCATGTATACTCATAAGAGTAAAACAAACAATCATGTGGACATAAAATGGATTCGGTTGATTCTTCACATCCATACTCTTGTGTTTAAGTCTATGCAAGTAAATAAGAGTGAATCTCCAACTGTATAATATAGTAAGAAAGGAGCTACTATATTTGTGGGAAGTATGAGCAAAGGAAATATAAACAAATACACTTGAATGTGGTGAAGTTGTATGTATGCTGAATTTGGATTTGACACATCTTGTTATGAGAGAAAATTAACATAACCTATTTTTGGAGTGTGCCTTGTCATAAGACCAAGGCATCTTTATCTAATATGGATATGCTACACATATTCTCTATAGGAAGTTAAGAACATTTCACAAAGAGTTAAACATATGATGAGAGAGTTGAAATAAATAATCTATATATGTTTATCCTTTTGAGATGCTGGATGAACCTATAAAATACATATCTCAAAAGAAATAATTTACACCAACACTACACGAAGTAAAAAAAAATCCATGTATTGGGTCAAAATTGTGCCACTAATCAACATTTTATGGTGTTTTTTGATGGAATATTTTTGATAATTTGTCATTTTTGTAGTGCAAAATTGATGGTACTATAATTTTTCAATAATGCAAATTTTGTGCCACAAAGAATTGATATAAACTCTGCAAATGTGGCACAATAAAATATGAAAGAATTAAAAATATATAATACAACTAATTTGTAATTAAAATAATAATTATTTATATTTCAAATACTTATTTATAAATAAGAGGTGTAATAATCCTTAACATATTTGTACTTTATATATCATTTTTCTACTCCATGTATGCTAGACCCAACATAACTAAAAATATGTAACAAACCTTCAATCATCTAAAACTAAATCAACATCCCACAACTATCAACTTGGATTTTTAGGAATGGTGCTCAATGTTACTTTCTGCTATATAACTAGATAATTTTTTTGTGTTTGTTTATCTATGGAAATACTCATACCATATGGTTTGTCTAAGTGAAACAAGATAGCCAAAACTCACATGCCCATATCTATAGTGCCACAACTTTTTGGAGTTTTGATCCTTTGCCATGAGTACTTGATTGTTACGTGGGACAAATTCAAGTTGAAATATCTTGGAAATTCCTGATGTACATGCAAAAATCGATATTATATATTTTTATCCCTTACTAGGAACACTTTCTTTCCACTTATGCAATAAAATTCAACTTAAACTCATGGTCTAGTAGCTAATTAATTGATAGAAGGTTCTTGGTAAGTCCTATAACATTCAAAAGTCCCATGATAATGTAGTCATGTTTTTCGAGAGGACACTTGATATTCCTTATACTTTGAACTTGGTAATAAGTTTCATCACCCAAAGAAACATGATTCTTGGTGGATGAAGGATCTAAGATGACAAACTGGTCCTTTCTTCCAGTCATATGTTGGGTGGCTACGATTAAATATACAGGATAGAGTTGGATGAGGATGATTCATCACTTGATTATGCACTATATAGGACATCCCTATAAAAATTTTCATCCTCTTGATCAACAATATTCCCTTGGTGTTGTGGTTTCTTCTTCCATTTTCCCTTGTTTTGTCCATGAGACTTTTGTTGGCTATTAGATTTATGCTACTAGTTAGGATTCTTACTTGAAGATAATTAGGATAGACCATTGTACCAACAATCCTTGGTGCCACCCCCTTCCGAGTACAAGACATTTCTTGGGTGAACCTTGATTTTTATGAATTTTGTTGTTGATTATTGCCTTGCTTGTTGGAGATTTTTTTATTTGTTCCTTAAAGTTGGAAGAAATTGCATGGTATTCATTGTTTACCTCATTGTGAATGGATTCTTCTTACTATAACATGTTGAAAAATTATTCAAATCTCGAGTTTCTTATCCAATATATGATATGTGGTGACAAAAACTCTATAGGATTTTGACAATCCTTTCAATACTATAATTATGAGTGTTTTATCTTCCACATGTTCATTCATTACTATAAGTGAGGCCCTTAATATTATAACACTTCTACAAAAATCTTTAATTATGTGCACACAAATCATTTTTTAGTTTTTCCCAAGCTGATTTGGTTGTTTCTACATCTTTGTTGTGGGGTTGGACCTCATTTGTTATGTCATACATTATGAAAATATTTTATTCTTTATTAGCTCTATAAAATATGCATTGTTGATCACCATATGTTGGATCCTTGGTGATATTTCCTTCAACAAAATTGTAGATATCCTCAAATTTACTATGTTTCTTGATCTTGGTTTTCCATGCAATATTGTTTTATTTCTATAGGAGTTGTGATTGAAAGAAACAAATTTATCCCAAAATTTTCCATTTTGATTATACAATTTTTTTATCAATGTGATGGATTAGTTCTTATCACTATAGGAATAAATACCCTCTTTATATCTTGTCGGTATGATATATCAAACCTATCTATATGTGCGTTGTTTCGATATACTTGTTGCACTGGAAAAATATTTCCCTTTCGATATACCCAAAAATACATGAAATATAAGTTAATGTATGTGAGATAAGAGTAGTATGTGGTACATTGATGCGGTTCCAACATTGATATCTACTCATTCTTTCACTATTTAAGAATTTATACACCAACTCGGCTCTATCTTTACAAGATACATTTAAGGATTATACTTAGTATAATAAGAGTGTATTATTGCCTATCTAATAAAATTACCTTTAATGGTTTCAATGTTCATTATATTAATGCTTCATGCTCTGTCCCCGATGTTATTTCCACCCACCAATGACTCATACTTCATTCAAGATTATTTGACACATACCTTACTCTTCTTCTTGGATTTCTCAATTAAACTTCCTTACTCAAGTATGTAAACTTTGGACTTTGGTTCCTTCCATGTTCCCTTTGTTAAACACCCTACTCATACACTCCAAAGTATAGTTAGTGGGTTACTAAGAATGATTCTAAATAACCAAGATTACCTTACTACTCTCCTTTGACAAAAACTGTTCTTTCTCTCTCCTGATAATGCATGCTTGAATAATATATGGGCATAGAATTATAGAGGAGAATAGGATCCCTCATGAGCTTCCTAAATACTCTTTTTCTTCCCTCAATATGTATCCCAAATTTAAAGATCCAACTCTTTTGTTATCGCCCTATAGTCCACCTTTTGTATCTTGGCTCTAGAACCCTTAACTAGGTTATGGAGAGGGAATTGTCATGCATAGATTTAAATTTAGGTCACTTTAAGATGAAATAGAAGTATCTTCAGGCACCCATTAAGCCACTTGACTTATTGTAGAAGTTTTAGGGTTTGAGTCAATATTTAGAGGTTGGTTTCTTTGTAAAGTGGTCTCTACAACTAGCCTTCCTTGTTGTGCACTATTTCCTTCAAGTATTGGTAAAGAAAAATCTCAATTCAAATAGAAAGATTTAAAAATTATTTTTGAATATCTAATGAGAATGAGCTAAAATCATCTCTTGCAAATTTCAAAGCATACCTTGAAAGTTTTAAGATTCAATCTTCGAGCCCTAGTTTTCCTTGACAATGTGTTATAGTGTAACCCGAGAAGGGTAAAAGAATTGTATATTTCTTCCTTGTTGTTTTCAAGAACTCAAACTTGACACTATAGTCTATAAAATCCTCTCCCCTGATTCTATCTTAATAGTAGTTCAAGGTTATTTAGAAAACTCACTTTTACTTCCTTTTTCCTCCAACGCACTATGTACATACATGGTTTATGAAGACAAAAATGGTTTCTGAAGAGGGATAACTTCACTTTTCTCAACCATACAATATTAATAACCCCATATACAAGCACATGCTCCAATGTACACATTTCAACATTTTTTCAATGATAATAAAGAGGTCTTTTCTCACAAAAATGATAAATTCAACCCTAATTACTCACCATATCTCCTTGAAAACAAAGACTAACAACTTTTAAAGAATGATTTCATCATACCTATGTATACTCTTCAAATGTGAAGGTTCCAAGATTGACAGACCATTCTTAATGCCTCCCAACTCATGCTTTCCTTTCCTCTTATAGTAGTCATGTAGTAAACTTGACTGCACTCGAGAATGCTCAAACACGGTGCTTGGAGACTTGGTATCTCCTATCAAATCATCTCTAAAATATGCACAATCATTCCCAAGTCAATTATTACCTTAAAAATTCTAATATACTATAATATCACTGAGATTCAAATCCAAAAACATATATACACTTGCTTCTAATGACTGTTTCCAGATCGTATAAATCTTGTAGTTCAGGATACATTCACAATGTATACATATTACTTGAAAAAATTAGTGTGAAAGAACTCAAATACCTTGTATAACTCTATATTACCTCTTTATATAACTCTAATATCAAACACCATTGCATGAACACTCAATATATTCAAGAAATATGCAAAGAAATAGAGATAAACTCAGTTTTTACTTCGATACTTCTTCTTGAAACATCACAATCTTTGATTCTCATATGGATGGAATGAGAAAGAAAAAAATTACACCAAGCTTATATACCTTTCCTTTTCAGTTTCCTACCGAATATAAGCCTTTCACATTCTTAATTATATCATTAAATCTTAATACAACATGATTTTTGGTTTGAAATCTTAAGACAACTACTTATTATTGGATTAAGACTTCTAACTCATGGAAGGACCTAATCTAACCCATTGTACCCCATTTCATCCTTTTCGTAAAGTTTATAAGCTACAAGAATCCTTGAAAACACCTATCACAAGCCAAAAATGCCCTTCAAGACTCAACTTAAACTTTTGGAGGGAAAGTGTACAATTTAAATTTAGAGAGGCCAAGAGCAAAACTAGTAACACATTTAGACACCTATTGACCTAAAGGACTCATGACCATACCTGACACACCAAAAATTAGATGTAGTCATCCTATGTATACTCTAGAGATGATGCTCTTACATCATACATAGAAAGAACATGAAAAGGATCCATCCAATCAATGGAACATGCTTAACAAAATATATTTGTACGTGGAAGACGAGTCTCAATATACTTAGATTTTCCCAATTTTAGGATTTATGTCTAACAACTATATCAAATGGGTAACCGAGGGATGATAATGGGTGTAGTGTACTTATTACTCCTTGATGATTTATAGGGATGATGCCACAAATATAATTGTTGTATCTATATTAGGCATTAGAATCAATAGTCCAAAACATGTTAACTTTACATGTAAGTTTGGTCCAAAGGCACCACTAATATCAAATGCTGTTGAGATCAAAAGATCTTGTAAGTGTTTTTTAGAACCCAAGCTTAAATTAATTTTTGCACAATGTTTTGTAGTGGTATGATAATATGCAAATTATTAGAAATTGGTAACAAAATACACGAGAAATGAAATAAGAAACAAAATTTTCTTTCCCCTTTTTAAAAACTACAAAAAATCACAATTTAAGGCCTCTTTTAGCCTTAGAGGAATTTTGGTAGAAAAAGTGCACCAAAATTTCCCTAAACTATTTTTAGTGTGCGGGGATCAAAATATTGTTTCTAGAAATATTTTGATTCATTTTTTTGGGTAAATAGGATGGTCGTGGCGATTTTTTGAGTGAAAAGTGGGGTTTCGGTGTGTCCCCCCTCCATGTGATTTTTTTTCAATTATTCCTATTTTTTTGCAAATATTTTTTCTCCCTTTTCATTTTTGTAAAAACATTTTATTTTTCAAAATGACCCCCTTTGGTTTGATAATTGTATGAATAATTTTCCCTTTTGTTTTGTTGTTTTAAAAAACATCTTCACATCTTATTAAAAAAATTGCCCCTCTTTTTAAAAAGTGTGTAAAAAAACAAGGGGTGAGGTTTGAACCCCTAACCACCTTTAACCAAATACCTTGGGAATGCCCATGTTAGTTACCTCAATTCAAGAACTATAATGTGTTGTATGGTATTTAAGGTGTAAAGGGCCAAGTTTGAGTTTGTTTTTAAATGAAAGGGGTCAAAGGGTGGCTCGAACCCATGACCTCACAAATAAAGTAGAATTTTAGGATCGGTAATCCAACCAAGAAATCTATCTCAATGGCTATATATAGTGAAACAAAATTATATTTGAATTTTAAAACATGCAAAAAGTTTTAAAAATACACACCCAAATAATCTTCCCGTGTTTAGACATGTGATTCAAGATTAGGACTCACTTTTTGTTTATTTAGAAGCCTTCAAGGATTTTTGATTATGACTTATGAGAAATATTTCACCACATTTTATAAGTCTTCGTACATTACCTTTAAAGGTTCTCTAGTGGTGTCAATGAATCCAAATGAGGGATACAAAATTATTAGAAAGCAAGGTTCTCAAGAGCTCGAGATCACCCAAGGATGGATTAGGGTAAAATGAGTTTTGAATCACATAGAAATATGTATGTATGAGGATTGATTATTTTTATTTACAAATACAGATGCCAAGATACTTTAACACATACACAAGTTGGCCAAAGTAAAAATATCTCACAAAGCAAACAACTCTCCTTAGTTGGAGGATATGTTGAAGCTATATTTATAGGATTAGGGTAGCACAAAGATGTAAATATCTACAAAAACAACTCACCAAACAAAATACACGATCTCTCTGTATGTACCCAAAATTGAAGTCTTGCACCACCTGGAAGGAGGTTACACATACCCCAATGATGATACAGGTCTCCTCACAAGGTGTTCGGGATCCAGAAAAGCTCACCAAGTATACATTTGTATCCCGTATGCCTCATCTAGCCTCTGCATGCTTTATTCTGCCCTCTGCCCCCTTTTTCCTTGAATTTTGGTCGTAAGTGATGAAACCGCCACCCAAGATAGGGTGGTGGTCTTGAACCACCGCCCTGCATAGGGCGATGATCTTGTGCATGTTTTCCAGAATGTTCCGATGATCTCGTCAAACGTAAAATTCAAATTTCTATCCACATTCTTCAGCTACTTTGCTTTGCATTTATGTTTTAGCCGCCCTATGAATAGTGTTTTCTCTTTGTTTAATGGTAAAAGAGTTCTATTCCAAGTTACCTTATAGTGAATGCATTTGTTATAAATAGCCAGCTTGTTTTCAAACAAGAGGCCCCTCTCCTTCTCTGTTTAATCATTGATTCTTTTGAGTTTCTTGCTTAGAATTCCAATAGTTTCATGTTTTGCATCCATTGTTAGTTTTCCTCATTGTCAGAGGTCATTTGATCTTCTTGTTTTAATCTTGCTTCATTGTTGTTCCTATGTAAATCGGTTTAGAATAAGGTAGTTTCATTCTTAGGTTGGAATCCATTTAGAGTTACAGGTTTTTTTAGTCACAAAAGATAGTTTCTAGAACTCTCGGCGTATTTGTGTTGTGTTCCCATGCAATAAATCCCGCTTTAGAATTGCATAGTCAAGCTCTATTCACTTGCACTATCCCTCTCTTACTCGCATTATATTTAGTCTATATCCAAAGCTGCCATTGTTTGAGTACCTTCTTACTGCTTTGATGCTATCATATACATGCTTTTCTAGATTGATGAGAACATGAAAGGAACGAGGAGATCACAATGAGGGGACAAAGTCACACACAACTAGATTTACTTGCATTCAGTAAACTCCTGGTTTGAGTCACAAATTTCTATTTATAACATATCAAATAGAGTAGTAAATTATTTCATTTCAGTCAAAGCTCGCTCTCGATATCACCAAGGAAGCTATGGGGATTGATAGTTTCTAAGAAACTATGATTCATTCCTCACTTCTGAGGTAGGATTGTGAGTCTTTCGATTTAAATTAATTAGTTGTTTAGATATTTAGGATAAAATCACAACCGCACATAGGCAAATAGCTACACCAAAGCTACTTTACTTTTTTGATTATGTTACTAGATTAATTTTCCATTTTCTTAATATATTAGAATAGATGCTCTTTTAATTCCTTTAAAATACTTCATCGAAAATACAAAGATAAAATAATGCACGCATAGTGTAGATACATCTTTCATAATTAGTTTATTAGTTTTAGTTAAAGTTGAATCGTTTTTGCATGACAATCATAGGACCTAGGGAATTCAGGGAATATGTGTTTGAACCAATAGTGCCTCAACCAAATCTCCCCAGAACACTAGCTGATATAGATCAAGACCTTAGGATTCAGGTCTTTCGAATAACGGTAGACCTACGAACAATTGGTGAACAATTAAGAGAGTTAAATATTGAAGATGACAAGGCATCCACATTTTGTTCAAATCACCCTAATTACTGCATTGCCTTGATAGGATGTCGCATGACCGCATAAGGACTCGAAAGAGAACAAGTATATGGTTGTGATCCTTTAGTTCCACAACCTAACGCAGAGACCTCCTCATTGACATAGATACTAGCTTACGATTCAAGTTTCCGAACACCTATAAGGTATTCGAGAAAATTAGACAACTTCTAGTTCTAAACATAGAGGTTGAAAAGGTGTACGATTATTGGATAATCGGAAGGAGAAATTAACTCCTCATATGACCATAAGAGGTCCGCCACAACCACAAACTTACGGTTATGATCCACAAGTCCCACAACCCAACGGGCCTACTAATCAATCGGATATTGACACTGGTTTAAGAAAACTAATATTAAGGTCCTCACCACTCCCACCGACATCATTACACAATTCTCGTATTAAATGTAGTAGCCAATCAAGCTAAGGATTTTTAGACAAGACCGAGATAATCGTCCATAAAACCCCGGAGGATCCACTACACATCTCATCACCATTTTTCATGACCTTGTCTAGAAATATACGCGAAGCACCTACAGGTCACTTTCCACGTATCCAACAGCTAATAAATAGGATCTCGACTGAGCTCAACATTGATTGGAGCCTCCGAGCGTTAATATATCCGATTGATCCATTACACCAATCCGAGTTAGGGGCCTTCTTTGCCTTAGATTCGCAGATTCCATTATTGCTTGTTGAGGATATAAGATTGCCCAACTAGTTTGTCTGCACCCATATATTTTCCACATTCACCGGCCGTCTCGACATGACCTCGGCAGGTCGGGTATGAGGAAGAGTTACTTGTAGATTCTTATGCTCACATGTCACTTTTCCATCGTACACTCCAACTCACCAATAACGCAGTTCAACTCTATAACTTAGGGAAATTTCCTATGTGGAGCTCCACACTTGCAACATTATAAATATTTGTTGGTTGTCAAATTAGGACTTTAATGAAAGCAATAGTCAGGGGATAGAAAGTCCCTCCTCTTTAATGGGTGATGTGCCCTTATTGAAAGAAAATAGCAAAACTATTTACAAATGTACAATTTTCTCTCTTAATGAGAAACTCTGATATCATGAAAGTGTTTTAATGAAAAGGTAGATCATATATACAAAGGAACAAAAGAACTAAGTGAGGGAAAAGGTAGAACATAACAACATTCCCAAGAAATATAGATAGCAAAATAGTTCCTTATAAATGTTGTACAAGGATGATATATAGAACATAATCATTCATATTAAATCACCAGATATTATTTCATAGACACAAAGTTCCAGAAATGACATCCATAAGAATACAAAGCTTCTTAATGCAATAGATTAATGATTCACAAAATTTAGACAAGAAAGAGAAAATAAATCGATGCAGATAGAAACAGGAAGGGAAATCTTCTGTATTGATAGCTTTTAGTTCTTTTACACTTTCAAAAATTATCAGAGTTCCAACCCTTTGGAATGGCATGGAGAGCCCAATATATAGCTTACAAAGTGGTTACATTTGGTAACCATTTCTTTTAACAAAAGATTAATTAAGGAAATACATAACATAAAGTCCTTAATTAAATTACAAGGAGATCCGAACTAAAAATAGAAGAAGAAAGTCAAGAGCCAGAAGTAGAGACATCGGTTGTGGCTGAGAAGGGCCCACTGTTTTGAGGATCCGGTGCCTGAATCTCTTCAATGCTTCCGCTATCTCCATGCCCCTTGGAATCATTGTGTTGGAAGTAGCATGAGTCCACGTGCCTAGGCATTTCTCCATATCTTTTTCAAACTCAAGTATGCTCAGATATTCCTTATTAGCCTCGGCTATAGCTGAATGGAGAGAACAAATGTCCTTCATTTTCTCTTTAGTGATTGACTCTTCCTTGAACAAATCATCCTTGACAAAGGCTTTAAACTAAGCCTTGATTTCTTGGAGAGAGAAGAATACACCTGTGGTTTCATCCTAAAAATGGTAGTGGATATCCTTGAAGGCGGATAAAACACAAGTTTTAAAAGACTCCCCTTTTTGCATACATTCCTCAATTCCCCCAGTGCTTCTTCTAGAACTTTTATTTTCCACTCGATGCTAAAGATCCATGTCCTTGACAAGTTATTCTTGACATCATCAAACACATTGTTGGCCAACAGGATCCTATCATCGGTTTGACCCATTAGATGGAGATCTCATGATACATCCACTCTAGACTTTCAATTCCTTGTCCATAGCCTTGATTGAGGAAATGAATTTTTGCATGACTTGATCACCTTCTCATTAGTTTTGAAGGATTCCTCAATGAAGTTTAAACCTGTTACAATCATATCATCCACCATGGCCTCAACAACCTTCCCATAAGTAGAATACTTGTGGATGTCTTTGATGGTTTGGACCTCATCTTGGCTGAGAACTATGGGAGGTGGGAGAGTGGCCAATGGGAATTTGGATCCAAAACTTTATCCTTTGCCAACAATGATCTGATAAAGTTGGAAAGAACTTGGTTGTGTTCTTCCAACTGCTCCATGGTTTGCTTTCCTTTCTCCACCCGTTCAATAACCTTAGTGATGGTTTCCCGAAGGTTATGAACTTCACTCTCAGGTGTGGATTCTCCCATTGGAATTCTAGAAAGCTCCAAGTCAGAGATCAAAAGATATTTCTCCTCTTTATCCACTTTGGGTTTTGCAACCTCCAGGAACCTGCGGCCTTGAGCATCAGTTACCAACCTCGAAGTAGTCTTGGATTTCTTTGTTGGGGGAGGAGGAGTAGTACCAAGTAGAGCTGCTACAACATCAAAGTCAGGCCTGTTAATCGGAGGAAGATTTCATTTTCTTGTTATCGACTAGGGGCTGTACCTAGGAAAAGGAAGAAGAAGAAACAAAAGAATCAAGGGACCCGAGTGCAAGTGAACTCATGGCACTCAGAGTATGAACCATTGTTGTCTCTAGTGGGGAAATGAATGTAACCATAGGAATTTCCTTTGTAGAGGAGTCTATTAAACTTGGAGGTTCGGTCCTTGGTCCTTCCTTCTCTACTTTAGTAGTGGTTTCAAGGGTTTCTTCTAGGTCTTTCATCTCATCATCATCATTATCACTTAGAACAATAATGTTCTCTGGCCCAATAGGCAATCCTGACTACTCTAGAAGAGTCTCTTCCTCGATCGATTCTTGCTTGAATTCTTTGACCTTCTTCTGATACACTTTAGTGGAAGAGGAAGGAGTAGACAACTCAGGTTATTTCATCAAAGAAGGAGGAGTTTTCTCAAATGCCTCAGTGCTAGGTGTATGTACTTCCTTCCTAGGTGTGGAAGTCTCTCTTGAAGAGGATCTAATTTTGTTCATCCTGAGGTCATGTATTTTCCTATCAAACCAAATCTTAGTTCTGATGGTGACAGGGGCAATCACCTCATTCAAGTCATCTCTTTCCTTCACATACCAATCTATGGTTTCTAGAGGAGTGTGCTTGATTGATCTTTCATACTCAAAGGATTGCAAATATTCATCATCATCCTTAAGCCCTTTAGGAACCTGGTAGAGGTTGAATTCTATGATCTGTTGTAGAGAAAATATGCCAAAATGCCTCCTCTTGGCTTCAAAATCATCAGCACAATCAGCCTAGTAATCCTCAGTGTCAGGATGGTGATGATAAGTTATTATGAGATTTTGATCAATGTATTTCTTTAGATCAAAGCAAGTCTTGGGCTTGAAGAAATGAACTGTAAGAGGAGCAATAGCCCTTTCTATATTTTGGGCATCTAGAGTTGTCCTACATGTATAATTCCCCAAGGTGATAGGGAAATGAAGACCAATAATCTTCTTATCTTAGTAGGTTCTAT
This sequence comes from Taxus wallichiana var. yunnanensis, assembly GCA_018340775.1. Taxonomy (NCBI): domain Eukaryota; kingdom Viridiplantae; phylum Streptophyta; class Pinopsida; order Cupressales; family Taxaceae; genus Taxus; species Taxus wallichiana. The sequence continues at coordinate 942,814,670 of CM031239.1, read as the reverse complement.
GAAGTTTATCCAGCTTACCTACACACCTCAACCAAAGCCATTTTGTCATTGCAGAACATGGGAAGCTTGAGAGGTGTACTTTCAAAACAAGCCAACTTGATGTATGAGAACTTTTGGAATTGAATGAAGAAATCCCCATACTTGGTTATCAAATCCTTAGCCTCATCAGAGAACCTTCTGGCAGTGTCACCCTCAAGAGTCTCACAATGTACATGGTGAAGGCATCATTTACCCTTCTAAAATTATGATTACTGACCTTGAGGGTAAACTGAGGGAAATATGTGTAGATGGGCTCATCCTTCTTGTCTTCAATGAAAGTGAAGTCGAACCACTCACGAGATGTTGCCAAGGTGTACATGAGATAGGAAGTCATGTAGAAATTTTTGGTTTGCTGAACATTTGACAATTGTTTAGTCAGGTTTCCACAGATAATCTCGGCCCAATTTAGGTTTTGCTTACCCTCATAGATGATATTTATGAAAGGGCACATCCAAAAATGGAATTCGTTAGTAGAGGGCATTCCCATAATCTGGGTGAGCAAGGTGATGAAATATGATAGTTCTTCATTGAAGTCAACCCTAAACAATGCCTTAGAGAGTCGGGATGCTCCCTTCTTAGGGCACTTCAGCCATGATTTCACTACCCGAGCCTTATATTTCTCGTTGTCTTGATCAAAAAGTGAGCTTGAGTGAGAGTGAGAACAATGGAGTCTTCTATTTTGGGGATGCGCAGGGTAGTGGCGATGGCGGCAACATCAATTTTGCAATCAACTCGCCATGCACATTGACAACCTCCTTGGTGTCCGGATTGAAATTAGCCCTGCAGGTGAGCACAATGTCGGCACATTGCACAGAGAGAGGAAAACTAGCAACGTATGTGATTCCACTATCATTTATCATTTGAGCCATGGGAGCAGGGTTGTGCATGCTAATCTGCCCCAGAAATCATCAAAATCCAAATGTCAAACTTTGCTTATCTCCAATATCGGGCACAAAAGTCTCCAAAGGGGACAGATGCTCATGCCCTTGAAATTTGATCTTCATTTTGACAGTGAATAGAGGAATGGCCTTCAAAGAATAGATTCATGATAAAAATTGCAAAGAGATACAGGAAGGTGGACAAACGACTCGATTTTGTAAAAATGTGGGCAAGAGATAATGAGCAAGACAATGTGACAAGTGCATAGATGGTTTCCCCTTTAAATAGCCATTTAGGAGAGAGAAGATCATAAATGTGTATTAAATATACCTTGCGCTGACTCAAAAAGGTGAAATGTGGGAAAAGTGGAAAAAATTGGCCCGGACGGTCCATGGGACATTGGGACATGAGGGACGTGAAGAGCTGATTTGGCCGATGCGGGCCAAGAGAGCATGGGTGGTCCGAGGGACACAAAAATGTGAAGGATGTGAAGAGATGATTCGGATGATGCGGGTGATGTGGGGAATCGGTGAACAGGAGGACCATATGTACTTAGGACAAATGGGCTGAAAAAGTTTGAAAAAGCTAATGAGATAAGGAATTATGGGGAAATCGGTCGATCGGTGAAGGAGGTGACCGATACTTGGGACATGAGGGACAAAAATGTCTCGACATGACCCGCAAGTCACTAAAATGACCCCAAAAATGGAATTTCCACCATCTCTTCAAATTTCTTACTTCACTAAAACACTATTGAAGGGTGCCAACTCAAAATTTTCAATTTTTTTGACTTTCAAAAGAGGGGAATTTTGAGGGGAACAACAGCTAGCTCTTTCTAGGGATGACTTGACTAGATCACAAGAACGAGGCAAGACAAGAATTCAAGAAAAACTATGGGGAAGAAGACCAGTGCCTTATCCATTGGGCAATAGAGTCAAAGGCAAATCAATACAGAAGGCAACACATGGAAAAACAACAAAACAAAGGCAAGGAAAGGCAAACACACACTGTACATAATATACAAAGGACTTCCTATTCACCTAGGATTTGAACAATTTTAGGTACTGCCCACTATAAGGAAGTGGGAGAGAAGATCCATCCATGTAATCAAGATAGAAATAATTTTCACCAGCAAAGTGCCTGATTCTGAAAGGACCAAGCCAAAGAGAGTCAAACTTACCATGGCTTCCTCGAGGTTCATGCCTTTTGTCCCATAGTAAAACAATGTCTCCAAATTTGAAATCTCTGGATCTAGTTTTCTTGTCAAATAAATATTTCACCTTCTTGATGGGTAGAGATCCTATCGAAAACCTGCAGCCTGTCTTCATCTAGCTTATGGAGATACATGATCCTCTTATCCAAAGAATCATTGAAACTGGGGTCCTCAATAGCTTTCATCAAATGCAAAGTTGGTAGTTCCATTGTCACTGGTAGTTGAGCTTCCACACCATACACCACTTGAAAAGGGGACATCCCAATTGCTCTTTTGGGTGTAATCTTATCTGCCCAGAGAGTATCATAAAGCTTCTTATGTCAGTTTCTCTGAGATTCATTGACAAGCTTCCTTACAATGGTCACCAAATTATTGTTTGTTGATTCTTCCTGTCCATTCCCTTGAGGGTAGTAATTTGAAGAATGAGTAAGGGAAATTCCATACCCATAGCATAAATTCATCATCTTAGCAGAAGAAAAATTGGAAGCATTATCGGTCATGATCTTGTTTGGTACTCCAAACCTTACCAAGATGTTTTCTTTGATGAAATTGCATACTACCTCAGAAGTAGTAATTTTAACTGGGATGGCTTCCACCCACTTGGTGAAATAATCTGTGGTAGTCAACACATGAGTATGTCCTACACTTGAAGGTGGGTTGAGTGTTCCAATGAAATCCAAACCCCATTGTTGAAAGGGTTCTTCGATCACAACTGGCTTAAGTGGTAAAGTAGCCAACTTAGGTCTTCCCATAAAGGTTTGACAAGCTTCACACTTGTCGACCCACTTTGATGCATCTCTAAACAAAGTAGGCCAATAGTACCCCGCATGAAGAATTTTATGAGCAGTGACAGCAGATGAGAAATGACCCCCACAAGCTTGATCATGAAAGGCTGAGAACAACTTCTTTTGTTTCTCTTTGTCAACACACTTCAAGAATCTTCCATCCACTCCTCGCTTGAACAAAGCATTCTCCCACAACACGTATTGTGCTGACCTTAACTTGATAGCTCTCTTCTCCTTGGTAGTTAAGTGAGATGAACACTCACCATAGGTGAGGAAGTGAGAAATGTCAGTGTACCATTCATCCATTGAGATAAGGAACAAAACAATAGGGACATCAACTTCATCCTTAGGCAACTCATGACCAGCTCCTTCGGCAATGAGTTCACATAGGCCTTTACCCGAACTAGCTTCATTGGTCTAATGTCAAGATCATACTCTTGAACCTTCACTACCCAATTTCCTCTCTTGGTTCCAAACTCTTGTTGTGTAAGAATAGACTTGATAGTCGTATCGGGCACAAGCACAACAAAGTGAGAGTTAAGAATGTAAAATCAAAACTGCTTAACAACTTTAACTACTGCAAAAGCATGTTTCTCCATCATAGTGTACTTCAACTCATGAGTTTTCAGAATATAACTCATGAATGCAATTGGGAGCTCATGGTCTTCAGAATCTTTTTGAGTCAACACAATGGCCAAGGTACTCTCTGGCATAGCAATAGATAATAAAATCTTTGCTAAAATCTGGACATGCTAAGATAGGAGTCTTAGCAATAGCTTTCTTAATGCCTTCAAATGATTCCTTTCCTTCAGAGGACCAACCAAACATATGATTTCCTTTCATCATTTGGGAAATATTCAAAGTTAGCTCTACAAAATTGGGGATGAATCTTCTCAGGAAATTGATCTTACCAAAGAAAGAGTGCACTCCCTTTTTCTTGTGGGAAGAGGAATCTGCTGGATGGCTTGAACTCATTCAAGATCAATCTTGATTCCTTCTTTGGAGACAACATGTCCCAACAACTTGCCCTCCATGACACAAAAGATAGATTTCTTGGGATTCAGAGAGACTCCATGTTCTCTACATTTCAAGAGGACTGTTTCAAGATGCTGAAAGTGATCTGCTCTAGTTTTGGAAAACATAGTTAAATCATCTAGATACACAACAATACATTTTCCTTTCAAACTCCCAAAAGCCAAATCCATTGCTCTCTGAAAGGTGGCACCAGCATTAATGAGGCCAAAGGGCATCCTCTTATAGGAAAAAGTACCCCAAGGAGTGGTAAAGGTAGTCTTGTGTTGATCTGCAGTATTGACTTCTACTTGGTTATATCCTGAGAAACCGTCAAGCATGGACAACATTTCCACACTGTGACCTGGTCCATCATGGGTAGGGGATAATTGTCCTTCAAAGAAGCCTAATTTAGATTCCTGAAGTCAACACAGATTCGAATCTCACCGATTTTTCTTCCTGATAAGTACAATATTAGCAATCCATGTTGAATGATGAATGGGGAAGATGATCTTGGCTTTCAAAAACTTCTATATCTCTTGGAAAATGGTGTTGGAAATCTTTGGATTATAACGCTTTGCTTCTACTTGAAAGGTTTAATCCCAGGTTTGAGGGGAATGAAGTGTTGCATTTATTTTAGTTGGAAAGATTTCAGATCATCATAAGAATAAGCAAGGACATCGATGTACCTCTTCAAAATATTTACCACCTTCTTCTTCTCCTCTAGAGTGCAAAAGCACTTTCCAACGTTCACCATTTTGGGTTTGATAGGGCTCCCAATGTTAATATTTTCATATTCAACAGACTTCTTGAGTTCCTTTGGAAGCCTTGGACTTGACATATCTATCATGTTTATCAAACAATTCCTCCAGACTTACTAGCCCTTTAGGGATCTTGTTACCTTTTAGTTTGATACAACCATCTTGATCCATCTCCTCCTTGACACCTTCCTCATTGGAAGAGACACTCTCTCGAGGTAGATTGTCACTTCCCTCAAAATACAATTGGTCAAAGTTATCCCTAAGCTCCAGGAAGGAGAGAAAATTTTGGTCATCATTGAAAACTTTCTAGTTGTTTGCATTATCTGGTATGCTTGGTCTATGGATCATTTCAATGGTGAATTTGTCTTGAGAGAAATTGGGATGAGGTATCAAATGAAAGACCCGAAACAAATGAGGGAATAAAATCTAGTGTTCTTTGTTAAGAATCAGTCCAGATTTACACAGAAATAATAATTATCTGATATTGTATTCACCTAATTACAAATAATAATAAGGCTAATAAATAGCCAAGGAAATAGAATACTGACTTCCTACAAACCAGGAAGTCACACAACAAAACAACCCGTTAATATCATTACGGGTATAACAAAATTATATTGTTGAAACAATATAACAAACTCAGTATTATTAATAATGAGTTATAATATAACTCATATTAATAATATTACAATATAATAATGAGAGCACTATGATATTAAATCCTAACATTCTTCTCCCTTGGCACCGCTTCGATGGAGAAGGCATCAAAGAATTCAATAGAATCCCAGACCAGATTCCTATAATGCTTCAATCTTCTATTCTTCACTTGGAAAAGGTCTCTGACTTGTTTGACAACTAGTTCCACATCTCCACAAGCCAGAGGTTCCTCACACCTCTTTCTTTTGCCGCGTTTAGTCCAAGGATGAGAGCTTCATATTTTGTTGTGTTATTTGTATTTTCAAACTACAGCTTGAAGGAGAAAGGATGAATCTTTCCTTCTAGAGATATCAATACCACACCAGCCCCAGCACCAATTGAAGAGAAACTTCCATCAAATTCCAAATTCCAAATGCTATTAGGATCATGGAGCACTTCTTTGGGACGTTCGCCTCATCCTGAGACATGATCATGTAGTTGCCATGCCCAATATCTTCATAAAGTATTTGTGCCTTGGGATCATCTGTCTTTTACACAATATATTCAATTTGCTTCTTGGGCAACAACTTCTTCATCTTTCCATTGACTGGTATAAGGGCATGTGACCAATCCATTTGAATTTCTCCTCCTACATCCTTACAGAAATTTCTACTCAACAACATGCCATACGAAGGAGGAATATCAGCTACCAAAATAGTAGCTAAGACCTTTTTCTCTGGCAAAGTAGTAAAAGCTACTTATGCATCCTTAACTCTTCCGACCAAAGGCACCTCCCTACTCTCCATGGAATAGCAAGAACCAAAAGTGCGTGTGAGGGTAAGACCCAAAGCATGAGCCACTTTGGCAGGCATCACATTTTCTCGATGCTCCTGAGTCTATGACACAGTTGTTGAGTCTATGGCCAGCTATGAGGAGGGTCACATAGAATGGTTTGATTTTCTCATTAGGTGAGGTGACTGCAGCCACAAGATTTGGTTGGGATGTGGAAGATGGAGTGGGAAAAAGACCTTTAGAAGTGTTGGATGAAGTTTTGGAATGGGAATTGACAAAGTGGACCATTTTGGCAAAGGCTTTTGGATGGGTTTGATAAAACTCAGCCTCTGAAATCTAGATTTTTGTCTTCTTGAGGTGGTCAATGATATCAAAAGATCCAGAGGTGGATGGGGTATCATCAAACCCATTGTTGGACAACATGATCCTATCATCGGTTTGACCCATTAGATGGAGATCTACAATACATCCACTCTAGACTTTCAATTCCTTGTCCATAGCCTTGATTGAGGAAATGAATTTCTGCTATAGCTTGATCACCTTCTCATTAGTTTTGAAGGCTTCCTCAATGAAGTTTAAACTTGCTACAGTCATATCATCCACCATGGCCTCAACAACCTTCCCATAAGTAGAATACTTATGGATGTATTTGATGGTTTGGACCTCATCTTGGCTGAGAACTATGGGAGGTGGGAGAGTGGCCAATGGGGCTGGATCCAAAACTTTATCCTTTGCAACAATGATTTGATAAATTTGGAAAGAACTTGGTTGTGTTCTTCCAACTGCTCCATGGTTTGCTTTCCTTTCTCCACCCGTTTAATAACCTTAGTGACAATTTCCCGAAGGTTATGAACTTCAATCTCAGGTGTGGATTCTCCCATTGGAATTATAGAAAGCTCCAAGTCAAAGATCAAAAGATCTTTCTCCTCTTTATCCACTTTAGGTTTTGCAACCTCTAGGAATTGCTGGCCTTGAGCATCAGTTACCAACCTTGAAGTAGTATTTGTTTTCTTTATTAGGGAGGAGGAGTAGTACCAAGAAGAGCTGCTACAACATCAAAGTCAAGCCCTATTAATCGGGAGGAAGATTTTCTTTTCTTCTTTGTCAACTAGGGGATGTACCCAGGAAAAGGAAGAAGAAGAAACAGAAGAATCAAGGGACCCAAGTGCAAGTGAACTCATGACACTTAGAGTATGGACCACTATTGTCTCCAGTGGGGAAATGAATGCAACCACAAGAATTTCGTTTGCAGAGGAGTCTGTTAAACTTGGAGGTTTGGTCCTTGGTCCTTTCTTCTCTACTTCAGTAGTGGTTTCATGGGTTCTTTTGTGTCTTTCATCTCATCATCATCATTCTCACTTAGAAAAATAATGTTATTTATCCCAATAGGCAATCCTAACTGCTCCAGAAGAGTCTCTTCCTCAATTAGTTCTTGCTTGACTTCTTTGACCTTCTTATGATACACTTTAGTGGAAGAGGAAGGAGTAGACAACTCAGTTCTTTCATCAAAGAAGGAGGAGTTTTCTCAAATGCTTCAGTGCTAGGCGTATGTACTTCCTTCCTAGGTGTGGAAGTCTCTCTTGAAGAGGATCTACTTTTGTTCATCCTGAGGTCACACATTTTCCTATCAAACCAAATCTTAGTTTTGACAGTGACATGGGCGATCACCTCATTCCTTCAAATACCAATCTAGGGTTTCCAGAGGAGTGTGCTTGATTCATCTTTTGTACTCAAATGATTACAAATATTCATCATTGTCCTTAAGCCCTTCATGCACTTGGTAGAGGTTGAAGTCTATGATCTGTTGTAGAGAAAATATGCCAAAATGCCTCCTCCTGGCTTCAAAATCATCAACACAATCAACCTAGTAATCCTCAGTGTCAGGACGGTGATGATAAGTTATTATGAGATTTTGATCAATGTATTTCTTTAGATCAAAACAAGTCTTGGGATTGAAGAAATGAACTATAAGAGGAGTAATAGCCCTTTCTATATTTTGGGCATCTAGAGCTATCCTGCATGTATAATTCCCCAAGGTGATAGGGAAATGAAGACTAGTAATATTCTTATCTCAGTAGGTTCTATGAAGTTTATCCAGCTGTTGCCGCACACCTCAACCAAAGCCATTTTTTCATTGTAGAACATGGGAAGCTTGAGAGGTGTACTTTCAAAACAAGCCAACTTGATGTATGAGAACTTTCAAACTGAGTGAAGAAAGCCCCATACTTGGTTATCAAAGCCTTAGCCTCATCAGAGAACCTTTTGGTAGTGTCACCCTCCAAGAGTCTCACAATGTACATGGTGAAGGCATCATTTACCCTTCTGAAATTATGATTACTGACCTTGAGGGTAAACTAAGGGAAATATGCATAGATGGGCTCATCCTTCTTGCCTTCAATGAAAGTGAAGCCAAACCACTCACGAGATGCTGCCAAGGTGTACATGAGATAGGAAGTCATGTAGAAATTTTTGGTTTCTTTGAACATTTGACAATTGTTTAGTCAGGTTTCCATAGATAATCTTGGCCCAATTTAGGTTTTGCTTACCCTCGCAGATGATATTTATGAAAGGGCACATCCAAAAATGGAATTCGTTAGTAGAGGGAATTCCCATAATCTAAGCGAGCAAGGTGATGAAATCTGATAGTTCTTCATTGAAGTCGACCTTGAACAATGCCTTAGAGAGTCGGGACGCTCCCTTCTTAGGGCACTTCAGCCATGATTTCACTACCCAAGCCTTATATTTCTCGTTGTCTTGATCAAACAGAGTCTGAGCTTGAGTGAGAGTGAGAAAAATGGAGTCTTATGTTTCGGGATGCGCAGGGTAGCAGCGATGGCAAAGCAACGTCCAATTTTGCAATCAACTCGCCGTGCACATTGACAACCTCCTTAGTATCCGGATTGAAATTAGCCCCATAGGCGAGCACAATGTTGGCACATTACACAGAGAGAGGAAAACCAGCGCGTATGTGATTCCACTATAATTTATCATTTGAGACATGAGAACATGTTTTTCGCACGCTAATCTACCCCGAAATCATCGAAATCCAAATGTCAAACTTCGCTATCTCCAATATCGGGCACAAAAGTCTCCAAAGGGGACAGATGCTCGTGCCCTTGAAATTTGATCTTCATTTTGACAATGAACAGAGGAATGGCCTTCAAAGAATAGATTCATGAAAAATATTGCAAAGAGATACAGGAAGGTGGACAAACAACTTGATTTTGTAAAAATATGGGCAAGAGATAATGAGCAGGCAATGTGACAAGTGCATAGATGGTTTCCCCTTTAAATAGCCTTTCAAGAGAGAGAATATCTTAAATGTGTATTAAATATAACCTTGCGCCGACTCAAAAAGGTGAAATGAGGGTAAAAACAAAAAAAAAGCGGCAAGGCGGTCCATGGGACATCTGGACATGAGGGACGTGAAGAGCCAATTCAACCAATGCGGGCCAAGAGAGCACAAAAATCGAGGGACACAAAAACGTGAAGGACATTGAGAGAAGATGCGGGCGATGCGAGGAATCGATGAACATGAGGCCCAGGAGTACTTGGGACAGATGGGCTGAAAAATTCTGAAAAAACCGACGAGACAAGGACTTGTGGGGAAATCGGTCGATCGGCGAACAGGAGGCCTGCTGGTACTTGGGACATGAGGGACAAAATGTCGACAGACCCGCAAGTCACTAAAATGACCCCAAAAAATAGAATTTCCACCATCTCTTTGAATTTCTTACTTCACTAAAACACTACTGAAGGGTTCCAACTCAAAATTTCCAAACTTTTTGACTTTGAAAAGAGGGGAATTTTGAGGGGAACAACAATCTCCAAATCTCTCTTGTAGGTTTGTAAATTTATTGGGGAGATCTACAAGAGCTTGGGGACTCAGGTGGAGCCCACACTATAAAAACTAGAAATAGTTTTTAAAATATGTGTTTCTTTCAACAAATTTTATTTTATGTACCTACTTGTAGGTTAAAAATAACTCTTTCCAAACAATTTTACATTTTGTGCAAGATCTCGGGGTAGAGAAGATTTGAGATTGAGGGGGCCATGAAGTTCATTCTCTTGAATCTCTCTTTGCTTCAATATTTTCAGAAACTCCTATATCTTCCTAAACATAGTTCAAATACAATTCATGCAACATATGCATGCTCGATACAAATGATGAAAACAAAAATGAATGCGCAGAACATAAACATAAATGCAAAACAATTATGAACATTATATTAACTAGAAACATGTTGCAATATTTATAGACAATGAACAAAATAGTTACAAGACAATTACTTTGTTATTTCTTAACAAAAAGTGTCAAAAACTAACCAAATAGAATGAAAATATTTGAAATTACAATGACTTAATCAAACTAAACTAGATGACACAACATCCTTGTAGTAGTATGTGTCTAGAATCCTAAAGACATAGTATTATGTTTTCCATGACACTTTCACCTCAAAACATCCACTTGATTTCATTTTTATCCCTTATTTGTGGATCCATATTCTAAATCCCCATTTTAAACTTAGGTTGTTACTTTCTATTATAACAACACAACTCGAGCAAACATGTGTGGCTAATGACAATAATAATTATATGTATTAGGAACAATGTGATTGCAATGCCTATATCTATGCTTATTATGATGCAATTTATAGTAAGAAATAAATAATCCAACCTTCCCTTACTTGTTATATACCTTATACTTATGGTTACTAAGTGGTTGATGATCAACCATGCCTACCAAATAGTCACACATCCAATAAAACTCACACATACAATTCCTCTTAGTTATTGTCTCCATGAGTACATACCTAGTAATGGAGATATAAACGAGGAATGCAATAATGAAGATCCTAGTAATTATGAGAGTGATAACTATAGTGAGAATGAAAATTATTCAACTCTCATTATCCTCTCTCTCAATTATATGTTTTCCTTAAACGAGGCCTCATGCCCTCTTGATGTAATCCTATTTCCCTCTTTTGTTGAAACACAAGTTAAAAATGATGATTGTATTATATCTCACTATTATCTTGAAATGCAAGAGGATAAAAATGATTGTTATACGTCTCACTCTTCCCTTAAAATGTAAAAAGAAACAAATTATTTTTCTATCTCTAATTCTTCTCTTGAAATTAAACATGAAACCAATTGTAGAAATATGTCTCCTTCTTCTATATAATGGAAATGTAAGAAGTGCTTGTAATATTCCTTCTTCTTATATTTCCATGTAGAAAATGAACCTCCTTATCGTAATATTCCTTTTGAAGTAGAATATAATGGAAATTGTTGTAATATTTCTCTTAATTCTCTTGAAATGAAAATTTATAATAATACTTTTTACCTTGATGTGGTTACAAATGCAAGTGATGTGTATGATACTTATGATGGTGCTTCCTTAAAAAAATTATGTGATGATAAATATCTATAGCATGTCTCTAATAATATTCCCCTACACATCTTAAGGAAACTAGTCTTGACATTCCTTCCCATAAGCATAATAATGTTCTCGTGGTTATAAGAAATAGTGAGTTTAAGACTCACATTTAGATCATTCATACTTTTCCATAACTTCACATGAGTTAATTTCCTTAATGCATGTCATAGGAACTTTGTAAAACCAAGTTCATACCTTATCACTCAAGAGTAAGGCCTATAGTACATGGATTAATTATAGTGCTATCACAATAGTATCTACCATTTTCTATTTATCTTTCCATAAACAATTTTCCATGCTTAAATCCCATTTATTCGAGGGAAGTGATAATCCTTACATATTAAGAAGTTTAGGCTCTCCATGACACTTCACAATAAAGATAGGATTTATCCAAAAGCCTTCCGAAAATTTTTAATAAAAGTGCCTTAGATCAGTTCCATAGTCTTCTTGGTGGATCCTTAAGAACATTTCTAGAACTTAAGGAAGCATTTCTCATTCAATATATTTGGAATAAAGTCCCAAAGGTTACAAATGAGTGTTTAAACTAATTACATAAAGGCCAAGAGGAATTAATAAGTGAATTTATTTTATGATTTAAGATTTGCATGAAGCAATTAATTTATCAACCATCGATTTGGAGATATAATATATCTTTTAAAAAGGTATAATCCATCCTCTTAAGGGAAATTGAAAACTAACATTACCTAGTAGTCTTAATTAACAAAGCTAAATCAAAATCTAAACACCATCAAGATAAGAGCTAAACAAGGTTAGACAATAACACTATTGCATTAGAACTTTAAAGCATAAATCAAACTAATCATGCTAATTGTCAAAAACCTCTACTCTTTTGATTGACAACAAAATCAAATGGACCTATGTAGGCTCCATGGAAATCAAATTTGGGAAGGAAGGAGGCTTAGCTCTTCAATGGTGAATTCTTCAAGAGTGACAAAGAAGCTTATAGTCTATTTGCTATGTGCTTTGCTTTTATCTTCTCAAAGAATTTAGGTGTAAGTGTAAAGGTAGGAGGAGGGCTCTTTATATAGCCCAATGGATAAAGGAATCACTACATCCCTTTGCATGTGGGATAATAGGGATGTTGAGTTAGTTGTGGATAAGGGGGGTTTAGATAGGGTTGAGTTAACTTTAGGAGGGTTTGTTTGTCCTTTAGTGACTCATGTGGATAAAGGGGCCTTTTAATTAATCAAGATGATTTAATTAATAGATGTGCAAGCTTATAAAAGATTTTAGAGGAATATTAGCATGATTTAGACTATAGAAGGGGATTAAATCAATTGAATATTGATTTATTGGTTAAATGAAAGGGGAAGCTAATTAATTAATAATAATTAATTAGTCTAGATAGAAGGGGATTAATTAATGGAAGGTCGTTAATTAGGATATTTGTTGGATAGGCGACTTAATTAATTAGCGTAGTGTAATTAATTAATAACGATAGGAGAGGAGAAGGTGATCTTTTGATGGTATGTTGCCAATTTGTAGGAAGGAGATAATTAGCACAATTTAAGTATTTAAATTGCTCGGGTGTAATTATGGGTGTCTACATTTCCCCTCTTTGGGGTGGCATAAGTGATGCCACTTCAAAGATAGTAGATGAATGAAATTTTGAAGGGATAGAAGAAAAATTAGTAGGAGGGAGAGATGCCCCCTCGAGTGTCGATGGGGTGATGAAGGAAGACGATTGACGATCAAAAAAGGTGAGAAATAGATAGAAGAATGGGCAGGGGTAGAATGCCCTAGGTGAAGTAGAAGAATAGTGGTGAGAGGAAAGTGATGTAGAAGAAATATGGAGAAGTGGAGAGAAGAACTTAGCCTCTAGCCTTTGCATTGGAACAACTTCAGTGTCATCATATTGCCAAAAGATCTACGTCATCGGTCCTTATGAAAAATATAAGCATACGACAAAAGTAGAATGACATGAAAAGCCATACTACGAACAATTGTCCATTGCTGAAAATACCAACTCCATGCAACATACAAAATGTAATGCAATATGAGAAGGAAACAAGCTCATTTAACAAGGAAAACAAGTACGAATGCACATATCCAACCCAACAACGGTCAAGACAGTTGTACAAATGTTTTGTTATCAAGCTGAAGAGATCCACATGTTCGTGATTGATGACAAGGGTTAAAAATGATGCCCCGAGCAAGGATACATGCAAGGGGAAATGATGATGGACATGAGGTCCAAGTAGAAAGCTTTGTGTGCAATGAAACAACACTAGGCAACAAGATGTGCCCCAAAGTATAGAGAAAGCAAAAGGAAACTAGCTTTGTGAATGGTTGTGAATCCGGTGATCCATGAGTCGTATAGATGGTGAAGATGTGAAACAAACTAGTAGGATATGGAGAGAATACCATGTGCAAGACACAAGTTTCAGCCATAATAAGTAGGTTACCTATTTTTGTAGGTTTTTTACTTTTTAGGATTTTGTGAAAAAAATTTTGCCTGTTTTTGGATTTTGAAGTGATATATATATATATATATATATTGTTTTCTATTTTATAAAATGCGGTGGATAGTAGAAGAAAATAGAAGAAATAGAATGAAGGGCCTAGTGCAACAAAACATGCCTAGGTGGAAGAAAGAAGAAACAATGACAAATAATGTCCTTGTTAGTGGAAAAATTAATAAAATAATTATTTTGAAAATAATTATATTACGAGAGTGTGGATAAGAAGAAAAATCACCTAGGAGCAATAAAAATTGTCCTAGGGAGAAGAAAGGGGTATTGGATGGAAAAAAATGCCCCAACACGGTGAAAAAAAAAGAAAATAATTATTTAATTAAAATAATTATTCAACGGTGAACAGAGGAGAAAACGGCGATTGAAACGAGCCTCCAGGCATTCATGGCGGTGAAAAATAGGTTGATATACCCCCACTGGGGGTAAATCACCATGACAATTCATTTCTTACCGACCACCATTGAGTTTTTACGCGAGGCTCTAACAATGACGAGGATGATGGTGATAGCATGAGACCGATTGAGGCATGGGTAGACACAGTCTGAGGGTACCAGTGGCATGCCGACGATGGCGTCTTTGTGAGTACTCGAACCCTCCTTGTCAATTTTTGTAATTAATGCCCTAGAATTAGGAATTAGGGTTAGGGGTCATGTTGGGTAGTGTGCACACGTAGGCGCATGAGTGCACGCTAAAGGTGGCGTAGGCATCTCAATTGGGGGCGCAGGTGCCTTAAGGGGTGCATAACACTCATAAGTAAACTCAAGAACACACGCGCGCACGTGCATGCACCACATATGTGCATGGTCGTGCACACATCGAAGGGTAGCGCACACACACAAAGAGTAGCACACACACACATGCGTAGGGACATGATTGATGGTGCAAGTGCCCTTAGATGCGGTTGCATGTGCATGTGCATGCGCCGAAAGGGTGGTGCACACGCCCAAAAGGGTGCGCATGCACATGATTGATGGTGCAAACACCCTTAGAAAATTACGTGTGCACGCATGTGCCAAAAGGAGGGTGCACACATGCCCCAAAAAGGGTGTGCAGTGCACTAGGACGATGAAGGATAGACAAGAAAATGCCAAAAATGATGGCATTTAGAAGAAAATTTAGGATTTTTGGGTTAACCCTAAAAAGGATAGATAGAATTTTAGAAGAAATGTTAGTAACTGATGAATGGATTGATTTTGCAGAGACACCTACCAGTGCTTTAGATGTGGGAGCGTCATTCACGTATCACCAAGCTAGAGGGAGCATGTGTCGGTGAGACCGGCGTGCCATAGCTATTCTTCTAGAGGTAGTGGGCCTAGGCCCCATGTCTCGGATGCCTTCCATCACATTGGATCATGGTCTACTTACTACATTGGCGAGCGGTGGCACAGTGAGAGTCAGTGCTTCGACTCCCTACGGGAGAGATGACCATTACTTTAGAGGATGTGTGGTGGATTCTCTCATGTGCCCATCCTAGGTTCACTGATTGAGTACACTTCGATCGTTGGGTAGATCAGGGCAGTTGTCAGGGATTTGTTTGATCGAGATGACATACCGCATGATGGTATGACTGTTGCATTCCATGAGTGCATCATCGACCCTACACTACACCGAGGGCCCCTATATGTTATGGCACTTATCAGTGGGTTTTTACTCACTGATAAGACTGGGACATATTTTCCGTGAGGGTTGATGACATTGGTACAGGGGATCTTTAGTGGTGAGCTATTGTTGGGGATAGTGTATACTAGTGCACCTTTATTGGGACTTACATTTGATCACCTACCACCATCAGAAGATGGTGGGGCCTGCCTCACTACTACAGATTTGGTCATGGGACCACATTGCTATCGGCACCCTGTGGGCACTCTTCATGTTTGAGATCAGAGGAGCCATCTTACATGGTGTGGGTTTTAGTAGGTGGTGATGTACGAGGTCACCTGGGTAGCTTATATAGGTATCGCCGAGAGTTTGATGAGCTACCAGATAGGGATATTATATGGAGACCCTATAGGTAGATACAGTGGCCGGAGGATGCCGTAGAGCTCAGTGTGTTAGCATAGTGGAGCACTTCCTTATAGGTAGTTAGAGTTACATTATTGAGCTATATCTGGGTCGAGCAGATGCAGCGACAAGCTAGGCATGGTATAGGGGTTCCACAGCCTGGACATATGGTATGCCCGTAGAGACTCGGAGAGGTAGACCATGGGGCCTGTATACTGAGTGACTTGAGCGAGGCTAGTTTTTCTTATAGGTGGCCCCACAGGTATGGGATCCAGCACTACAGATTAGAGATCGGGCACTACCGTGGATTATTGGACTTGGTATGTGACTATTTTACCCTGATGTCTAACTATCCGGAGGAGGCTGGGGCAGCAGGTGTGAGAGACCCCGAGAGAGATTTGGCATGGTGGTGACCAGAGAGAGGGTGGTGTAGGTCATGACCCTAGAGGATCCATTTGATGGATTACCCCATGATGAGTAGGGTACCACACAGGTATAGGGACCGAGGCCATAGGGTCTAGGACATGTGCACCTGCACAACCCTCTAGGCCCCGAGTTTTAGAGTAGGGTTAGTCTTCTAGGCTAGTACATGGACAGGTCCCGGTGGTACAAAACCACCCTACAGCAACAGTTACAATAGGCTCTTGTAGAGTGAGATCAGGTCAGTAGAGAGAGACCAGGCCTGAGCTCAGATTTTAGTGATGACAGTGAGTGGGATTAGCTCGGGCCCAGGCTTATCCAGGGAGGTGATAGTGTTGTGCACTTTTCAGTAGATATGATAGATGGTTGCATAGATGGCCTAGGTGATGGGTCTATATCAGTCAGACACAGGCCCAGCTACAGCCCGTGATACTTGAGTGAGATAGGCTGAGAGAGTTGAGCTGTAGTGGGCAGTGAGCTTGCCCGAGCCTCGGTGAGAGATAGCATCCTTTAATGCGCATAGATGGTACGGTGTGTTGACCCGGACACACAGAGATCTAGCTACTGATAGAGGGTAGAGCCTCTTATTACAGGTCTTTATACTTTGAGGTAGTTCAATGGCTGAGAGCAGTGCACCTTCCTATAGCTATAGTCAAGCAGAGAGGTACTAGATCGAGAGGCCTCGAGGCCTCGGTGGAGCAGCCACACAACTAGGGAGAGCTAGCGATGCTCATGCTCATGCCACCACCACTGCTACCCCATCGGAGATAGACTAGTTTTACCCCATGAGGGCTCGAGTCAGCCATGATGATTGTATTTGACACATGTGCCTCTTGATGAAGGCCTTTTTGATGTATTATAGTTTTGATACATGCCTCTGATGAAGGTAGTTATTCTTTGATATATGTATCATCTTTTGTATACGCCTCAGATGAAGGCATTTTTTTGATGTCTATGCAGATTATGTATATCTTTTTTTTGATATAGATATACCACACATGTATTATATGGACATTTTTGACATGACATATGTGTTTATGAGATGGACATTTGTTTGTTATTTCTTGATTGAGTACATGGATAGATAGATGTGTTTATGATGTTAGATGATTTGATTTCACATGTATATGTATCATGATTTATTGATGTATCACATGTGTTTTGATTACTAGATGATAGATCTTGTAGAGTATATCAAATGTATTTTCTCATGTGATGTGCCATACTTAGTGGATGGGATGATATGATGATATGGGTGTGGGGGATAGATTTTGATATTTGTGATCCCTCTTGCCCCCATTTGATGATACGATATGTGATGATTAGCTTAGCATTCATGTATGATGTATACTTAGCTTTTTCTTGATATATGATGTATAGATGATGTTAGATGTGATGATAGTGATGGAAATATGATGATGTGATAACAAAACGATGCACATGCAACAAGCAAACACAATCAAATGCTAACAAAGAAACAATGAATCAATGAATCAATATAACAATGTACTATGATCCACTAACATGCAAAAACACACTTCAATATGCACAAGTAAGAATAAATCTAATCTAATCAAGAAAAGATGAATCCTAACAAAGTATGCCCAAGCAACAAACAACACAAATGTACAAGCATGAAGCAATTATACAAGCAAACAAGCAAAGCAAGAAATAAGACAATTCAAGTAAACTAAAGTAAATATTTTTGCAAGATTTGTTTTTATGAAACAATTTTCTATTGTTTAGGGTGTTTGTGAAACAATTTTCTATTGTTTTTGTTTTTTTGAAACAATTTTCTATTATTTTGTGTTTTTGAAACAATTTTCTATTGTTTTTGTGTTTTTTGAGAAACAATTTTCTATTGTTTTTGTGTTTTTCTAACAGTTTTCTAGAGCTATGCATAGGTAACCAAGAAAGCGTGGATGCCCCCAGCGTTAGATGGGGAATATACAAGGGTAGATGCCCACGTGCTTATGAATAGGAAGGTAAAGTCATAGAAATGCCCCCAACGTAAGATGGGGAATAGGACAAAGACCATGCCCCTCATAGATGAATAAAAGGAGACAAAGCCGGATCAAGGCTTGACAGGATTGGGCTCACAGGGAATCTCAGAGGTAGACGTGGAACTAGCCCTAGGCTAAGTAGAAATACCCCCCAGATGCAAGATGCTTGTGAACAACGAATCCTCCCAAGGCGCCGAAACTGGTTTTCACCCAAGGACCTATCCAAAGCACCACAATTGTGGTTTTCACTTATGGATGACATATTGTTTTCTCTTTTTTTTTTTTTCTTTTTTTTGATTTTTTTGTATTTTGATTATTTTACCATGTTTTTGATTTATTTTTTTCTTTTGATTTTTATGCCATATTTAAGCATAGAACCGCTTAAGGTGCATGGCATTCATGGGCTCATGAGCTCATCACCATTGGGGTGAGATTTGTATGCTCTGTGCCGTACTTGGCCACTATAACATAAGGTCCTAACCAATGTGGTTTGAACTTTCCTTTCTTTTCTCATTCTGCCCTTGTGTTGAATTGATTCTCCTTCATGACCAAATCACCAACCTCAAACTGGTGAGGTATGATTCTCTTGTTGTAATTTCTAGAGACTCTTTCGATACACTTTGAGGTGATTAAGGGCGCGGATGCACTTCTCATCTAGGAGCTCTAACTCAGCTAGTCTAGCCACCCGATAATCTTCATCTTTATCTAGATAATCCCTAAGAGAGATTCTTAGGGAAGGAAGTTCAATTTCTAGTGGGATGATAGATTCCATCCCAAATACTAGAGAATATGGCGTCACACCCATAGGAGTGTGAATAGAGGTCTGTAAGCCCAAAAGATTTGGGTGGATTTGCAAATGCCAATTATGACCTGTTTTACTTACCATTTTCTCCATTATTCACACAAAGTCTTATTTGTGGCCTCGCATCTGTCCATTACCTTGGGGATAATATGGTGTAGACCATTTTAACCTGATTTGGAACCATTGAAAGACCCTTTTATAATTTTATTCTTGAATGAATTTCCATTATCAGTAACAATGGTTTGTAGGGAATGCCATACGGAAAATGATATGATTCATGATGAATTTGGAAATCTGAGCTCCTGTTACATAGGTTAAGGGACAACTTCCACCCACTTGGTAAAGTATTCAGTAGTTGTGATGATGTGGGTATGACCATCAGATGAGGTAGGGGTAAGCTTCCCTATCAAGTCAAGTCCCCATTTAGAAAATGGCCATGGGGTAGTGATGGGTTGCAATGGCTGTGATGGAGCATGGATGAAATTTCCATACTTCTGACAAAGTACACATTTTTTGACATAGTTGCAATAATCGGTTTCCATGGTAGGCCAATAGTAGCCTACTCTTAACAATTTCTTGGCCAAAACCATTCCATTAGTATGTGCTCCACACACCCCTTCATGTACTTCTTTGATCGCTTGGATCGACTCCTGTCATATCGAGACAACGTAATGATTCCCATCGTAGCCATGATGATAAAGCGTACCTCCTAAAAGGGTATAATGGGCTATTTGGTGAATTAGGCTTTGTTTCTCGGAATGGGAGATGTAGGAGGGGAACGTGTTGTCTTTGAGATAGGTAAAGATGGGTTCATACCATGGGGAATTGGGACCAACAACATCACAAGCCAGACAGGATTCTGGCATGTCGTATGAGGTGGCGTAAATTTTCCACAAAGAATGGCATGTCATTATTCCCTGGTGGAATACAGAGCATAGAACCCACTGTGGCCATAGCATCTGCAGATCTATTTTGTGCTCTTGGAATTTTTCAAATGTGATGCACACAAAATACTCTTTTAGAGTTTCTACCAGCTTCTTTGTAAGGTATGAGATTTTCATCCTTAACCTTGTATTCATCATTAACTTGCTTGATAATTAACTGAGAATCACCCACAACCTTGACATGATGAATGTTCCACTTGATGGCGAGCTTCATCCCTATGATAAGTGCCTCATACTCTGTGATGTTGTTTGTGCAAGGAAAACCAAGAGAAAAAAGCTTGAGGTATGGGATCGCTAGAAGGAGTAATGAGGACCACACCTACTCCTGAACCATGAAAAGTAAAAGACCCATCAAAGTGTATCTGCCATATGACAGATTCTTCAATGTATAGTAATGAGGCATCTGGTAGATCTAGATTCAAAGGTTTAGTGCCTTGCAAAGGTGCTTCTGCTAATTGGTCAAGTGAGTACTTGTCCCTTAACCAACTTCTGATGCACAAACTCTATGTCAAATTCACTTAGTAGAATGATCCAATTAGCCATTCTACCTGTGAGGGTGGGTTTAGATAGCAAGTACTTGAGTGGGTCAACTTTGGATATAAGCTTGGTTTTGGTATTCAATAGATAATGGTGAAGTTTTTGAAAAGTAAAAACAATAGCCAAACAAGCTTTTTCAATTTGGGGATAGTTGAGCTCATAAGTGATGAGAGTGTGACTGAGGTAGTACACCACTTTTTCTTTGTGACCAAGGTCATATTGGGTGAGTGAGCAGTGCACCAATAGAAAATTAAGTAGTAGAGATATAAAGCAAGAGTGGCTCACAGGAGTTGGAGGCATGAGGACAGGTGGATTGGCCAAGTATTGTTTAAGCAAAGTGAAGGCCTACTATTGCTGCTCTGGTCCCCAAATGAAGGTGACATCCTTTTTAAGTAGGTGGGTGAATGAATGACACTTATCAACAAGTTGGGAGATGAAGCGGTGAATAGCCTGTATTTTTCCTCCTTGTAAGCAAGTGTGTAGTTTCTTAATGTTCTTAGGAGGAGGCATCTCAAGTAATAGAGACACTTTAGTAGGGTCTACCTCAATTCCCCTTCTTGATATAATGAAGCCCAACAATTTTCCTGATAGCACGCCAAACACACATTTCTTTGGGTTTAGCGGACTTTGTACTCTCGTAGGCACTCAAAGATATGCCACAAAATAACAGGGTGATCCTCTCTTGTCTTAGATTTTCCAAGGATGTCATCCACATAGTCTTCCATGATATCATGGATCATATCATGGAAAATTACCATCATTTCCCTCTGATAAGTAGCTCCTACGTTTTTAAGACCAAACGACATTACTTGATAACAGAAGGTACCCCAAGGAGTTGTAAAAGCCATCTTGTGTTGATCTTCATCAACTATCTTGATTTGGTTGTATCCTAAAAAGCCATCCATAAGAGATAGCATCTCATATCCTACTATTGAATCCACAATCATATCAATATTTGGCAGTGGAAAATCATCCTTAGGGAAAGCTTTATTAATGTCTCTAAAATCCATGTAGATTTTGATCCCGACAGGCTTTTTCTAGACAGGGACGATGTTGGATATCCATTCAAAGTAATCAATAGGCCGAATGAATCCTGCCACAAGTAATCTTTCTAATTCTTCTTTAACTAGTAGGGCTACCCTTGGGTGCATCTTTCTGAGCTTTTGTTTAATAGGCTTAGCATGTCTGCATGTACAACTAAGTTGTGCACGACCAAAGTTGGATCTAAGCCTGGCATATCCTTATAGGACCATGTGAATACATCTATAAACTCCCGTAGCAGCATGGTGAATGTATTTTATTCCCGTGCCGAGAGTGATGCTCCCAATTTGACTATTTTTGGGTCCTCTTCTTGTACCAATGTTTACATCGATAGTTTCCTCTACTAGTAATTTTGACAAGTCCTCCATATGCGTAGGATCGGGAGGAAGGTTGAGATCTTCGTCCAAGGATGTCTCCATGAGATTTTCATCCTTGGCATGGTCACTTTTATTGTCCTTTGATTTTTGCACTGTTTGTCGGCCAACGCCTCAAAGAGGTTTTCATTGTGTGACTTGGACTTTGATTTTTTCCGAGGCTTTACGTTGGAACTTTTTCCCTCTTTTTCTTAATTTTTTCTGACCATGAAGCTCAGCCTCCTCACCGAAGTAGGCATAGGTATCCAAGTCAATATAGAAGCCCTTTTTGTGGTCTCAATGGGAATTGTATCTCGAATGCCCATGAAACTCTGTGATAGCTTCATCATTCTCAAATAGATCTAGTGACATATGATGTTGTTGGTCCCATTCAACAAGGGAAGGGTAAACAAGGTCAAGGGTAGGTTCTGTAGGGGTTATGGTTAGGACAGTGGTATTCATGAATAGGTTCATGGAGGCAAGATCCTCATATTGGCTACAATGGGAATCCATATCATTGTCTAGATAGTCAGAGCTATCCTCACATTTAGAACAAGTAGCATCTTGATCATTGGGGTGTGCCCCATAAGGGTGAATTCAATGCCATATCTTTCTATTTTAAAATGTGGGAGAGGCACTTGGTTCTCATTGTCCTTGCTCATTTCTTCCACATCCTAGGCCCTTGTAGCCCATGGAGTACATCATTTTACTAGATTTCTCGTATTCAGGGGTTTGATATAGGTTGGTTGAGTATCCTTTGGGACCCAAGTTGTAGGTGGATCCAACAATTTTTCTTTAGCTAATAAGCCTCCAGGTAAAATGACCCAATAGTTTGTTCATTTCTAGGTCTTCTGAAGCGATAGTTGGGTCGACCTCTAGTCTTGGGTGATAATGAAAGGTCTAAAACCAAGAGGGCTTGTTGCACATTATATTCTCCACAGCCATATTCTAGAACCTTCATCTCCCATGAATCAAAAGGAGAGGTTGATGTAGAGGCCCCATGGGTGCAAGAACTGAGAGAATCGAATCTACCCGAGATTCCATGGCTTCAGATTGGAGAGGGACAACTATATCGGCGGAGGGACACGCATATGTACCCTTACGTGTAAAACTATTGAGAGCTCTACAGTGAGCGAAGGGCTCTGAATCTCCTTGTATTGTAATGGTGTGTCCCTCATGCTTCAGTTTAATGCATTGATGAAATGTTGATGGCACAACCTGCATGGCATGAATCCATGGTCGACCTAGAAGCATATTATACGGAAGTTCCAAGTCAGGACATGGAACTTTGTTTGATGACAAGTGGGACCCACTTCCATAGGAAACATGATTGTGCCCTTGAAACTCCCTTTCCGCATTGTCGTAAGTAGTGATAGTGATGATGTTTGACTCAAGATCTGCTTTAGTATGTCCCAGCTTGTTTAACCAACTTTAGTGTGCAGATGTTCAACCTGATCCGTTGTCCACAAGCACCCATTTGATCTTCCTGTGGGTAACAACTACCTCAATATACAAAGGAAGATTATGCATTGGATTTTAGTAGGGATCTCCCTATGATTGAAGGCAATGTGTTCAGTTGGTACAATGTTTGCTACTGCGGCTTGAAGATGTGTAGGATCTACCTCTAGTGGCACTCCTGACCCTGAAGAGTTTGGTACAAAATGTCTTTGTGTACATTTGAAATCTTAAGAAGATCCAAGATCAAAATCTTGGCAAGACATTTTCTCAAGTTTCTCTAAGAGGTTGTAATTACATTTTTGGGGTTGATGGAGAAGGTTCAGGAATCACGAGGTGGGCACACCTTGTTATCGTGACACAATCCTTTCCTTGATTTGAATGGTGTTGATATGGTCATTAGGAGAGTGAATACATCCAATAAGTGAATCATAATGATTATTATCCTTCTTGGTATATAAGTAATTCATTGCTTTATAACTTTGGGATGACTCTCCCGATCTGGCTTTGACTCTTCTGATTTACCATGTTTGGGGAATGGCTCTTTATATATCCCCATCTTTTCGTTGGGTGTCTGAGTTTTCCCTGGGTTTCCACCTCTATCTCCCCATTTTTGATGAGGTCTTGGATATAGTGATGGAGTCACAGACATTTGTCTATTTTATGTCCCTTGACATGATGCATTTCACAATATTCATGCTCCTTGTACCATGATGGTTTTGGAGCATTGTCATCAAATGGTTGTGTCGTAGGATATGTCACCATGTGAGCTGCATCCAATTGTTTTAATATAACCGAACAAAGGCTCATTAAGAGGGGTGAACATTCTTCATTTTGGTGGGGGTTGAATAGGTCCTTTGGTCAGTTTAAAAGGTTGACCGGTTTGGACTGTTTGTACATGTTTGGAATCTGTGATCCCGTCTCCCACCACATTTTTGTTTTTGTTAAATACCTTGGCTTCTCCGTAGGTTTAACATTTTGATTATCCTTAGATTGTGACTTAAGAGTTCCTTTAGCAATAAGGGATTTCTCTATTTGAACACCCTTTTTCAATGACCTCCTCAAAAGTGTGAACACAATGCATTTGAAGGTGGAAAGCAATGTCTGGATTTAGGTTGGGCACAAAGATACTTACCAGTTATTTTTCAGGGAAAAGTGCAAGGGAAGTGACTGGCTATCCCTCTCCACCATTGTAGGAAGTTGGTGAAAGTATCATTAGGGTGTTGTTTGGTGCCACATAAATCTGCCATGGTGATATCACTTTCTATGTTATATGAGAAGTGACGCACAAACCTCTCTGCCAATTCTGGCTAGGTAAAAATAGACCCACGAGGTAAACGAGTAAACCACTCCAAGGCTTGACCTCCTAGACTCTTGGGAAAGAGTCGTATGAGATAATTATCACTATAGGACACCTCTTGACATGCCATATAGAAATATTTGACATGATCTCGTGGATCTCCCTTTCCTCTATATTTGTCAAATTTTGGCATATCAAATTTCTTAGGAAAGGTTGAAGTGTCATAGCTTTGTCAAAAGGATAGGGACATAGTTCTTCATATTGATATTTTCTAATGCTCCCTACATTGCTCTCTTGAAGGCTTATGAGTGTTCTTTCATAGATTGTACTTCTTGTGTGAGCAATTGTTCCTTAGTAGGAGAAGCTGGGATATATACATGATGATAATCCGTATTGTCTTCTCCTTGATTTTCTCTATGGAGTTCACTAATTTCGACCTTAGGCCTTGATTTTTGGACATTCTTGCTTGCTTCCTTTTGTATGAGAGGTTAGTAAGGCTAATTGTTGCTAAGGCTACTAATTTTTGTTGAATGGTGATCTCTTCTCCCAAAGGTTCTTCTTCTTCCTCATATTGTGGAGGTTCTTCAACTTTCTCGTGTCCTAACCTGATTTTACGTGGCACTTTGATAAAGGGTATTCTATGTCCCACTACATTATCTTTTCCTGTGTTGGAGGTAGAAGCATGTCCGTGTGTTAAAATTTCCTCCATGTTAATAAGAGGATGCTCCTCCTCATTAGCATTATTCATAGGTGGGATTGTTTCATTTGTAGTGGGCATTTTGGCCCCCAATTCTACAACCCGTGCTAGCACCCTATCCTTGTTTCTAAAAAGGAACTCATCTAATAAGGTGGGGTCAAAGTCAAATTCCGCATGTGGGGACTCCAATTCATTACCACTATGATCGACCATGTCTTCTATCTCTTTTTTCTCGTGGAAAATAGAGGCCCTAGATCATGTCCAATAAAAGGGTTTGACCCTTGTCTGTTTGAGGCTTCCCAAGCTTGTGCTTGTTGTTCCTCGTATGTTTTTTTCTTGAGTCCTAATCATGTTTTGGGAGCCATGATTTGTGATAGTTTCACTAAGGTAAGTTGTAAATGTGTTCAAAACTTTGTGACCACACCTAAGTGAAATGCAAGATGATTTGTCAAGAATATGAATGAGTAACAATGTGAGAATACCAATGTGATAGAGTGATAAATCAAAATGACACAAATGTTTGGTATCTAAGCCTATCAAATGAAGTACTTCCTAGACTATGTTTCAAAAATAGCAATTTGGTGTCGTAAGATAATTAACAAGATGTTCTCACTTATGCCAAGTTCAAGAGAATGAACAAGACGTAAGTAAATACAAGAAGTTAATGTGACCTCCTAACAAGGTATACTAGAAAGTGAGCTCAAATTTGATTAAGACCTATATCCCAAAAAGTGCCATTACAATTTGTGAGTGACACAACAATGTCACCAAGATATGTTAACCAAATTTGTGAGAAAGTAAGGTATTGATATCAAGATGATATTGATATAACACGCACAAGTGGTAACACATAGCACTCTTCAAAATCGAGGTAATAATAGAATCAAACTAAAAGCTTAAAGTATAACTAGGAATTGTTAAAATGTGTGTAGCGTAACCTTACAATATAGATATTTAGGTCAAGTTTACAAGAAACAAGACGTAAATACCAAAATTGTAGTGATACGATACAAACAAGGTAACCTTTCTAAGGAAGTCCAAGATGATGAACCATGCCTAACTACAATGATGATCTTGACATGGGTATCAAGATCACAAAGGCCACCAATGATATGAATACGCCTCCGCACACTTTAGACATTTAACTTACCTAGCCGCAAACATGGATGGGCGTAAATGGACAAAAAAAGTGGTAGAAACAATCGATTGGTAACACAGAGGTAGTCACCTTCTTTTGATCAACAAAGTGTCAAAAGAATGTGAAGGAAGTAGATCAAAATGGGGATGAAAAATGTTGGCTTCACTTTGACAGAGTTTCACCTCACCTTAAGGCAAGTGAAAAACTAAGCGAAAGTAATGCGTCACACGTTTCGTGATGAAAAGATGGCTCACAACTCAACACTATTTTAGAATGGTCAAAGTGGGCTCCTGGCCAAAGAATATCTTCCTAGGTGGTTCTCTCACCCTAGGTGTTACAAAGTTGTCTTAAGTGAGTGTGATTTACCCAAATAGTCCCGACTATCTTGGGAGTATCTCGGCTTTACTTTACCCCCTTCAAGAATAGTAGGCAACTAGTGTGTCTACATGTACTATCATTAGGGTCGCCATACGGACAACCGGTAACACTATCTCACAAAGGAATCACTAGTCAAGTAGGTAGTGCGGAGCACTTCCCATTTTTTCCACAAGGTTCCCTCTTGCGTGGACTACTTTGGGGTTCCTGGAACCACCCCCATTGTTGTAGCTTAAGGTGTTATGCCAAAGGGGTTATGTTCTAGTTGAGTGGAGAGGGACGTACCCTTTTCTAAAACCTGCAATATAGTGTTTTGAATATGTTGTTATTTTTATCTTGTTTAATTAGGTGTGGTTTTCTTGAACACCTTTTGGCAACCTATATGACAACTGTATTAGTAGTTTTTGACTTCATTTTGATTCCACCTTTTCTTTGACAAGCGTGTGTTTTGGTCCTGCACAATGAGTTTAGTAGTTTTCCATAAAAAGAGTAAACATCATTTCTGATTCTCAAGATCGTCCAAGGATGCAAGAGAAGAGCATACGTGATGTTTCCAAAATCTAAGAAGATATCAAATGGAAAAACACTTTAATTCAAACACACCAAGTTAATCCATTCCAATTCAAATATTCCTAATAATTTCAAAGCATCAAAAAGACCTAAGAATCATTTATGATTCCCAAGATCACCCCAAGGGATGCGTGAGGGAAGAGCATACATGATCTTATTCTTATAAGCAAGCATGCAAAGTTTATCTAATCAAGTAAAAGCATGTAAAAACACCTACAAAAATGAGTATTTAATTAGATAAAACTGCAAGAAAGTTAGCACCTTAACACATTAATCTCAAGAAAACAAAAAGACACCTGTGCCCCTGTTTTGGCATCTACGCGCACGGGTTAGGGTGGATGTGCCACTCTGTGTTTTTATGACTTACAGTGCACCTGTGCCACCCAAGAGGCATGTGCACCACCATAAATACGTGTGCCACCACAGATAAAAATAATGTTAAATTCTGACAGAGCGCTCGTGTTACCAGAAAAGTGTGTGTGCCACACTAGAAAAGCATGTGTGCCACCACCAGATTAAAATAATATATAGATTCTAAAGAACACTTGCGCCACCAAAAAAATTGTCTACGCCACCAAAGAAGTGTGTGCGCTTGGGTTAGTGTGTATGTGTTGGTCTAATAGGTTTTGAGTTGTAGTGAAGGTACAATATGAAATATCATATGTGCCCATTATAGTGTGCCTACACGCTGGTTAGGGCATGTGCACTGAGGTTAGTGTATGTGCATCGGGGTCAACAAATATAAATTCAGACTCAGTAGTGCGCCTGTGCCACTCGAGAGGCGTGTGCGCCAGATAAGTGTGTCTGCGCCCTTGTTTGTGTGCCTGCACCACTCCTGCAACCAAAGTATGGTGAAAAACACAAAAAATCTCACAATACTTCAAATTTTAACAAGTTAGCTTGAAATTAGAAACAACCCATAAAAATGATAGC
Source organism: Taxus wallichiana var. yunnanensis (assembly GCA_018340775.1). Lineage (NCBI taxonomy): Eukaryota > Viridiplantae > Streptophyta > Pinopsida > Cupressales > Taxaceae > Taxus > Taxus wallichiana. The sequence continues at coordinate 942,786,050 of CM031239.1, read as the reverse complement.
TATAAGTGAGAACCTACACATATAATGTTAGCAAAAATCCCAAGAAATTGAACATTAATTACTATATGTGCATATCAAAGGGTTAGCCAAAAAATAATAGAATTCAAGCTAAAAATGCTAAGGGACAAAGGATCCGTCCCACCAGGTGTGCCAAATGTGTGCATGGTTTTGTTCAACTAAGTTAAGGAAATTAAAACTAACACCTAGTAGTCTTAATTAACAAAGCTAAATCAAAATCTAAACACCATCAAGATAAGAGCTAAACAAGGTTAGACAATAACACTATTACATTAGAATTTTAAAGCATAAATCAAACTAATCATGTTAATTGTCAAAAACCTCTACTCTTTTGATTGACAACAAAATCAAATGGACCTATGTAGGCTCCATGGCAATCAAATTTGGTGAAGGAAGGAGGCTTAGCTCTTCAATGGTGAATTCTTCAAGAGTGACAAAGAAACTTATAGTCTATTTGCTATGTGCTTTGCTTTTATCTTCTCAAAGAATTTAGGTGTAAGTGTAAAGGTAGGAGGAGGGATCTTTATATAGCCCAATGGATAAAGGAATCACTACATCCCTTTGCATGTGGGATAATAGGGATGTTGAGTTAGTTGTGGATAAGGGGGGTTTAGATAGGGTTGAGTTAACTTTAGGAGGGTTTGTTTGTCCTTTAGTGACTCATGTGGATAAAGGGGGCCTTTTAATTAATCAAGATGATTTAATTAATAGATGTGCAAGCTTATAAAAGATTTTAGAGGAATATTAGCATGATTTAGACTATAGAAGAGGATTAAATCAATTGAATATTGATTTATTGGTTAAATGAAAGGGGAAGCTAATTAATTAATAATAATTAATTAGTCTAGATAGAAGGGGATTTATTAATGGAAGGTCGTTAATTAGGATATTTGTTGGATAGGTGACTTAATTAATTAGCGTAGTGTAATTAATTAATAATGATAGGAGAGAAGATGGGCTCTTTTGATGATATGTCACCAATTTGCAGGAAGGAGATAATTAGCGTAATTTAAGTATTTAAATTGCTCGGGCGTAATTATGGGTGTCTACAATGGGAATAATGACAACAATTTATATTCCCTAAAAAAATTATAACTTTTGAAGAAAGAAATTATTTCATTTAATGTTAGATATTCTAGATATCCTTTTCGTTGCGTGACACTTTGCTATAGGGAGGTTGTGAAATTCCATGGCATTCCCTCATGGGAATGACTAGTCTATCAACACACTATGTTTGATGCTATTTAGAAAGAATATTTTTCACTCCCATATCATATGGAACATGCTCAATTGATAAATTATTAATGGATAACAAAAGTTAGATAGTCTAAGTAAGAAAATATCACCACAATGGAAAACCATGTGACTACATCTACAAAAGAGATATCTCATACAATTGTGCAACATGATATCAAAATAAATCATATAGATTAGAATACATTGTTACAAACTAAAATGAATATTTGAAATCTATGAATCTAGCTTGATAAACCAACTAAATGTGCCAAGTGTGAATGATAATCAATTATTTATCAATAGTTAAGCTACAATCAAAATTACAATCTCACATATATATGTATATGTTACATACATATATACATACATACATACATATATGATATATATATGTATATATATATACATACATACATACATACATATATATATGATATATGTATATGCATATACATACATATGCATATATATATATGATATATGTATATGCATATGTTACATACATATATACATATATGTATGTATGTATGTATGTATGTATGTAATAACATATGCATATACATATATCATATATATGTATGTATGTATGTATGTAATATATGCATATACATAGTATCATATATATGTATGTATGTATGTATGTAACATATACATATACATATATCATATATATGTATGTATGTATGTATGTATGTATGTAGCATATACATATATATGTGAGATTGTAATTTGATCAGTAGCTTAACTATTGATAAATAATTGATTATCATTCACACTTGGCACATTTAGTTGGTTTATCAAGCTAGATTCATAGATTTCAAATATTCCTATTAGTTTGTAGAATAATGTATTCTAATCAATCTATGAATCTAGCTTGATAAACCAACTAAATGTGCCAAGTGTGAATGATAATCAATTATTTATCAATAGTTAAGCTACAATCAAAATTAAAATCTCACATATATGTGTATATGTATGTGTGTGTGTGTGTGTGTGTGTGTGTGTGTGTGTGTGTGTGTGTGTGTGTGTGTTTGTGTGTTTGTGTATAATATAATATATAATATATATACATATGCATATATATATATGTGTGTGTGTGTGTGTGTGTGTGTGTGTGTGTATTTATATCAAACCATCAAAATTCAATATACAGTAAGGACACACCCTTTCAAGATAATACAACAATATTTACAAAATATCCACCACATATTGGAAGATTTATGAGAATTGTCTATATTTATACAAGACGGGATAAATATTGTGAATATTTATGAGAAAGCTCTAATTGGGATGTGATAGATAGTGGTAAAGACCTACCCGACTCTGAATGACATGATCAATACCCATCCCCGCATGACTATAATTTGCGGTGGTGGCTTAACTTCTTTGCTTTTTATGCTCTCTAATGTTATGTAATTTGTTGTGTTCCTAGGACTTTGTTGTTGCCTAGTTTGGTTCGAGGTTTTGGGGCGTGACTCCATATCGTGTGTTTTTTTGTGAATCATCTTGTATCATTTTACTTATTAATATAATATAAGATCTTATTCATAAAAATCTTGATTCCTCCTTATTTTACTAGTGTTCCAAATAATAAAATATTTATGGAAATATCTATTTTTAGAATGTTTTCCAAACTAGATAGTAATGCATCTTGAACCACTCTTGGAGTTAGAGAATATACTTCTAAAACTATTATCCTCATCTCCATAGTTCGATTTCCATCTCTAGGGATAATTAGGCATCGCGAGTTGATCAAGACATCTCTAGAGTTGATCAAGACATCTCTAGAATTGATCAAGACATCTCCAAAGTTGATGAAAACATCTCTGGAGCTGATCAAGACATCTCTGGAGCCACTGTAGTGTTGAAATAACAATAATGGAGCTGATGTGAGAGGTTTCAGAGATCCTCCAAGGATGGTTGTAGTTGGTGCTTAGTGCTCAAAATCCTTTATTCAACAATTATAGCTTAGTATGGATTACAAATGCATATATTGACATTTTTCCGCAATAAACATTAGAAATATATAACAAAGATATGACCATGATTTATAAAGAAATAACCATTATATATACTCTGTATTTTATTCTAAACAAACCATAGGTTTAGAAATTACACTTAGATGTGCAATTTATGAAAGGAAAAATAATTCCATATTTTATATATGATAGGCCATTTTTTAAGACTCATCAACACATTAGGGTTTAGTGACACCCGAGAGCCTATGAAATTAAAATACATGAGCCCATGTGGTTCCACTCCTCCTAAGTGTTGGAAAATTATGGTAGACCCAAAATCTTAGTTTCTATTGTTAGTACAAAAATTTGAGGGCTAATCACCTTGAACTCAATAGGGGTTCATTAGAATCACCTTGAACTCTAGAGATGCATTTGATTCTAATCGTGACATTTCTCTCGCTGCAAGCCGATGCCCATAACCCCTGTAAAGTACTAGAATGACCCCTAAGAGAGATGGTTGATATTTCTCTAGTTTTCTATTTTTCATTTAAATATCACCTATAAGATGTGTTAGTTGATATAAAATCTCCAAATCAATGCTACTAAATAAATGGGCTTATGTTGCCATTTTAAAAAGAAGGACAATTATGGGTTCTTTCAATGAATAAAGTGGGTAAACTTCCTTATCGAATTTAGAACCCGTACAAAAATACACTTAGAAAAATGTTAGTTATTTTTGGGGTTAGGATACCTACCTCAATTAGATCCCTAACCATTTAAGGATATAAAATACATTTTATTGTAGAAAAATGAAAAAATAATTGTTGAAAATGAATGATATACCTAACTCGCCGCAAACCAATCACGGGTGTGTTTGGAATCTATGTTGAAAGTTTTCCAAAACAATGATCTTGCGAGTTACACTAGTCCTTTGTGATCCACCTTCACCTCTCCAAAACCTGTAATACCAAAATATGTGAGAAAAGAAGAAAAAACTCAAGTATGGGCTCAAGTTAAAAAAGATTCAAGGGTTTGGAATGATGGAAGTGAGTGGTGTTTTATATTTTTGAGTGCCTAGAATATTGTGACACATATGGGTGTAATGTGCATAGATGGGTGAGATGATAAGGGTCCATAGTGCATTGGGCATGCAAATGGGTAAGTGGAATGGACAAAATTAAATGTGAGTGGGTGAGGGTTAGTAAATGAGTGATGAGGTGTCTTTTATCACCATTTTGTGGGATTTTATATTTTTCCATTTCTTTGTTGTGGGATTATTTTATTTTTGGCATTATTGTGTTTTATGATGTTTTTTTGGTAATTTTGAATAGGATACCTTATGTGGAAGGTGTTTTTCTAGTATCTACATTTTCCCCCTTTTTGGGCTGCATGTTGCAACATGTAGGATGCAACACAAAAATGAAGATGATATGGGGGTCATCTAACCCTATGACAATGGTTTTCATAGTTGTGAGATTAGATGGTTGATTGGATAGACATGAACCTAGAAATGTGATCGATGGATCACTTCATCCGGATTATGTGAATGGATCGATAGGTTAATTTTTATGGAAAAAATATTGAGTCAATTAATTAATATGATTGTTGATTGTTTTTCATGAGATTGAATGAGAAGGATTTTGTATGATATCCCCCTTAAGTGATAATTTTTGAAGCCGCAGATTGCCCCAATAGAATGTAAGATGAAAAGTGGCAATTGATAATGATATAAAATGAACCTTGGTAAAGGCATGATGAGTGAAAGTAAGGACAATGTTTCCCTAGCCATGTGTAGGTGAAAATATGATGATAAATATGTACAAAAATAGATGCAAGTTAGAGAGCATGAGAGTAGTGTTTCCCCAACCTAAAGTGATGAGAAATGATTGCAAGGTAAATGACATGAAAAGTGGTGGTTATGTAAAAGTGTGTAGAAGGAAGTGAATGCCCATGGATGTTCATTCCAAATGAGGTGAAATGTAAGTATGAAAGTGACATGGTTACAATAATGGAGTGCAAGAGGTGTGTAGGTGTATGAATATGGTTTGCAACAAGAGTGTTGGTGAACACATGATGAGTGAGAAGGAATGAGTCATGAGACAATAAGTGATCTAAAACAAGAGCTTGAAAAAGGTCTAAACATCATCTGGTGACATACTAGCCCTATGTCTCATTGATATCCTATGTGTGTGCATGAAATTTAATTGTTTATTGAAGTAAAGACATATAAGATAATGAGTGAAAACATGATTCAATGTGTAGTTGTGATTGAATTAGATGATTGGTGATAGATGGAATGGAAGGAAATTGTAAGCTATGCATTGTTCCACTACTAGCTAGGCATATATAGCCCCGATGGAGATACATTTGATTCTATTCACAACATATCTACAATGCCAGCTAGGCATCCATAGCCTCGCTAGAGATACTAGAAAGACCCCTGAGAGAGAGAGACAATTGATCATCGCTCTTTTTTCTTTTGAATTTGGACTTTTTTTTGTGATTTTTTATTTATTTTTTTACATGATATTCAAATCTCTCATTTTTCCAAGGGGTTTAGAACCACTAGTGGCTTGATGAGGGGAGTGGAAGTGATTATGGATATGACATTGGAAAACATCAACAAATAATTCCATAGGGCCTTCAAGACAAGTTTTTAAGTGTGTAAAAGTGTGTGGATCTATAAGAGGACAATCATTCTTAATTCACCAAGTAAGGAGAGATCAAGTTCAATCGGTTGTACCGAGACTACGGCTCATAAAATATAACAACAAGATAATCAAGAGTTCTCCAAAAGCTATGAAGCAAACCAAGATGTGGAATGTGAATGAACTATAAGTGAATTATGTATTAGTGAACCAATAATTTGGCTGACATTTGAATGAATAGAGAAAATGTGGAAGAAAATCCATGAGAAAACATTGTTTATTACATTTTTTTGGAATTTGAAAGATGTTTAGTTGTTTTTGGATTTTATGCGTTTGTGTTTGTGTCAATGGTGATAAAATAAAATGTGTGGAGAATTAGGGCGTGTTTTGAATCCAAATAAGATGAAGAGAATTGGAATGTATTGAGCACATATAATGTAGTAGTGAAGATAAATGAGAGTCCCCAGTTAGTATAGGGACTAGATGAGTGAGAGACATGATGTATAAAAGAATGATAGATGAGGTAGATAATGGGATTGGATTGGAGGATGTAGATGATGGGTGAAGAAATGATGAAAAATAAAATCCATATGATGGTGGTGAGTGTGGGGATGAATAAAAAAAGAAAGATGGTGAGTGTGGTTGATGTGTGATAATGTCAGGTAAATGAGGATATGAAAATAGATCAATGTGAGAAGATAAATTGATATGAAGCATGTTACTAGTGATGATGTTAGATTGAGGAGGAGTAGAGAACATATTAATGTCTAAAGGAAGTATGAGAGCCGAGGGTGTGGTCTTGTGATGAGGGGGTGATATGAGAGGATGAAAACGTGGAGTTCGAAGGGGTATGAAAGAGTCAATGTAAAACAAATGAAAATGTGAGAGAAATTCAAAATGATGTGAAAATATAATTACAAAGTGAGGAGGTTTGTGAGGAAAATGTGTAAGAACAAATGGCTATGTGGTTATGATAGTGATGTGAATGAAGAAGGGGTTACTAATTAAAAAGGTACCTAAATGAGTGGTGATGTGGAATAATGCTCCATCATCACCGAATAGGTCGAGTGGTGATGTGGGCAATTTGAAAGATGGTGGATAGGGCAGCATGGTACCATGGGGGATAGGCTCGTTCCAAAATGTGTGATAAGTTGGTGAAGGTGGAAGTTCCTTTAAGTGTTGGGACTCAATCTTGGAAATGTGGTCAATGAGGTGTTGGCAGAGCAAGTTGGGGTGAGAATGAGCATTGAGGTGACTAGAATCCATAAGGAATGATTGGGTAGAAGGGGTGGGTAGAGACCATATAGGGTGAGACCTAAGCACACAAAGTGGTGGGGTGCACATGTAGTAGATCAGAGCATGTAACTAGGTGGTGAAGGATGTGAGAGGAGAAGGAGAGGGAAATGAATCAGCTAAAGGCCACCATAAGCTAAAAAAATGCCCTGGGAAACCCTCAAGGGGTGTTAACCTCAAGGTTACCCCAACTGTTTTTGAATTTTTGTGTTTTTTGTTATTCGTGTTATGGAACCAGTCGCGCTCATGATCGAAAAGAAGGAAAGAGGCCCTAGACTGGTCTCAATCACAATTGGAGATTTTTTTATTTTTTATTTTTTATTTTTAGGTTGGTGAACGAGAGATAGGTCACCACGGGTATGAGTGGGTGCCACAACAATTTTTTTGTTTTTTAATTAAAACTTTCTAATATGAAGGGGAAGACAGAGGGAATCAGTCACGCTCGTGACTCATTGAGTAGACCCATTTATAGCCACAACTAATAATTTTGCATTTTTATTTTATTTTATTTTTTTCAAGTTTGGTTTGTGATGGAGTGTTTTGAGATGTAAATAAGAGGGTTAAGGGTTTTATGGGGGCGGATGAGGGGTTTGGTAGGTGCGAGAGCGTGGGTATGGGAGGTGCGCTAGTTGGAGGGGTGATTAACATGGGTAGGGGAGATAGGTGAGGCTGAGGGTGGGTGGGGAGCCGACCGTAGGGTTGGTGATAGGAGAGGGGAGAGGGGGAGGTTGGGGGCAGGGTGACGAGCTAGTCTAGTGAGCATATATGAGAGAGGGGTGAGTAGGTAGCAGAGATGGATGGAATAAGGGGTGACATGACAAGGGGTGTGTGTAGTAGTGGTGAGGAGGAAGGTGGATGATATGGGTGTGGTCCAGTCATGTGCACAACCTGGGTGGGAGAGAAGGGGCAATGGGTAGAGGGAGAAAGTGTGGTAGGATAGGTGATAATTATGGGGAGGCGAAACAAGTCGATTATGGGCATCGCTAACAAGAGTATTTTTTTTTTTTTTTTTTAAATATGTTTTTAGTTTGTTGTTCAAAGGCAGGTGATAAGAGAAAGGTGTCGAGTAAAGGATGGAATGATGTTGCAGCAGGTGGTTGCACATGTGATCATGGTAAAGTGAGGAGATGGGGAAATGGTTTAACTTAAATAAGTGAGGGACCAAAGTACACAAGGGGTAGATTGGAGCATGTAAAGGACCAAAGTGTGCAAGGGAAGACCAAAGAGTGTAAGGGACCAGAGCATACAATAGTAGACCGGAGCGGGCAGGGGTAGACCAAAGTACGTAAGGGGATGATCAGAGAGCTATAAGATGATGTCAAAAAGATGCATAATGAATGAGACGTAAGAAAATGGAATAATGATCTAACCAAAATTAAAAGGAAATCACACTCGTGATGAGATAGGGATTTTTTTAAAAAATGAGAGAATACAGGAAATGTGATGTAGACAGGATTTGAATAATGACAGATTGTAAAAATGTGACTAATGGAAAATTTCAAGGTAGTCACACTTGCGAATGGGTATGGGAAAAATATGAAAATGGTAAAAATGTAAAGATGATGTAGAAATTCAAGAAAACAGTGGTCGGATGTCGGGAAAAATCGTGGATGAGACCGAGAAGTGAGTGAATGTGGTTGAAAAGTATATATTGGGAAGATGTTTTATTTTTGGATGTTTGTTGTTTTTAAATGCAAATGGAATATGATGTGAGACAAATTAGAATATCACCAATGTTGTCTGAATGAATACCTCTCACCAGAAAATTTCTAGACATAGACTTACCCCTTAATCAATCGAGATGGGGTCATTACCATAGAAAGCTCTTGGTTTACCTCATGGGTGAAAACTAGTTGATCGGGATGGGTTGTTTCCCTTTTCACTAGCAGTCCTCTTAATGACCCAACTACTTCAAGGTTCCTGTGGTACTCCTCACAATGAGTTTTAAGGATTATTCCCAAGTACTTCCCATAGTTATACAAATGGATATTTACCCATATCCAAACCTATGATGAATATGAAATAAAGGTTCTTTCCCACTTATTTCCTTTAAAAAGAAATGAAATGTGTTTATATATTTTTAGAAATAAAATTACAAAACAGTCATGTTTGAAACTACCCTATAACTAGATTGTTATATTTTTGTAGAAAAATTACAACACTATCAGAAGCTTGTGACCAATATTTTTGGGAAGATCAGTAAAACCAATTCTTATATCTCGCAACTAAAATGTTAGGGAAAAATAAAACCAAACTAAAAGGACTATAAAACCCTAAAGAAAACACTATTAGATTTAGAAAACAAAGAAAATTACCCACAACCAAAATGGTCCCACCGTGGTAGCCAAAATGTATGCCTATATTTGGATCTCTTGTAAGGTGCGTTAGTTGATATAAAATATCCAAATTAATGCTACTAAATAAATAGGATTAGTTCTCCATTTAAAAGAGAGGGAAAATCATGGATTCTCTTAATGAATAAAGTTGTTAAATTTACCTGATCGGAATCTATAAGTTACATGTAATTACACTTAGAAAAATGTTAGTTATTTTTGGGGGTTAAGGGACATGCCTCTGTCAGATCACTAACCATTTAACGAGATAAAATATATTTTATTGTAGAAAAATGACAAAAATAATTTGAAATGAATGGTATACTTGACATAGTCACAAAGTAGTTGCGGGTGAGATTCACAAAAATAGATAATGGTTGCAGCCATCATAGACACAACCGGTACTGTGTTGAAATTTTTCCAAAAAATGATTTTTTGAGTTACACAAGTCCTTTGTGACCCGCCTTCACCTCTCCAAAACCTGAAATACCAAAATATGTGAGAAAAGAAGAAAAAACTCAAGTATGGGCTCAAGTGCATAAAGAGTCAAGGGGTTGGAATGATGGGGGTGAGTGGTGTTTTATAGTTTTTAAGTACTAGAATATTGTGACACATATGGGTGTAATGTGCATAGATGGGTGAGATGATAAGGGTCCATAGTGCATTGGGCATATAAATGGGTAGGTGGGATGGAAAAAATTAAATGTGAGTGGGTGAGGGTTAGTAAATGAGTGATGATGTGTTTTTTTATCACCATTTTGTGGGATTTTATATTTAATTTTATGGGATCATTTGATTTTTTGGGAATATCGTGTTTTATGTTTTTTTGGTATTTTTGAATAAGATACCTTATGCGTAAGGTCCTTTTTCTAGTGTCTACACTTAGTTTCTATTGTTAGCACACAAATTTGAGGGATAATCACCTTGAACTCAATAGGGATTCATTATAATCACCTTCTCTAATATTTCAAGACCTACACTACTCCTATATTTAAAGAATTGATTCCCACGAAAGACTCACAATTTCATTTCATTTTCATTCTTTATCCCCCTTCTCCTTGGTTGACACAATGCAACACACTTTCAATATCTCATGCAAGGAACACCTTACAAGTAATGAGCTCAAACAAGTATGCTTCATATTTCTCCTTTAAGGTATAATTTGTTCACTAGATTAAAGGGGGTAAATGTATACACCTAAAATTGAAAAAAAAAAACATTATTGAATAATACAATTTTTGTAATTTTATATATACGATTATTAAACAACAAAATCGTTATTTAGTTGTGCATGGTCTTGTCTTGTCTCTATTGCATGGATTTTTTATTAATATTTGATTTTTTTACACTCTATGTTACTTTGTTTCACTAACTCACATAGAACATTGGTTATATTTAGGAACATTTCTTTGGGCCTAGGCACAATAGTATTAACTTGGACACTACCGTCATATAATATTATCCAAAGATGCACCGTATTTTCCCAAATTTCAGTTTCAGTTGTTTTGACCATTCGTTTCCATTATTACCCTTGTAACTAGATGCTTATTGATTTATGGGTTATATTTGCATGCCATTAGGCATAGTTTCAAAGTAAAAGGATCGTATATATATAATATTACTATAAGATCAATATCATCAAGATTTATCAAGTATATATCTATAAGGACTATTCCAAAGGGCATTGCAAGGCACAATCATTCAAGAGGGTTTTTAATTTGAAGATATCTAGTTAGACTGCTATGGTGTCAAAACAAAAATGAAAACATAGAGGAGGAATTCTAGACTTGCATTCACTCTTGCACAAGTACTTAGAGAAATACATGGAGTTTAAATCTCTCATTTGGGAAATGTAGTACATTTCTTGGTTAAAATCAATGAGGGATTTAGTTACAGTGGTAGTCTACATTAAATCACACTACTCCATTTTTATCTAATGTATATTTAAGTGTTTGTAATGTAGGGTTATCTAGGTCTAGGAAAATATTGCACAATTTGGTGAAGTTTGGTGCACATGCACATGGTTGCAGAAAGTGCGTAAGAAGGAAGAGGATGTGTAGTAGGACAAGGGGAAGCTTGCACAAAAGTACGGGAGCACTTTGCAAAATAGAAATCAGAAAATGCATAATGTGCAAGGAGTAAAGTGGGTGCACAAGTAGAGTGCATAAGGATTTTAGAGTAGCACATAGTAGAGTAGGTGTGGAAAAATAAGGTGCAATTATGCGCATTGGATTTTGGTAGAAAAATGTGGATTTTTGACTCTGCTTAGGAAAACTTGAGACACATAAATGTTTTGGAGAAGGTGTAAGAGCCCATAACCATTGCATAATGAAAAGGAAAATGTGAATCCCAAACAAAGGAGCACACAATAGAAGATAAGAAAGGTGTGGAAAAGGCACGAGGGAAAATGAGTGCATGGTCGGAAGGATAGTTGCGGACACGATAGGGATATCAAAATATTTCTGATGTAGATGATGACATGACTTAATGGTAAAAGGATCCTAATGAAAAAATGATGTGTAAAAATTAGAGGCATTCAAATTCAAATTTGAAAATGAGTGGGAAGGACAAGAAGTGTCTAGAAGGAGCCTACCCGTCAAGGAAAGTTCAAATGAGGAGAGAGAAGTAAAAGACAAGGGAACACAAGTATATAAAGGGATGATTTCACAATTTTGGGGTTATTGAGGGTTAGTGAGAGTTGAGAATGACCAAGTTTGAATAAGTGGTTGAATGTGTTTATAAGAATGCATTTAAGTCTAGAATAAGTCTTAGGGAGACACCATAAAAGATCATAGAACTCCATGTAAACGATTTTGTAATATCCTAGTGAGAAGATGTATTATAGATGTCGAAAGGCTTGATAAATATAAGGAAATGTTTTATTTCATTCTACTATGTCGATCTTTGAAAATGGACCAAGGTCATTACGATTCTGTCATGTCATTAAGTGGTATTAGAGTTGGTTCTTATCCCGTGGGAAAAATAGAAAGAAAAATAGCTAATGAGAATGTTGAACATGAGGCGCTTAAAAAAATTTCATGTTATCCATTGTGAAAAAAGTGGGTAGGGGATGCAAAAGAGAGATCCCAATGTGTAGTGGCACGAGAAGTTGAAGAGATTACATATGAGGGTAAGATACTACCAAGGAGAAGGGATATGCCACATGTAGTAGTTATAAAGATTTTGCAAATGGTGTTAGAGGAGCTTAATGGTGTAAATAACAACCTGAAAGATGTATAAAAATTCCACCAAATAAGAAGGGTTATTGTGGTGATAAGTGACCAAAAGAAAGAGGAAAAATATTCAAGGAAAAGTCATCAAGGTAGAGAAGATTGCATGAAAGATGCATCGGGTGAGCACCAAGGAGAAGCTAAAGCGTGTGTAGAAGCACAAATGAAGATTGCACGAGCAGAGGGAAAATTACATAAATTGTATGCATGTGATTACAACTGGAAATGCTTAGAAGAAAGTGCACAAAGAGATCTGATGGGATGAGAAAAAGGTGAAGAGAGAAGTCACCCGTGACTAAATAGTAGTACATAAGTGTAGTGCAATAAAGAGAGAGGTTGTCAAAGAGAAGGAAATGGTATTTTTAGACCATGGACGTGCTAAAGATTGTAGAAGACATCAAATAAAGGAGGATCTAAGAAGAGAAGAGAGTTCATAGACAGTGAAGATGACACATAGAGATAAATATCCTAGCTAAGGGGAAAAGGAGGAAGAAATGGTCATTCAAGGCCATGCGCACATGGAAGGTGACGTGATATCACGAGTTGGAGGCCATAGAGAAAGAATGGTGGGAAGTTTTCAGAGTCCAAAGAGAATACTTGAGAGGCATCCAATTGAATAATAAAGAGCTCAGTAGAAGAAATAGTCCTAGTAGGAGGACCAAAATACACAAATGATTACATGAGAATAAATTCAAGCAAAGGAGTTAAGAAGCATGCATGAAAATATGCATGCAAAAAAATGGGAGCACCATTGCGAAGGAAATATAAGAGAGGAAAGAATAATTTCCCCCAAAGGTAACAAAATAAAAGTAGTTCATGGAAGAGGTTTCTATAATGTGCATGAAAAAGAGCACACTAGAAAGGTGTTGGTGAGAAAATTTGTCGGGACAAATTTATGGGTTTCTTGCCAACGCTCTAAGAATCTAAGTCCCTCTACTTAAATGGTGTGACTTCGTATATGCATGTGCGAGTAAGGTGAGTTTTATCCAGTGGTGGACTTGTGGTTGGGGATCCAACATTGGCACTCCACGACCCTACATAAAAGATAGCAATGGCTTGCTAGAGAGGACTTTGTCAAGAAAGCGAGAAGGGAGTGAGAATGTTAGATAAGAGAACTAATGTTGCAAGTAGAAAATCGAGTCTTGCATACACCAATTATAAGTTTCATCACATGCATTAAAATTAAGAAGAAACAACTCTACAAATAACAACAAGACTGATTAGAATTTATGAGCACAAAGTATCAATAAATTCCTCAGTCAAAAGAGGGCTAGAAACTCCTTGTATTGATGCTTAAACAAAAGTTGTACATAACATAGAAATGGAAGAAATTTGAGAGTGGGGGATGGAAGAATTTTTCTATCTATTTTATTTTTCACAAGGATCTCTCTCTCATGAATTCAAAAAAATAGCTAAGAAGTCCCTCAAATGAGGAGTGCATTACAATTTATAGAAGAAGAACAACTCATCTTCCTAGTGATTCTTCATATACCCCCTAATGGCTCTTCATATGTCTCGACATGACTTAAAACTCTTCGCCTTCTTAGGAAAACATTAAGTCCCTTTTTATAACATAAAGGTGACTTATTACATTAGGAACATTAAGACATATGAAAAAGTGCAACCCCAATGCAAAATTAGAACATTGAGAGAGAGAGAGAGAGAGAGAGAGAGAGAGAGAGAGAGATGTTGATGAGGAAATATTCGCCTCGATAAAGTCTGCTGATCCTTCTAGATGACTTGATGGGATGCTCCAATGTGATGAACTATGAATTCCTAAATTCTTTACACCATGAGAAACTTCCTTTGGATGACGCGTGAACACCGTGAACTAAGTGTTTAAAAACATTGTTGAATGAATTCATTGGTGACCATGAACATCACTCATGAAGATCCCCTCTGAAGGGACTAAAGCCTTAGAACAAATCTTGCCAAGTTGAATGAACTATTTCACTGATGACCGTAACTTCTACCCTGCACATGATATACTTGTGACCGAATCATGAAGTAAGTGTCAAAACACACTATTGAGTTCCCTAGGATAGATCTCAAATGTCATGAGGGAAATTCGCATGGATGATCTGAATGATGATCCTCTTTGCAACACTAATGCATTATACCAACATATGTCCTACGTAATGACACATTTTTCCTTACGGGAGCTAGGTACCGATGAATGTAGATATCTTGGCGAAACTATGAATGGCTCTTCAACACTTGCTATTCTTGAATAGAGCAACTTACTATTTTTAGTAAGTGTAAAAATAAGCTTTTGGGCCTTGACCTGCCTATGACATTTTGAACTTCTTCTTCTCATTATATTCCTTTTATGGGAACCATTTTCTAGACCACCTTTCCATTTATGGCGGTGTTTATAGGACCACTTACTATTTTTAGTAAGTGTCAATTTTGGACCGAGGTGACCACTCGATGATTTTCACCTGCGATATTTCCTCTGTGTTCACCGCCTCCTTCACAGACTTCTTCAAATGGTGGCTTACCCGAAATAGCATTCTCCCATGTAGAAGGCCTGTTATTTTAAGTAAGCATGCTTCCAGAAATCAAATTAAGGTGAAATGAAGTTTTTTGATATGGGTTTTTGCCCAATATCACCCCTCTAAAATTTCAGGCTTACCCGATCACTGGTTTATGAGATTTTAAAATTTTAAATTTTGAACTCAGCGGTAGCTACAAACATGATAGCCATTAATGGAGCTTGAAAATTGCAAGTCTGGTTTTCTCCTCCGATCGTGACAAAAATTATATTTTTGATGTGGGTTTTTCTTTCTTGTTCCATCGGTGAATTTTCTCTTCAAACTAATTGCTAGTTTGACGGGAAATCTAATTTTTATTTTCATTGTGCCAAGAAGGAGATTTCTTTGCCACGAACAATTCTTGATACAAAGCGGGAGAATTTTGGGTGATGTTTTTATGGAATTCAAGAATGATGAACATAAAAACAAATGGTTCTTCGATTCATGCCCTGGTTTGCAAGATATGTCGATTTCTTTGTCTCACGACAATGAGGGTTTTTAGACGAAGATCTTCGTTTTTCTCTTCCGTTCTTCA
Source organism: Taxus wallichiana var. yunnanensis (assembly GCA_018340775.1). Classification (NCBI taxonomy): domain Eukaryota; kingdom Viridiplantae; phylum Streptophyta; class Pinopsida; order Cupressales; family Taxaceae; genus Taxus; species Taxus wallichiana. Next base: position 942,770,265 of record CM031239.1, on the reverse strand, counting down.
TTCCTCGATCAATCCTTCCTCTAAGATCATTGTGATTTCATGGTGTGATGGACTTGATAGATATTTTTGGAGTGAAGCGATGGTGGAAAGAAGTTCTGAACAAGAATTGGCGAGCTATGGCAAGGTGTGAAGTTGTGAAGAAGGAATGGAGGGAAAAAATGGCTAAGTGCTAGATTTAAAATATTCAAAAAAACATACTAGGGGTGGGGTGAATTTTTATGTCCCTAATGTCCCTTTAGCTAAAGGGATGAAAGGGTCATCAAATTTCACATTATGCCTCCTCGCGACACTTGTCAATCTTTGGACGATTGAGCATTAGGGCTAGGGAGTTGGAGAAAAGCACATGGGGATCAATATTGCACTGTAGAAGGTCACATTGATGACCTGGGGGCCACAAGGGGTTGGGAAAATTTTCATGTCCCTCATTTCCCTTTTCCAAAGGGAAAAAAGGGTCATCATTTTTCACATTACGCTAGGTTGTGACACTTGGCGCAATCTGAACGATTGAGGGGGTAGGCTCTGTCAAGCTCCCGAGGGAAATTTGAAGGCTCAGCGATGCAGAGGGTTCCATGGGTGACCAGAGGGAAAAATAGGGCTGGGAAAATTTTAATGTCCCTCATGTCCCTTTTCTTAAGGGATGAAAGGGACACAAAAATGCACCAGGCTCCTGGAGCTAACATGTGTCCACTTGAGAATTTGGCTAAGTGTTGAACGTGTTCCTTGAGCCAACTTGTGACGGCGATAACTCGGGCTCCTAGATGAGTTCAGAGGTGAAATTTTATATGATTGACTAAAAAAAACTCAATGAATTGAATGGTGATGGTTTGGAGCTCCAATTATTACTGAATCACCTTAAAATGCCCTTTTTTGGGATCGCTTGATTGTGCACATGAAGAATGAGTTCCTAAGGAAGTGTATGATGTTTCACAAGGTCTCGTTTTTCCCACCATTCAGGGCATGGAAAATACATTCCATTGGTAATTTTTTGGGCACTTGAATATTTATGAATCTCCCAAAATCATTACTTGAATCTTGGGTACTCCTTTGCTTTATGTATTCTCCTTCAAGCCCTAAAACCCACTTTTACTGAATCGACTCCAAAAAGGCTCTGCCGAATTGATCCCGAGGCCTTCGAACCCTTTGGAACACTTAAATACTTCTTTGTTGATGATGCATTTCCATTTTTATCCAATTTTATTTTTAGTATGCCTTGCCATGGACACATGCTATTTTTAGTAAGTGCACTGCGGGTGTTAGATTTTGACAAAACAAGTCTTGAAATTCTGGGTTTTATTTTGGGGTTCCATGCTCCAAATTTTGGGTAATATCTTCATTTGAACAAGTGGGAAAATGATATTTTCATTGGTGGGGGAATAATACTGATAAAAACATAGCCCTCCATATCCCTAAAAATAGGGACTTCATGGCGCGAAAACTAGTTTACGCAAAACTAGATTTTTCAACAATCATTCCCTCCAATTTTCACGTGATTTTGCCCACTGGAACCTTGAGAAGTGAAGAGGTAGATCGATGCCTTTTTCATTGATGTTCTTCATGTCCTCCATATCCATAAAAAGTAGGGACTTCATGGCACGAAAAATAGTTCATGCGAAACTAGATTTTTCAACGATCATTCCCTCCAATTTTCGCGCGATTTCACTGGAACCTTGATAAGTGAAGAGACAACTTGCTTCCTTTTTCACTACTTTTCTTCATGACAGCCATTAATGGAGTCTTCAATCTTCAGATATCACAGAGGTGGTGATGGAGGAGAATGAAGTTATTTGTAGTTGAGAATGAGGGGGAGGCTAGGAAAAAGCATTTGGGAGCTGACTTTCGGGCGCATGAGGAACCAAAAGGATTAAGTGGGATAGGGGAATTTTATGTCCCCTATGTCCCTTTTCTAAAGGGATGAAAGGGACATCAATTTCCACTTTGCACCTCATCGCAACACTTGGCAATCATCCGTGCAGGAGAGGGAAGGCTCAAACTTAGCTCTCGGGGATTAACTAGCAAATGAGAGGTCATATTAGTGTTGGGTGCCAAAAAGGGCTGGATGCATTTTTCTGTCCCTATATCTCTTAGATAAAGGGATAAAGGGACACCAAAATGCGCTAGGCTCCTAGATCTGACACATGTCCACTTTAAAAATGACTAAGTATGAGAACTTGAGAATTTACTTGTGAAGGAAATATTTAGTGTTCTCGATGGAGTTTCAAGGAGAAATTTTATATGAATTTTAATAAAAATATCCTTCTAAAGCCAATGGAAGGGGTATAAACTCTTGATTCCTCTAATTGGTCCTTGAAAAATTGGATTTTTGTTCTAGCTCTATTACTAAGCATGAGAAAAATAGGATATAGACCTATTGCACCTAGATGTTGTGAAGAATATGATTCATTTTATTTTAGATATCTGAATTCCCTTTCTGATGATGTATTGTTTATCTCCTGACTCATTCCAGAGCTCTCGGAATCACTTCCTAAAGCTCAGTAGCTCTTTTGGCCATGTGCACTGCCTAGGCTTGAGAACCTTGTTTCTGATGAATTTCCCCAAGACCTCCAAATTTTTCTTGAATCTTCCAATATCATTTCCTTGATGTTATTAGACCTTTGATTCATCTCCATGTTGGATTTTTATCCTCTGTTCCACTCTAGGGGTTGCACCAGTCTTGGGAAGGCCAGTGGTAGCCCTTCCCAACACTACCCAAAATTAGCATTCTTTAAGAACTCCTAAAATCACCTAGGGGATTGAATTGAATTTCCTAATTCACCTAGGGGACTGAGTTAACATCCAATGGGGGTCATTGGACTGACTAGGTAAGGCCGATTGTTGAGGATGGGTAGACTTGGGGTGTCTTGGAAAGGTAAAACTTGAAAATTTTGACACAGGGGTATCATTGTCATGCTCAAAAATTGTAAATTTTTCTATTGCACATTGCATGAAAAAAGGGAAGAGGCCCATGAAGGTCTCAATGAAGTGGATCTGTAGAAGAGCGTGCGAAAATACGAGTGCAATCAAGAGGGAAAAATTAGTAAAATAAGATTTTCTCCAACAATAATGAAGAAGCAACCCAATGGAGGGGACTATAGTCACAAAATCATGCACTTTAGGCATTTATTTATCTTGGTCTCATACTACTATTTAGAAGCATCAAGAATGAAGAAATTACTAATCAACCCCCATCTTTTGGCCATCTTGTTTTATTTTATTTCATTATTACTACCTATTTTCATCCACATACTCTCAACTGTTTCGGTCATTTCCGTTATTTTAGTCTTAATCGGGGTGCTCGGGCTAGTATTGGGGCACCCATGGGTGCCCTAGTCCCACCTAGGGTGCCCCAATCCTTCTTGAACTTTCTCACCACTTTTTGGGATCTTTCTATCCGTTTGACATCTTTATCTTTCTTGTGGTTGGAATTTTTGGGGTTAATTACAAAATTAGACCAAGAGAACCCTATAAATATAAAGTTATGAGACCATAATGAGGGACCTAACATCACTTACTACTATCACTCCATCTAGAGTTGCATCCATCTATTACATTGGAGATCACTTGCATCCACATAGCTCCATCATCAAGGCACAAGGCTAGGACATCTACATCACACTTCATAGGGGGAGGGATTCTATTCTATTCCATGCACACATTCTATTACATTTTCTACACATATTTATTACTCGCTACTTCACAAAGTATGATTAGCACAAGAGCAACCTAGGGAATGTTCACACACACTTGCACATAGAAATACATCAAGTTTGAGATGTAGTGCAATGCTCAGTTAGTAAGTCCACCATTGTGGCTGCTGAGGACAGTGCTACCCCTTCAATGTAGGACAATGAAGTCGATGCGACACACAACAAGAGTTTCGGACCATCTTCCGACCCCTGTAAAAATTAGTTTTGAGCTTACGCATAGACTAGAGCACCCAAAATTCATACTAAAGCACCCATGGGTACCCCATTCTTCTTCCAGGCACCCCAATCAAGCTAGATCCTCCAAATCCATAATTTTCGGGACTCCTGCACAATCATTCCTACTCCTGATTTTTCAATTCACCTCTACGACACCCTCCGATAGGCATGTGTTATCCAGTTGAGTTCTTTCCTCTTCCTTCTTGCACATTAGGGTTAGCATTTCCTTTTGCATAGTGTTTTTTATTATTTACATTCCTATTTAGTATATTTATTTACTTTAGTACAACTATTCATAGCTTAGATTAACTATCCCCACACTACTTAGTTAGTCCATTTTTAGTTAATCATTTTGGTGAACCCGACTCGATCATTCACACTTCTAGGTTCTTCATTCGTTACTTGTCATCCTAGGGTTTGGTCATCATGAGTATATCACTTAATGATTATTTTCTTAAGCATCTGATTTACTACATCAATTTCAACATCTCCTTACTACTTCTCACCTTTGCACGAACCTTTATTTACTACATCAAGAATTTGAAGATGCCATTTCTCAACCTATTGCCTCTGGACATTGATCCACATTAGTATGTCACGATTAGCATCCAAAACATGGGTATCAAGTGTTCTTTAGTTGACATTCACTCTAAGCTTAATCTATGTCCCATGTCATTCATCAAATATTTAGGACTTTCTGTTTCTCATATTAGTCCATCTTGGATTTCACTACATGCATCTAAAAGTTCGGCGCGTCCATGCCTTGCTCGCTTTACACTACCCATTACCCTTGGGCATAAAACCATACACATTATGTTTTTCATAATGGATTTCTTGGTCCCTTATAATTGTTTACTAGGTAGGTGATGGCTTTATGTCATGCAAGCGGTAGGTGTATATCAAGGTGTTAAATTTCTACATAAAGGTATTGAGTATATTGTTTTTCATGTTTCTGATCATAATATTAATACCACTACACATCATTATCCACCTAGGGAAGAACCACCACACTTACCACCACTTGATGGTACTATATGTGTGATAGATGTAGTTCCTTCTATGCCGCATGTCACTACTATTTCTATGATTCCTTATCAAGGGCCTATACAGTTCATGGACGTATATATCACATCCACCTTTACATACACCACCTACTTTAGTATTCCCACCATTCACTTGCACACTCTTCATGAATGATTCATACTAGGAACACATTCCATTTGATCCTACATGTGATGACACTATATGTACACATGAGGGTCTAGATCGCTTAGGGTTTGCTTTTGAGGACCTCTATCCTACATCACATGCTCCTCATCTTTATTATGGATTTGTTCATATCACTGCTTCTTATGGTTTGCGTGTCTTTCATCTTATAGTCTATCTATCGCGTATTCCTTTCTTTTCATCACTTACATTAGGAAAATCATGGCTTGATTATATTGGAGGTACACTAGATCCAGATCATATAGACATTTCATTTCCTATGCCTTTGGACGTGTTTTCATTTGCAATAGCTCTTTCTTAGGACATAAGAAAAACCTTACTCATTGGTATGCACTTGGTTGTCCACTTCCTCCATTCACCGATGAGGAGTATGCTATGAGCATGTACAACTTACACCTTAATGGCTCATTACGCGACCCACCGACACTATTGCTTATCAAGTCACTAATGCTTACCCATTCGACTATGAACTTGAGAGAAATGATCTTCTAGATGAAATTACATGATATTATATTTCACCATACATACTTTGGGGGCATGACACTCCACCTTCCCCCCCATCTTAACATATCTACATCTATACACTTTGCATTATCATTTTTCATCATACATTTTAGCATCGTCGTTACCCAATGACACACTCTTGATCTTTGGTTCACACTTGACTATTGAGGGATTACTACCAAAATGAACCCCACACATTGCACTATATACATTATACATTGTGTTTCATTACACATCGCACGTCATACACCATACACCATACGTTCTCCATGTTCGTCTACAACATTTTGCTATTTCCACATTCATACATCATACATTATACTAGTATTCACCTTACACATTTTACATCATACACTATTCAGCCATTTATACATGTTGCCTCACATCCTATATATAGTCATATACCATACATCATACACTATGCATCTTCATGTCATCTTCTATGTACTATACTAGTATTCATCACATTTGAGTCTCACATTACATTCATCCCTACATACTACATTACTCATCTATCTACATGTCGTACACTATGCATTATACATTACCTTTTATGCATTCTACATACCTACCATCACATTTCATACACCACGTATTTACATATTCTACTCATCACATGGTCATTTATTTTCACCATTGCATTGTCTTCTACGTGCTACACTCACCACCCTATGACACACTTTAGTTCCTCGGTCCATACTTAATTACCGAGGGTTTACAAATCAAATGGACCTTACACTCACCATGTATGCAACAATCCTAGGCTAGTGACATAAGCTTTAGGCTAAATTGTCACCCATTCTATCATCTTGTAGTGACATACACTTTAGGATAAATTGTCACCTATTCTATCATTTTGTAGTGGTATACACCATTAGGTTACATCACCACTCCCTCCTTTTATCTTGTAGTGACATACGCTTTAGGATAAATCGTCACCTATTCTATCATTTTGTAGTGGTATACACCCGGTAGGTTACATCACCACTCCCTCATTTTATCTTATATTGGCATATGCTTTAGGCTAAATCATCACCTATTCTATCATTTTGTAGTGGTATACACCTTAGGTTACATCACACTTCCTCATTTCATCTTATAGTGATATACACTTAGGCTAAATCATCACTTATACGTTCATCCAATCATGATATATGCTTCGGCTATAAGGTTCACACACACATAATTTCTAGGTTGCATCTCATCAATACACATACACATTCATCATAACGCATTAGAAACAACATACACTTCGACCATTTTTCAACGATGAACTCTCATTTATGAGTCATTCTTGATTCTTTGAGGGGAAAAAATGAACCTCATTACATACACTTCCATTCACTTGGGGGGCACGTGGCTCCTATCATTCCATCTTGCATTTCATTCCATCCATCCATAGCATATTGCATTGTCTTGGGGGCATTTACTCTTGTTTACTAGTGTTTTACATGTTCACTTTACTACACATGTTAGATTGATTTCTTATATGTCATTATCTATATACCATACACACATGTGCATTCACATACTTGTTTAATTTTGATCACAAATACAAGTCTCTTCAGATGTAGCATGGATGACCGCCTTCTACCCTTCCTATACTGGTCACTGGGGGCATCCACATTCGTCTCTTTTAGGTGTTATTATTTCATTTGTACTTAGCACTTTACATTACTTGGTTATTCACGCTTTGACATATTGGTTATTTATCTAACATGATAATGGGTGTTCCATGTGTAGCACTTGTTTTGCAGGATTACATGTTTCCATGACTACTTCTTTGTTTGTTTCTACTTGTCTGCATTGTTTCCTATTTCATGCGGTATTTGCCCTATGTTTTATGTGCACACTTTCCTGTTATTTACGGAAATGATGGCCTTATGTTTCTTACGACATCATGAGTGATGTCCCATGTTTGTGACCCACTTTGTGTGGCTTACTTGTCTTCTTACGTGTTTACACTACTATGCTTGGTAGTTTTTACATTGTCTATGTACTTTACACTTGTTTTCTACATGCATGTGTTTTTGTACTAACACTTATCTTTGGCTATCCATCCTTGTTTGTGCACACCTTGGTTTCTACCAAGTGCATTCCCTTCCCCCTATAGGGCACATAGTTCATCCGGTTGGTCATCTTTTGGGGCCGCATTCTCCTATCAGCGACATCACATGCACCCCCAAAGAGGGGGTATCATTTGGGGTTTTTACAGTCTACACAATGCATTTACAAAGGTTTAGTTCAATGTAATTTTTTCCCTTGGAATTTTGGGTTTACATACAATGAGTGAGTTCAAGACCAATCTAAGAACTCCATACACATTTACAGGACATGGTGTCCTTAACATTCGAAGGAACAGTTAAAGGTTGGAGGACACAGAGAATTTCCTTCCTATACTTCTTCTACCCTTGGTGTCGGATCACCCAAAAATAGGATGATACAAAGATCTCTTCACGAGTTTAGGGAAGTAGTTAGATCTTGGAGGACAAAACATTTACTCCCTACATTTCTTCAACCTATGGCGTTAGATCACAAAAACCGTGACAATTACACGATATCCTTCTATACCCTTTCTCTTGACATTCGGAGGAGCAATTAAAGGTTCGAGGACACAGAGCATTTCCTCCTATACTTCTTCTACCTCATGCATCAGACCACCCAAAAACTAGGATGATACAAATATCTCTTCACGGTTTAGGGAAGTAGTTAGAGCTTAGAGGACACAACATTTACTCCCTACATTTCTCCGGCCTATGGCATCGATCACCCAAAACCCTAACAATACATGATATCCTTTTATATAACCTTTCTCTCAACTTTGGATCAAGTGCACATTTTCTATTTACACTTTTCATTTTACGTACTTTACATTTACATACATTTTTACACATGCATATTTTACATAAGGTTTTTACACTTACATATATATACATTTGACTACTTGATTGTTTTATCCTTTCAAGTCTAACCGTATGAGAAACAAGCAGTCAAATTGGGGGCAACAACAACAACATCAACAACAACACTTTGCGACATCACACACTTTACTAACCATGCGGGTACATTACACATCATAAAAATACACACACGTTATGCCCTAGCTTCATTCTCATCACTTTATCTTTGCACATTTTTCTTCTTTAGTTTCCATGCTCCTCTATTTATTTATTTTTTCATTCCACACTTTTGTTTAGTCCTTCGACACATTTCTACTAAACTCTACATCGGCATTAGGTACATATTTCTATCTACTTTATGTTACCAATATTTTAGCGCACCAACATAAAGTGGGGAAAAATTTAGTCGCAAAATCATGCACTTTAGTCATTTATTTATCCCGATCTCATACTAGTATTTAGAAGGTTCTTGTGTGAAGAAAGTACTAATTAACCCCTATAATTTGGCCATCTTGTTTTATTTTATTTCGTCATTACCACCTATTTTTCATCCACATGCCTAATCTATTTTGGTCAATTCTCTGCTATTTTAGTCTTGATTGGGTTGCTCAGGCTATTACTAGGCACCTATGGGCGCCTTGGTCCCTGATGGGGTGCCCGATCCTTCTTGAAAATTTTGACCACTTTTTGGGTTGTTTCTAGCCATTTGACATCTTTATCTTTCTTATGGTCGACATTTTCGGGGTTAATTACAAAATTAGATCAAGAGAACCCTATAAATATAAAGTTATGAGACCATAATGAGGGACCTAGTATCACTTACTACTATCACTCCATCTAGAGTTGCATCCATCTATTACATTAGAGATCACTTGCATCCACATAGCTCCATCATCAAGGCACAAGGATAGGACATCTGCATCACACTTCATAGGGGAGGGATTCTATTATATTCCATGCACACATTCTATTACATTTTCTACACATAGTTATTACTCGCTACTTCACAAAGTGTAATTGGTACAAGAACAACCTAGGGCATGTTCACACACACTTGCACATAGAACTACATTGGGTTTGAGATGTAGTGCAACACTCAGTTAGTAAGTCCACCATTGTGGCCGCTAAGGATAATCCTACCCCTTCATTTGCATTATTATTTTTAGGTTTTGATGCTTTTTTGGTCTTGCAGGTATTTTATTCAGCTTGGAGTATTTGTGACATTCGGCGTAGGACAACGAAGTTGATGCGACACACAACAAGGGTTTTAGACCACCTTCGACCCTATAAAAATTAGTTTCTAAGATTATGCATGCAGACCAGGGGCACCCAAAATTCATTCTAGAGCACCTATGGGCACCCCAGTCCTCTTCTAGGCACCCACTCTGCTAGATCCTCCAGATCCATACTTTTCAGGACTCCTGCACATTTGTTCCTACTCTTGATTTTTCCAGTCACCTTTGCGACACCCTCTGATAGACATGTGTTATCTAGTTGAGTTCTTTCCTCTTCCTTCTTACACATTAGGGTAGCATTTCCTTTTGCATAATGTTTTTTATTATTCACATTCCTATTTACTGCATTTATTTACTTTAGTACAATTGTTCATAGCTTAGATTAACTATCCCCAAACTACTTAGGCAATCCATTTTTATTTAATTAGGGAAAAAGTGTGTAATAAGAAAATCACACAAGAGGAGGAACGTCAAAAATGAAAGGCGTGACCACACTAAAGGACTATAAAGAATAGTTGAAGTTTCCTTTAAAGAATTAAAGGAGGAGGAGTGTGAGGAGAAACATGTGGAAGAATTGCGAAAGGATTAGAGGGAAAGAAGAGAAGTTGAGATTTAAATAGATCTTAAAGGAGAAGGTAAAGAGGAAGCTGCCAAGGAGGATGTGCATGATAGAATAGAGATGCCCTGGGGAAGATAAGAAAGGTTTCTGAAGCCATAAGAGGAGAAACATATGTGGAAAGAAGTACATTTGGAAGAGGAGAGAGTGTGCAAATATGTTGAGAATATGGTAGAGTAGCCATGAAGATAAGAATATGGTAGAGTAGCCATGAAGAGAAGAATATGTTGAGAACTGATGTAAAGAAACTTAAAAATTCACTAAAAATAAAAATTGATGCACATATTCACAAGCTTCGTTACTATGCTTTGATACCACTTGATGTAGATCCTCCCATTACATATTTAAAATACGATAATTTTTTTTTATTAGAATGAAGTAAGAGCCTAAATCATATATAACATTCACTAATTTCTTTATTAAATTATAAGAACAATGCTCACTCACTGACCTTGAGATATTGGTCCTTGCTTCTATCTATCGGATACTTAATACATCTTGAACTCCTTTCTCCTCTTTTCCATCACCTTGCATTCATTCAAGCTTCCTTTCATCCACTATGAACTTCTTATCGAGACTTTTTCCTGCAACAATCCAATCACTTATTAGAATCAAATCACAAATAAAAACATTTACTCTTCTTATCCCCGAGATACTTGGTCATGCTCTTCAATAAACTTAACCATTGATACGATGATGTTAATCAATGACTCTAATCACACTTACATCTTCCTTTAACCCATCAATACCAAAACACTTTAATTATTCTTAAGGAAGTATTAACCCTATTTGTCCTAGAATCTTCAACTAAGCTTTGGCTCAAGAGAAGGGATAATTTTAGTGGCAAATATTCATAATATGGTGAAAATTTCATTTTAGGAAAATTTTAAAAGGTGAATTTTTAGAGCAGGTCAGTGTCTTGTTCACCTAAAATTTATAGTATATTTTTTTAGGGGCCAACTTCACCTACATTTGAAAATATCTCCTATAAAAACCTAGGTGATTCACCGGGTAGTATACTACTAACTAACTACTAGTTGAGGTATCGACATATCAAGTATTGTGAGCTTGTGCACTCTAAGCACCAAGGCACAGTGCAAATCTATTTTGAAGTTTGAATTCAGGTGAAAAGTTCTATTTATTGACGCATGACAAGGATATTTCACTGATGTGTGACAAGGGTTTTGTTGTTTACACACGACACTCGCTACTAGTAATGCACAAAAACACTCTTGTTAACACATGCCACAATATTTCTTTGAACCAAAAAAAGGATATCCTCTTGACGAGAGATTTAAATTTTACAGTCATGTGACAAGTATGTTTGTTGTCGTGCAACAAAAGGATGATGTCTGTGACAACAACCTTGTTGTCACATGTCTTGAAAATGAAAGCTTCTTTCAGTGAAAATGTTGCACACAAACCCTAGAAAATTTACTTGTTTCACGAAAGTGGTTCTGGGCATATTCACTAGGATTTTCCACCTTCGATTTCCCATAGGTATCTTAAAATGAACCCTTCTCAAGAGAGTTCTTTCCAGTGCTTAAGAAAACTATTTAGCCATCAAACAACATGTTTGTGTACCTCAATACCTTCCCTTTACTTGAAAACATAGGAAAATTCAAAGAAATACTTTACCTTCTCCATTACCATGCTTCTCCACCTACGAAACTACAAAGACTAAGTTTTAGGGATAAAAACCATTACAAAAACTTGCTAACTATGTAATGAATCCTACTTCCTACCTATTGAGTGAAGGTTCCTAATTCATAACCCAAAGGAGGAAGTTACAAACTAATTTTCATACCCAAACATGGTATAGCTTACTAACACATGATTACTCAACTTGGTTAAGTGCGAACAACTTATTTACATTAGACATGACCATTTAGGTCCTACACATCCCTATATTATTATAAAATTAAGACTTTATACCCCTAAATAACAAACAATACAATTCAAATATTTTTATGTACGTTTTGGAGGGAAGCTCCAAAATCACCTTTCTACATACATTGAAGGTTCTACATGATTTGGAATCTTTCCAAAACATAACTAAAAGAATCCCTAGGACACTCCAAACCAAAATTGCAATTAAAAACCAAACTTTATTGTATTTTTATTGATGCTCCTATATCATTTTCCTTATGTGGGAGAACTTTGAGTTCTATTTTAAATGATAGTATTTTTCTTCTTCTTCCAGTTGTATAGTTTCTTTGATTTTCTCCTTCTTTTAGTTGTGTATTTCCCATATTCTTGCTTGTTTTTCTTTTATATATCTCTTCTATATTATTCTTCATAGTTTTGTCCTCTAAAATGAGGATGATTTCTTGTATTATCTTTATTTGAGCTCTCTTAAGAGCTTCTTCTTCAATGATCTTAACTCTTTAGCTAACACACATGTACAAACATAATCACACCAAAAGTTATATGAAAAATATGGATACTTTTGAGTCTCCTCAAATTCCTTTTGAAAATATTCTTGTTGGTCTAACTTGTAATCTACATCAATAACTATTTTTCCTTCATCTTCAGATTTCTCATCCTCAAAATCTGTATTACCATCATAGAATAGCTATTTACCTTCATATTCATATTCATCATCTAAACACTCTTCTACTTCATCCTCTTCAAGAAAGGCTAGAAAGCTCTCTTTAAATTATTCTTCATCAATTTTTCTATCCTCCACAAACACAAACTCTTTGACTATTTCCTCTTCTTGTTTGTTTGTCTTTCTTCTCATTTTCTTTAGCCTCTCTTCTTCTTTTCTTATCATATCTCTTAAATGCATTATTTTTCTTCTCTCCATAAGCAACCTTATAGGCCATTTAGTTTTCTTATTCATTATTGTTCCAACTCCTTGGTTTTCTCCTTTACTCACTCCTTTAATCAACATCTTTAGTTGCTCCATTTCTTTCCTAATATATTTTATCTCTTATTGAATCCACAAGTATCACTTCATTACATCCTCCTTCATCTTTTATTCTTTCCTCTTTCTCTCTCTCTCCCCTCTTGTTCTTTCTTCTTGTGGCATAGTATCTTAACCAATCCCTTCACTATCTCTACTTTCTCTTTATCCATTTATTTATCTCTTTCTAGCAAGTTTGTTCCACCTTGTTTATCTCTCACCTAAGTTCTTTCTCTTTCCTCTTACCTAGTATTTTGACATTTTTTCCTCCTTTACTTTATTCTTACTTCTTCAAGGGATTCTTGCCACTTCTATTTGTATTCTTTAAATTTTCTCTTTCAACTTCTCTTATTCCAAGGAGAAAACATGATAAACTTCATACAAACTTGTAAAAATATATCTTTGTTAGCATGAACAAATTTCACTCTGAAGATCTTACTTGCTCTGATACCCAAATGATGTAGAGAAACTCAAAACTTCACTAAAAACAAAATTCATGCACATATTCACAAGCTTCTTTACCATGCTCTGATACTACTTGATGTAGAGCCTCCTAATTACATACTAAAAACTTGATAACAAACTCATTAGAATGAAGTAAGAGCCTATCCTATGTATAACATTCACTAATTTATTTATTATATTCTAAGAACAATGATCACTTTCTGACCTTGAGATATAGGTCCTTGCTTCTATCTATTAGATATTTATTTCCTCTTGAACTCCTTTCCCTCTTTTCCATAACCTTGCATTCATTCAAGCTTCCTTTCATCCACTACGAACTTCTTATCAAACTCTTTCCTCCAACACGCCAATCACTTATTAGAATCAAATCACATATAACAACCTTTACTCTTATTTTCCATGAGACACCCATTCATGCTCTTAATACACTTAATTATTGATATGGTGATGTTAATCAAGCGATCCAATCATACTTACATCATTCCTTTAACCTATAAATACTAAAACACTTCAATTCTTCTTAAGGTTGTATTAAGCCTATTTGGCCTAAAATCTTCAACTGAGCTTTGACTCAAGAAATATCTTTCAAATGCTTAATAAAACTATTTAACCATCAAAAACATATTTTTATACCTTAATACCTTCACTTTACTTGAAAACATAGGAAACTTCAAAGAAAGACTCTGCCTTCTCCATTACCTTATTGCTCTACCTACTAGCCCGAAAACACTAAGTTTTAGGGATGTAAACAATTACAATAACTTTCTAACTATGTAATTGAATCCTCATTCTTACCTATTTGAATGAAGGTTCCTAATTCATAACTCAAAGGAGGAAGTTACAAAAAAACTTGCACACTAAACCATGGTATAACTTACCAACACATGATTACTCAAATTAGTTAAGTGTGGACAACTTATTTACACTACACATGACCATTTAGTTCTCCATATCACTATAATATTCTAAACATAGGATTTTATACCCCTAAATAACAAATAAGAAATTCAAATATTTGAATGTGTGTTTTGGAGGAATATCCAAAGTCACCTTTCTACATACATTAAAGGTTCCATATGACATAGAATCCTTCCAAAACACCACTAAAAGAATCCCGATGACAATGCAAACCAAAATTACAAATAAAATCCAAATTTAATAGTATTTTCTTGATTCTCTTACATTAAGAAGACAATAAAAATATATCAAGCGTGAAGGTGGATTTTGTGAAAATATACACTCAAGGAATAAGGTGTGAGAAATGGATGTATAATGAAGATAATCCCCAAGAAGAGAAGGGAAACAGTAGATAAGAAGACAAAATGATGGATGGTATATGGTGGGTCCAAACACATAGGTGCATAAATACATGGATGCATTAGAAGAAAATGTGCATAAGAATATAACACATAAAGGAGAGGTCACAAAATAAATGCAACAAGAGGGTAGAAGAGGAAGACAAAGGAGTGCATAATAATATCCCATAATAAGGATAAGGGTGTGATGAAATAAGGTGATGAGGAAGATCGGTGCATAAAGGATATAATGCAAAGAAGAAAAAATCCCGAGATAATGTATGGGCGAGGATGAAAAAAGTCCTAAAGAATTTTGGTAGAGGTGGATGGTTTAAGGTAAGTAGAGACTTGTGCTAAAGAAGGATGGAAGTGAGTAGAGGCTCGTAAAGGATTTATAAGGGGGATATATTTATAGGAGGAGGATGATTTGTAGTGATACTCGACTCGCCATGATGCACAAAATAGTACAAAACAAGTCACGAGAACGTGACGAAGGAATGGAAGAGACTTTAAAAGAAGCACCGAGACCAAGAATAGGTTCATAGGATAAAGGAACCAAAAATATTTTCCTCAATAGTTCAAAGGGGGTTCTACCACTTGCCAAAACTACTTGAGGAGGACCTCAAGTGTTTGATGCATGAACATCCGGTTCTAGGACAATTCAAATTTTTTTGATGATGGATGGTGTGAATGGAAGATGGAGAGCACATAAGAAGGAAGAAGACATGCAGTAGGACAAGGGGAAGTTTGCGCAAAATTATGCAAGTAATTTTCAAAATAGAAATCAACAAAGGTATAATTTTCAAGAAGTAAAGTGGGTGTGAAAGTAGATTGCGGAAGGATTGCAGAGTAACACGAAGTAGAGTAGCTTCCGAAAAATAAGGTGCAATTATGCGCATAATATTTTAGTAGTAACGAGGAGTTTTGAGTCAACTAGGAAAATTAGAGATGGACAAATGTTTTAGAGAAGGTCCTAGAAGAATTGTGTGGGGAAAAGGAAAAGGTGAAGCCCAAAAAAGGAAAGTGTGATAAAAGAGAAGGCATGGAAAATGCATGTAATAAAAACAATGCATAACAGAAGGATATTTGGAAAACACGATAAAGATACTAGAATATGTCGACACATATGTATACATGAATCAAAAATCAAAGGATCCTAATGAATAGATGACATAGAAAAAGTAGAGGTGCTCAGATTCAAATTCAAAAATTATCGGGAAGGACATGAAGTGACTAGAAGGATCGAACCATAAAAAATAAGTTCAAATGAGGAGAGAGAATTGGGAAAAGAGTAGGGTGCAAAACTATAAAATGGGATGAGTTCACCATTTCTGGTATGTTGAGGGTTAGCAAGAGTTTAGCGTGGCTAAGTTTGAAGAGGTGTTCAATTTTTTTGTAAGCACACAATCCTTTTATAGAAAAAGACTTTGGGAGTAACCATAGAATCCTATAAATCTCAATGTAAATGAGTTTGTAATCTCATAGTGAACAGTTGCACCATAGATTTCGTAAAGGCTTGATAAATATAAGGAAACCTTTTGTTTCATTCCATTGTGTTAGACTATGCAAATGGCCTAGGGTCACCTTGATCCTATATCGTCATTTGTCGATTTGTATAGGAAGTTAGGGTTTTGATGCTTATGGGAGAATACATGAGCATTCAAGAAGAAGTGAAAGTACATGAGGTAGCTAAAGATGAATACAAAGTGAACCATATCAAAAGGGAAGTGCAAAATGGTGTTAGACACTAGCATTAAGTATGGTATAATAATTTCACTCTAATGTCTAGTTTGGCTCTAGTGCCAAATAAGGTTTTAGCGATCTATTTCAATGATGAAGCACATTCATCTATGTCACAACCTATTTTGATCTAATTTATCTTGCAAAGTAGTATAAAATGTAATTGGATACTCTAATCCTTTTTGTTTGTCTATTTGAATGTCTTGAATGCTTGTAATTGTAACCCTAGTTATTTTATTTTTATATATTACTATTATAGCTAATTGTATCATTGTATATTTTATGTGTTAATTCTAGTTAGAGTAATATACTTTAATTTGTGTGTAATCACTTATAAAACAAACACAACCCCTACCTCTAATTTTTTTCAAAAAAAAGATTTAAAAAGTGTTAATTTGAAATTGTAAAATTTTTTTTAATACAAATATAGGAGGATGTTATGACCCATGACCCCCACCTTTATACAAAATATATTTACCAACTCCACTAGAGAGCACACAATATTTCACATGTATAAACATCTACTTAAATACATAAAAATTGGTGAAAATTAAAATTAAAAAAGGAAGTGTTTATTTGGTTATGCGAGGAAACAACTTATATCTAACATGCATGATAAGACACACATATGATATACATACATAACATGCATGTTATTTAGGCTGAAAAATCAGCTAATAGTCAATGCATTGACATAAAATATGAATCTGCTATGTCAATGAGCCAAAGAAAGGCTTCCCATGAGCGACAATAAAAACCAAAAAATCTACGCCAAATCCTATGGATGGTTGGCTAATTAACTATGTGTTGGTTGTATATTTTTCAGAGACAAAATATGGTGTTTAGCCACATCTCATGGGAAAAATTCCATCCTCGAATAAGGAGAGGCACCCTATTTATTATTGGTCTATGAAACAAGAAGGAATATTTACAATATCTACACTACTCTATCTTTTATAGGTGGGATCTCATCTCGGTAGATGATGTTTATTTTTAAGAAAGAATGAGAGGATTGAGGAAAGTATATTTTAAGAGGTTTTCAAAAAGAAATGATAAATAATGAAGGATTGAAGATAGTGCTTGTGTTTTCTATTGGAAAACACATATCCAAATTTACTCACACAAATGCAATAGAAATAAAAATAATTTGGACTACTACTTTATAAGAATAATTTGGAATCATAGGAATAAAAATCATTTAGCATAATAAAAAATAACATTAATCCTAAGATTAATCTCAACAAAAAGTTTGAAAATTATGTATCTTTATTCCTTTGTAGCTAGAAAAGTAAAATACAAAGTTTTTCCTTTTCTCTCCAAAATTCCAAAAAAATGTTTCAACAAAAATCCCTCTAAAAGCATAAGAGATAAGAAATATCCTCAATTTCATGATCATTATTACATTTATAAAGAGAAGAAAGAGAGAAAATAAGAGTGGTTACATTCTCATGATCAATTCCTAGTCTAAAAGTAACAAATATTAAATTTACATCACTAAAGCGCATTTGAATGGGTCTCATGCAAAATGAACAAGTCAATTTACATGTCGATATGAAAGATGTTAGAACATCTTGGAAAATACATGTTTGAGAAAAAATGAAAACAAACAAATAACTTCATCCGGATTCATGAGTGGATTTCTTCTTCTTTTTCTCATGATTTGTGGACATGAAAATATTCTATCCGACACCCTCTCTTTGTCAATATTCATGATAATTGTGTATCGTCTCTTGGGCTTCTTTCTCATTTGGTCTACATGAATATCTACCTGAGTACATCACATGTATTAATCATGCCAACTCGATTTCTTATAATCCCATGGATATTTTTGAGGATCACTTCTTGTCTAAAACAATTTGATACAACACCAACTTGTCAATTGATTAAAAATCAAAGATGTGTTCTTCTTTAGAATATTTCTTGACCAAACTTTTAAATTGAACAAAGATGTCGCTAGCTAGTAATGCATTCATATCTTCATCATGAAAATGAAAATGAAATTTTGATATTTCATCGCCCAATGTCATGAGTGGTGTATATTCGCTCTACCCTCACCTCCTACAAATTTTCACTGACCTCACTCAAAATCCTTACTCAAAATTCAATGGCCTTATAAAATTTGTAGTGCCTTCCACTTTCTTCTGTTATTTTATTTTTCACCAAAGTTTTGGCATCTACCTTGTTTGAATCGTTCAGGCCTCCAGAGCAAGTTCCTAGTTGTTGCATTCTTCTTCTAATTCATCATTCATTTATCAAATTATTGTCTTCTTTCTCTCAATTTCATTATGAAATTTTAACCACCTCCTCAATGAGATTTTGGCCATCTCTAAGGAGTATTTCAACCCAATTATTAAGAACTCGACCTTACTACCCTATCTTCAGACCATTGTGATCGATCTTTGTGTCAAATATTGTTTTCGCAAGAGTGGTGACCAGATTTGAATGATCTTAAATAAAAAGTTTGTCAATTGCTCCACTTTATCCTTAAGATCATATTTGGTAGCATTGGTCTTCTTGAGTTTTTTAAAATAATTATCTAAGGCCACCTGTAGATCATACTACACCCCCTACATAGTATATCTTCCAATACCTACTTTGGTTATTTGATAATCAATAATTTTATATCTTATTTACTCTTATCTGCGGTAGGCACGTCAATCTTAGCAAATATTTCTCCCAATTGATCAATCATGATGTGAGAAAGCATCTTGAGCTTATTTTTGTGCAAGAGTGGGTTGGATTCAATAAGCTAAAGTTGAATTCCTTTGGAAGTACTTCCTTTTTCCTCTTATTAGGGGTTTGGATTAATAATTAATATGGAATGAAGGATGGAACCAATTACGACCATGGAGATCTCTTCATGGGAGTAACACCTAGGGAATTAGTGAATGTATAAACCAAGAGAGGATGGGTTGAGAACATAGCCATGGGAAGAGTGGACTAAGGAGAAATAGAAGAAATGGGAGAGAAACACACAATGGAAATATGAGTTAAAGATGGAGTAGAAAGATTCGTTTGATGGGAGCTTAAGAAAATATTGATCCATGAAAAGAGTGGGGAAGAGAGGAGAAGACACGTGCCATGAGTGAAACATGTGTGTAAGAAGTGGGAGGAGAAGAAATGAGAATGGAGGATGTGAGGATTGGGGACCTAGGAAAATAAAAGGCTTACACCAATGATGTGGATGGAGGAGATGAGTGAGGAGGAGTGTGAAAATGAGGAGGAGGATAATGAGGCATTGAAAAATTGGGATCCAAGTTTATAAGTGTAATGGCATGGGTGATGAGACACGAAGAGATGGGTGAGTTGATTGACCATAGTACCTATTAGAAGTGATGGAATTTTCTAGGGAAAAGGAGAGTCCACATTTACCACTATTGTTGGAGTAGAATAAGTAATATACTTCTCCCCTTTCTTCACAAATCTAAATTTGATAGGCCTCATGGGAACTTTCTTTTATCTATAGGGTTAATGGAGGGTCCCATTATCTTTGGAGATGTCACTTTTTTCTATCCTAAGGTTGATTAGCCACTTTTTTGGGTGTGATTCCTAAGGACCTAAACCAATGGTTGGTTTGGTTGAATATCTTTGATACAAATTCCTTGATGGAACTAATTTATTTATTGGAAAAATTGATCGTGGGTAATCCAAAGTATCAAAATTCATAAATTGTAGATGGGATCTAAGATATTTGGTATGTCTTTAGGGATGTCCACAATGTTTTATTCCATGCCCTATTCTAGGGTTAGTCTACTATAATCTTTAATCCTTATGAAAAATTCATCTATGTAATTAATCCATATATCCTCAAGATCAATACAACACAAATGCAAAGTTCCTAAATTCTTCATTACTTTATACTCAAAACTGATCCTTGCATTGGAGGATTTCGGGGATATCCTCTA
This sequence comes from Taxus wallichiana var. yunnanensis, assembly GCA_018340775.1. Taxonomy (NCBI): domain Eukaryota; kingdom Viridiplantae; phylum Streptophyta; class Pinopsida; order Cupressales; family Taxaceae; genus Taxus; species Taxus wallichiana. The sequence goes on along the minus strand of CM031239.1, from coordinate 942,749,550 downwards.
CATTTATGAAACAACACTCTTAGCCTTGATAACATATGAGAATTTATTAAAAAATTATTGAGATAGGAAAATGAATTCCCACCTTGAGGTTTATCTGTTGAAATTTGTGCAAGTCCATGAGCAATCTTACCAATTCCATTAATACTTGCTTGTCACTTAGGTATCTTGAAATAGATATGGGGATCCTTGAAATCCCTTACTCAAATATAGGTGAAGGTTTGGAATTGTAAGGATATATATCCCCAATGTGACACTGTATTCTAGGCCAATTTGGTGCATCAACATTCTTGTCTAATATACATATGATGTTGTAGACGAAAGCATTATTTAATCTCCTAAAAATCTTACAACTTTCTTGCAAATTTAATTTAGGATAAAATTCATATAATTGAGATGAGTTCCTTGACACTTTTGTATTCATTCTAAGATAAATTCTCATACCTGATGTAGCATAGAATAGATAAGATATTATATAAAATTTTCCTATTACACAAACTTCCTTAAGTTGTTTGTGCATGGGATCACCGATCAATTTTCCACATATGATATATTTTTGATTATTCATTATTATATCGATGAAATGATACATATAATAGTCAAATTATTTTTCCGTATGAAGAGCTACCACTCTTCCGAGTAAATTAATGATGTTATTAACTTCTATAATGAAGTCACTTTGAGGCGGGGTCTTGAGGAACCGGCTAGCTGCAGCAGCTTTGGATTCTTTAGGTAGTTCTTGTTTATATGTTTGATATAAGTTGAGGAGTTTCATTATAATCCTTTTAATACTTTTCCAAGTCGGTGTACGCATATTCATTAAGGTAAGGAAGCTTGATAAAATCATCAAAATATTTTACATCTTACCCGATCACTACTTCCATGTCTTGATTTTAAAGCTGCCTTGGTGTCACCATCATAGTGAATAATAACTATAAGTATGAATTCAAGACATTGTTCTAAAATGGGGAAAGCTATAGTTGGTGCCAAGCTAGTGTCCTAAATACCTTGTATCCATGGTGATTTGGATGGTTATTTACTCTACTATAAAAATAAACCATGCTAATGTACCCAAGCTTTGTATCCCTAATATCAATATTAGAATTAATATTTGAAGGGGGAACCCCCTTAATAGTTTTACTTCATTTATTTTTCCTTTCCTTTAGATGATTCATCCTTTTCTTTCCCCTTATTTGATTCAATAATTAGAGTAAGTAGAAGACTGGAGAAATTTTCCAAGAATACTTCTTGAAAGTCTCTAAGTTCAAATAGGAAATACCCACTTCCTCGAAACCCAAAAAATTTGGGAAACTAATTGGCGGGATTTTGTCTTTCTTGAACACCTAGAAAACCCGACACACTTAATCAACAAATTGAGATGGTTAAGCACCTCTCACGAAAGTCCAACACTCTCTTGTAAAGTTTTGTCACTTGTTTGTCAACTTGAAAATCCCAACAAAGGCAATTCAGGGATTAGGAAATGGTTAATATGTTAAAAATATTGAAATCCTATTGTCATAATTTCCTACATGCTTTAAATTTGTTATCCAATTTTGCCCCTTGGAGCAAAATTGAACAATGGGAACAATTGTACCTTTGAACCGAAGAGGGATTCATGGAAGAACTTGGAGGCATACAAACCAAAATTTTACATTTTAAGAACATTCACAATGTTATGAGAGTATTCAAGATAATCATGGGTTAGTTTTTCCCTTTCCGGGGTTTTGAAAACTGAAGTTTTGTATGATATGAAAAATTGTCTATACTGGACTGACTTCTAGCTAATGAGGGCATAGGTTGTCAAAATTAACTAATCACATTTAAAGGGGTATTTTTTTTGTTTCGTGATCTTCATGGTTCAAGCACATCCAGTGATATTCAAAATTTTATGGAGACAAATGTGAAAATATCTAATAGGGTTTTGAACCCAAATGGCTTGTCGAGCAGCTCAACGAGCTACTCTCCAAGTTGATTAACATGTTGTGGTGAGTTTTCTAAGGGTTATACATCGAGTTAGCTAGGGGATCTCGTATCATGAGCTTAGCTTGGTGTAGAAGGAAATCATTATCGGGAGCTCGGTGTCAAGTCTAAAGAGGTCAATAGGATGTTGCTCGCAATGAAACTAATGGAGCTCAGGTTTGGATTAATAAACCACTATGCATCGGTGAATAGGAGCTCAAGGTGTTTGCGAAAGGTTTGAGCTAAGTTGAAGATGAAAGGCCAAGCCAACAAACAATTCCATGCATCGAGTTGGAGAAAATGTGAGAAATGAGCTAATTTAGCTCGAGCAAGTTACACACGAAGAGGAAGGTTGGAATGTTCGTTGGAGGCCAAGAGGAAATAGTGACGAGGAATATGGCACAACTTGGAGGAGAGCTCCTGAGATATCTCAATCGAATGTAACTGACTAGAGGTCATGTCTCGAGGGAATGGCTCACCAATAGAGCCGAGGTATTTAAAATGCAAATTAGAGTGTAGCTGAATTAACCAACTCGACCTAGGAGCAGGGACTCGTAATATGAGCCCGTGAATATAAAGAGGTGGATGCAGATGGTGATAGGAGAGAAGCTTATCAAGGTGAGCTAGTGAGGTCAAGTGAATGAAGCTCACAGAGATTGTATGGATGGTTCAGTTATTACAGTGAACTTGACCTTGAGCTTAAGGATCTATTCACTTAAGCAACTTAGGACACCGAGTTTAGGCTCAACATGGTGGTGAGTGGTTTAGGCTGAGTCACTCGGTGGTAATGGGTTCATCATTCAAATGTAAAGGGGAAAAAAACTTGAATCGACCATGGGCTCGCCAGAGAAAAGAAAGGAATGACTCATAAAATTGAAGGCATAAAGTCGTGAAGGTGAGTCATGGAGTGAGTCCCAAACAAGATGACACAACTAAGGCTCAACATGGGTGAGTTCATAAAGCTTTGAAACTGAGTGAGTTGCTTGACATCGGACCATAGTAAAGGAGTTTTGAATCATTTGTTAGTGTTTTGAAAGTAAGATATGGTCCTAACCGAGGTGGTTGAGCTATTCCACCAAATCAATGAGCTCGGAGTCTATTACATTCATGATCGAGTGAGTCATTGAGTCAGAAACAAGGGTGATGGAGTTGCTCAGATGATTTGGGTGAGTTCCTGCAGGAGATAAGTGAATAACGTGGCCAATGGGAGAGTTAAGGCCATTCGGCCAAGACAGAGGAGCTAATTAGGAATTATGAGAAAGGCCAAGTAACTCAGCTGTGAACACATTACTTGGTGTTGAGCTAAAACCGAGGAAGGTGGGATTGGAAGAATGTTGAGTTATGGTGAAGGAGAAGTGGTGAGTTTTGAGTTGTAGGCTCATGAGATCAAGAAGTACATGTTTTTTGGCACTTGGAAGAAATCAACTTGCGAGATAAGGTAGAAATAGATCAAAGTGTTCATGGAGGGAAAATAAGTTGAACACCTCGAAGTATGGGAGGATCATCGGAGATAGCTCGAGTTGGGGAGGTTTGGGAAATGACCTAAACCCTGCACTCAAAGCATAGATATGGGAAAATTTGGAAAAAATTGGCCATGGTGGAGGTTTGACATAGAAGGGACAATGATTTTTCTCCAAAGGAAATCGATTCATCATGGAAATGTGGGAGAAGTGGGTGATACGATGTAACTCACTAGGCGAGTCATTTTGGATCTCCGAGAGGGAAATTATGAGTTGGAATTTTGGGAGAAATTTGATTCATAGCCAATTGGAGGAGAAACATGGTAGAACCAAGTGCATTACCCGCTCAGAGAATTTAGAAAGGTCATGGCCAATAGGGGAATTGATGCCAAATTGACAAGGACGTGGAATTTAGTAATGAACAATCCATGACATAATGGCGAGATGATCTCGGGTTCCCATAAAACAATTTCCAATTGATGGGGATTTCATAATGGCAAGCCTGTCATGATAGTTCCGCATAGAGAAGAGGTCCAAGATGGTTACCGAAAACCATGCAGGTTGTTAGGGGAATCAAGGCATGTTTGAATGGTTCGCCGAGTTATGTGGATGCTTGTTAATGAGACCAAGCAACATGGAGAAGTTGGTGAAATGGTGCATTGGTTTGATAGACTTGGAATTGATGAGCTCGAGTTAGCGAGAACCCAATGGTGAGCTCAAGCAGGATATGTGCAACATGCAAAATGAAGCCTACAGAAGTGAGCTAGGAAAGCTTGGTCTGTGTTGAATAAAAAATGTTGAAACGTGCCAAGAAATTACAGATTCACAAGTGAAGTAGAAAATATTATCTAGGATTAAAAGATTAGGCATTGGATTATGGAACTCATTAGGGCCCTAAGAATAGTTTGTAGGTCGAGATATGAGATTATAAGGGTGATTCCTTCCACGAGTTGAAATCACGTTGCAAGAGGGAATTAATTCGAGCTTTGTAATGGGATGTCGGTGATGGAAATAAGTTGGAGAGGATCTCTTGGCAACCATGAGATGAGTTTCTTGGTGGTTATTGGTTGAGATCTCACGGCCAAGTGATAAAGACATCAATGGGCTCACCCGAGTTGAACGCACATGCCATAGAGATATGTTGCGAGCTCTCTCACCTGAGCTAAACCATATCATGTATTAATCAAGACCGAGTTGGCCTGAGCTTATTGGAGGTTAAAGTACAATGGGAGGAATCTCATTTAGTGATATGTCATGAGTCATGAATGAATATAGATGAATTGAGCCATAGAAGGGTGGAACACATAAATGGTTGTAACGAACTCGAGATGAGCTCGATTGATATGAAGGAAGTGGATGAAGCTCAAGCCTGGACCAAAGATCACCGAGTCAAGTTGCAAGAAGATCTCGGGTGGTTGACACAGGGAGCTCGTGACTCGGTGACATGAGTAAAGACTCAAGGATGACCAAAGGAAGCCTATCCCAGTGCGAGAGACATGGATTGAGAGCTCGTATGCAAAATGATGCTCACAGGTAGATGAGCTTGAGATAACTCGGGTGACCAAGTTGGAACCGTGTAAACCACTCGATGTAAGGAAGAAGAGTTAATGAGCCATTGAGATCTTGTCACGTAGGAAGAAATCTGAAAAGAAAGAATGGGATCGTGAAGGTGGTGGTTTATTCAAAACATCTAGCTATACATGTATGGTGTTCTCAGATGATTCAAAGTACGTGGTATTGAGCTCGGCGAGTGAGACAATGGGATCACTAATGCAAGAATACCACCGAGGAGTGTGAAGAGATAAATGAGTGAGGAGCCAACTTGGTGCAAACAAAGGATCTCATTCAAGCTAAAAGTTAAAACTCGTAAAGAAGGGATCTCGGCTGCATGAGTCAACTCACTCTCCGAGTCAAAGAGTGAGGAATGTTTCGAGGAGCTTGATGTCATCTTAGTGAGCTAGATAAATGAAGAAGCCAATGAACTTATCGAAAGGAAGAGGTGATCGGTCATGGAGGATGGGTCGAGAAAATATGTGGAGACAGAGCTTGGCGATGAGCTCAAAGGAGGTTCATGGGATATAATGTCAAAGTGACAACAAACTCGTCAAATGAGAGGGGCTCAATTCTTACATTTAATCTCTGCGTTGCATGTAACGGTGGAGGAGCTCGAAGCACAGTGAGATCGGTTACGTTGAGTAGTGGAGGAGCTCATCCGAGGTGAACTCGTTTGGGAAACCAAGAAACTTGGTCAATGCGATGGCATGGAGTTTGGACCCAACTCGGTGAGTTGGATCGGTGAGCCAACCACCGAGTTGGGCTTTTTGGCCTTTTCCTCATAATTTTCCCCTTTAGCACAAACCGGTCAACGGGGTCCCACCATTTTAATTTTAATTAATTTAATATTTTTATTTAAATATTTTAATAATAATATTTATTATTATTATTTAAATATTCTTTTAATTAATTAAGGAGAACTAGGTCAACTGGGTATTAATGATACATGATGGAACCTTCTCAAGTGGTTCAACCAACTATAATAAATACATCATGTGCCTTCAATTTAGGAATGTAATTATGACCTTTCCTCTTCTCTCTCACATATTCTTCTATAAATGTAAGTTGGAAGCTCATTCCAAAGGGTTCCAAATAGGTTAGATAGGTTGGAAAGTTAGACATCTTAGGCAAGTGTGTATTTTTCAAGAGTCCTCTCTCTTTTGTAAGTTGTCCTTGTATGTTGAGGGAACTTTCAAGCCTCCTTTTCAAGACTATAATGAAACCATTGCCTCTTCTGAATGTATGATGCATTGTGCATGTTATTAAAGTAATAAAAGTGTGTGTTTTGTGACTAATCTCGGTCCTTTCATCCTTTTATACTTCTTTGTGCCTTTTCTCATGCTTGCAGGTACACTATGTAAGTTCACATTTCTATTGTAGGTTCTTGGATTTTTGTGCTTATCAAGTGGTGGAGCATTACATGTAGTTGAGTTGTGGTGCTTGTTCACCCTTCTCAAGTTCATCCTTCTTCACTGGAAGATTGATAACTTGTTTTTCTGATCGAGTTTAACAAAGGGAACATGTGCTTCCTAGTCTGTGGTATTTTGTACCCTCTCTAAGTTGTGCAGTAGGTGAAGTTGACTTGTGGTGCACACACCCTCTTCAAATTAACCCTTCTTGATTCTAGGAAACACCCTTTATTTGGTACATCACCATCCCTATTATAGTTTCATTTCTACAAATCTCTTTCCCTAAAACCCATGAAAATGTTAGCATAGGACTAGATAACCATTTTATTACACTAGGAGTAGTACAACACTTAGTTTAGGAAGAGGAAGTCGACCTTCTTTGGAGGTTCACCTAAGCCCAAGTCCCACAGCTTGAGAGGTGATCCCATGTGTCCCAATCACACCGAACATCCTATTCACATTCTAGCCATTCGGAGGGTGTAGTGATTTGGCGACAATAGTTTTTGGCATGCCTGATGGGATAGAGTTGGTACTTCTCTTCTCACTTACACAAGTCAAAGTACATAGCAACTCTATATCTCTAGATTCCAAATCTCAATGCGTTAACTTATGCGAAGAATTTAGACAAGAGCTTCTTCAAAGCAAGGAAATTATCAACATATTAAACTTTCCTTGTCTCCTCCAAAGAGAAGAAGAAGAGGCATTTCAACATCACCAGTTGTAACTCTACCTCATAGGGGTCATTCAACTCCTCCGTATGGAAGGTTTCCTCCACCAAGGAACAATCAACCTCTTGCTTGTTATGACACAAAACCAAGTTTTCCCCCTTTCAATGCAAGCAAGTCCTCTTCTGTTGGCCCAATGTAACCCTATACCTATTACGACACTCAAAAGTTTACCCTTTTACACAAGGGAAACCCATGTTACTCCAATGGAACATATTCTTGATGTGGCTAGCTATTTTTCCATGCATAACATCATGGAGGAAAACTTTATGGTTAGACTTCTTGCTACCTCTTTCAAGGGAAAAGCACTTCAATGGTTTGAGGGTTAAGTTTTGGCAGTATAACCACTTGGGATGAGTTAGGAGAAAAGCTCTGTAAACAATTTGAAGACAAGAGTGATCACCTATCACTTTTGGAACAACTCACTACCATGAAGAGAGCTCCCCAAGAATACATGAGTGATTTCAACTTCCAATTCCACAAGACCTGGAATAGGATTCTAGCACTTATAAAGCCTTCTCCACATAATGCATTCTTGTACTATTTGTGAGCCTTGAATAGTGATGTAGCAATTATGATCTAGTCCATGGGAGGGGCTACATTACCTGATGCCTACGACATTTCCATAAGAGCGGAAAATTCCTTGATTCAGGCTGGAAAGATAGCTCCATGACCGCCAATTCCATTGTCTCCAGATCTTACGAACAATCATCCTATCATTTCTCCTATTCCAACAACCTCTAATCAACCAACTCAATCTACCCCTACCTCTTCAAATGATCTATTTGAATTCAAGTCACTACTGCAAACTTTTGGAAATGAGCTCGTTGCACTCAAGAGGAAAAAATTTCAATACAATCATCCATATCAGCCACAAAATCAGTAGTATCAAGCTAACCATCCTCCTTTTCAAGGGAACAATCAGCCACAAAATCAAGCTACAAATCAAGTTGTGAATGTCAAGCCTTTGAAATTTCAGAACCCTCTTGCTTGCTAGCTCATCTAGAGCCATAGTACCTATCTAGAATAATCTAGTTCAAGACTACGAATGGTGCTATCCTTGTTCTCAACCCCACAATCAAAATATTTTCCCAATGGAGTTCTTTTCCAAGGCCCTTATGGTTCAAAGTATATCTTCCCCTTCTGAGCTAACAAAGAACACATCTACAAAGAAACAACAGATCAACCGTAGGCACTGAAGAAACCACTTTGCTAAACTGGCAAGTAAAATATTTTTGGGTTGAATACAAATTCCTCATTAGTGGTGGAAAACACTCATTCCAAGAAGAGAGCAATGGAACCTCAAACTTCCAAATCTGATCAAGCATCCACTTCATGCCTCAAACACAAAGCGAGTTGATAAAGATGTGGGAAAGAAACCGCTAGAAATACCTGTTAGCCAAGTTACAAGGAAAGAAGGTTCTTTAGGCATCACGATACCCAACAAGCACTTTCTAAAGGAGGATCCCAATGCCCAAAGAAGTTCAAAGAAAAGTTGGAGCTATTCCCTTCAGCATAGTAGAACAAATGAAGAAAACCAATCTGAGCATTACTATGTGGGACGCACTCTCAATTCCTTCTCAAAGAAATTTGTTGAGAGGCTCTAAATAGTTTTGGTACAACTGATGGATCATCAGGTCATGGAGCAAAGCAACTGCTACGAGTTTATGTCAACCGGAAGGGAAAATTATTCCTAAAGCCAACAAACCACCACCATTCTATATTTCCTTGATCATTGGTAACCACCTAGTGCATAATTACATGATCGATTCTAGTGCCAGTAGCTCAGTCATGCCCAAAAAAATTACAGATGTACTAGGCATACAATATGCACCATTGTAAGAGGAGTTGTTCAGTTGGATGACATAACTATTAAGACTATTGGAGTTATCAAAGGACTTCAACTTACCATCCATGCATGCCCAAGTTTTTCATTCACCCAAGACATATCATTCATTGATCTTCCTCCTCTCTTCGCCATCTTCCTATCACGAGATTTCACTGCCAAGATGGGTGGTTATCTATTAGTCCAATTGGTCACATATGATTCTTAGGACTTGATACAAAACCAAAGTGACTATAAGGGTGGAACCAATCTGCCATAATCATGTAGAACCCTACATTGCTAGTCCTATAAATGGGAATTACACCATCGGAGATCCGGAAGAAGAAGATGTTGATCATGAACCAACCACTCTCATTGAAGAAGTCCCCGATACTATGCTAGATGAAGTAAGTGGAGATCATTAGTATGATCCCTATGTTGATGTGTTGGCAAAAGAAGAAGTTGGTTTCTACTTTTGGAAGAAACAAGATTGGGTACATATTGTATTCATGAAGAAGATATGATCATACCGTAACTTGTCAAAACACCAAGCGATTCGGAAGGACTATGGAAATTGTTCTTCGATGGCTCAAGAAGTAAGAATGGATCTAGTGCTAGTGTTATGTTAATTTCTCTAGAGGGAGATAAGTACTTCTCATCTTTTTGGTTGTAGTTTAGTTACACTAACAATGTTGTTGAATACGAGGCCCTTGTGTAAGGAATTCAACTAGCCCAAAAGAAGGGAATCAAAGCCCTGACTATTTTTGGAGATAGTGAGTTAGTTGTTCATCAAGTGATGTCACGCATAATGCATCCAAAAATGATCTTTTAAGATCATACAAGAACCGATTCTGGGACTTGATTGAAGATTTGAAGCTTTTGGGATCCATGTAGTTCCTAGAAATCAAAATCAAGATGTTGATAGGCTTGCTACAATTGGCTCGCAATACGACATACCTGTTGATATCATGAAATAAGGGCAAAAATTTGTCAAAATGGTGGTTTGACCTGTAATCCCTGATAATGTGAGTAGTTGGAAAGTGTTCAATAGTGACAAAAAATTTTCCTTTTCCTATAAGAAGAGGCAGAGTTTGCTGCAAGAAATCAAGATAAGTTGCAAGAGTCATATGGTGATCAAATTATACAATTGAAAAGCAACAAACTACCAAAAGGCTTAGTCACTCTGGAATCCATTTTCAATTTAGATGATCAAACCAAAAGATAAAGCTCTAACATGGTGGTCAAAGAAGAATATTTTGAGGAAGTCGAGGTAGCACATGAAAAGTTTCTGAAGATTGGAAAAGTGTGTACTTCGAAGAGAAAGAATATTTCATCAAAATTTGTCAAGAGTATCATGACATTTTTGTGGAGCTATAAATACCTATGTGGTTTTGATCCAGGCCTAGCACAACATACCATCAAATTAGATCCTAATGCCAAGCCATTTTGCCAGAAATAGAGGCCCATTAATCCCAAAATTGAGCCACTAATGAGAAAGGAGCTAACCAAACTCATCGAAGCATGTATTATTTTTCCCATCAAGCACTCCTCTTGGGTAGCCAATCTAGTGCCCGTAAGGAAGAAGAATGGAGAGATTTAGTTGTGCATAGATTTTAGGGATTTGAATCATGTGTCATTAAAAGACCATTATCCTCTTCCATCAATGGAGAAAATCCTTCAAATGGTGGCAGAGCTCAAATATTTTCTTTCTTGATGGATATTTGGGTTACAATCAAATTCTAGTCCAAGAATCAACCAATTCAAAATGGCTTTCACTACCAAGTGGGGCATGTATGCCTACAACAAAATGCCATTTGGATTGTCCAATGTTGGGGCTACTTTCCAAAGAGCCATGGACATGGCATTTAAAGGACTAATCAATGATATCATCTTGGTTTACCTAGATGACATAACTATATATTCTAAGCATGCAGAAGATCACATCACGCATCTAAGGAAGGTTTTTTAAAGGTGTAGGGAATTTGGGGTTTCACTTAATCCCAAGAAGTGTATTTTTGCAGTACACGAGGGAAATTTTTTGGGGCATGTTGTTTTAGTGGAAGGACTATCAATTGATCCATCCAGGATTCATTTGATTATGTCCTTATCTCTCCCAAGTCATAAGAAGGGCCTCCAGAGTTTTCTAGGAACCATAAACTTTGTGTGGAGATTCATCCCTCAATTCGTGACATTGGCTAAACCACTGATAGCCATGTTAAAGAAAAACATGCCATTCTCATGGAAAAAGGAAGGATGAGAAAGCTTGAAGCCATCAAAATGAAAATTTCTCAAGCTCCCACGCTAGTGAACCCCAAGTTTGATAAAGACTTTATCCTTTATGCTTTTCGTGTCAAGAGAGCATTTCAAGGATCCTCACCAACAAAATGATGATCTGATGGAGCAACCAATTGCTTTCTTCATTCAATCCCTCAAATACTATGAGCTCAAATACTCATTTGTTGAAAAACAAGTCTTTATGGTTATTCAAGCTTTGAAGAAATTCAAGCACATGTTGTCCAACAACAAAATTCATCTGATGGTGTCTCATCCAGGTGTCAAGGAGTTTTTTTGAACAAAGAGATGAATGAAAAAGCACACTGGATGGATCACAAAGGTGATGGAGTATGATGTGCATATCAAAGTTCACTAAACTTGTCGAGGTAAAGGTTTGTGTCAACAACTTGCTGCAGACATGGAATCAAAAGGTGATGAGGATGCGATGCTCCTAAACACTGATGAGAGTGATGAGCAAGTTGATTGGTTATCCAAAATGAAGAATTTCCTCTTCTCAGGAGTATATCCTATGAACATGGATAAAAACCAAAAGACATAATTTCCATCTTCAATCTATTCCATATGTTTTGGTAGATAACATTCTCTTTCGAAAGGATTTGAATGGTGTCCTCCTTTGGTGCGTAGGACTGGAACAAGTGAGTAAGATACTAGAAGAGTTTCATAATGGTCTATCTGGAGGACATTACTCTACATGAAACAACTACTACCAAGATCATGCGAGCCGGTTACTATTGGCTAGATTTGTTCAAAGATTCCCATCTCTAGGTAAGGAAATGTAAGGAATGTGCCTTTTTCACAGGCAAGCAGAAGTTGGCAGCTCTTTTTTGCATGCATCCAATCCAAGTGGATCAACCCTTTGTTCAATGGGGTTGGACTTCATGGAATGATTAATCCTCCATCCAATGATGGACATAAATGGGTCCTTACTGTAATAGACTATTTTACTCGATGGAACAGAGGTGGTAGCATTGAAAGAGAGCAATGAAAAGGCAGTTTTAGATTTCTTGGAAGGTATAATGACAAGGTTTGGTGTTCCTTTTACATTCATTTCAGACAACGTGATGGATTTTCTTGGTATGAAGTTGAGTGAATGGGATGTTAAAAATGGATTCTACCTCAAGACTTTATCCAATTACTATCCACAAGGAAATGGATTGGTGATGAGTCTAGTAATAAAAACCTCATAAGGATTATTAAGCGCATGATGGAAACTAACAAGAGGACTTGGCATACACAGCTTAAGACCGCCTTATGGGAAGATCAGATCACACCTAAAAGGGCCATAGGGAATTCTCCTTTCATGCTTGTATATGGAAGGGAAGCAAAACTTCCGCTCTCCTTGGAGTTACCTTCTTTGGAGTTAGCTCATCAACTTGAAGTTATGGAGAGTGATCCTCTGATAGTAAGGTTTGTTGAACTCATGGAGTTAGAGGAAGTATGAAAACAAGGCTATGAAGACTTTGGAGCAACATCAGGCTCAAGTTAAGAAATATTTTGACAAGAAGGTATCTGACAAGGCATTTTCAAGAGGGAGATTTAGTCCTCAAATGGGATGAAGACAGGCCAAACCAGCAGGCATGCCAAGTTTGACACTCTCTAGAGTGGGCCATACATCATCACAAGTTACAAAGAGGTGAATTCATTTCATCTATCCAGGCTCAATGGAGAAGAACTTCCCATTCATGTGAATGGGATACATCTCAAAGCTTGTTTTTGAGAAGCATTCCACCCCCTATAGTTTAGTTAGGTGTTTTCCTCCAAGTGCTTATGCACATTGTTGTTGTGTGTTGTTCTTTTGTTTTCCTCATTGTTGTGTTTTTGTGTTTTTTTGCACATTGTTTCATCATAGGAAGGTGTCAAGGAGAAGGAAGTTTTAAAGTTTCCATAAGAGTTTCATGATCTGCTTCATTCAAAATTTTAGTGTTCATAGTGATTCCAAGCATTCAAGAATTAGTATACTTCATGCTTAACATTCCAAGGAGGTCCAAGATCGGCTATGCTCAAGGGAGGGATATATCACAAAAGATCAAATCACTTTCAAGATTCCAATATTGACTCCATGCCCAATGGATGACTTAAGGCTACTGGAATTATGCTTAGTAGGCAATCATCCCCGAGAGGTCACAAAAATGTTATCCAATTTTTCCCCTTGGAGAAAAATTGAACAATGGGAATAATTGTACCTTTGAACCGAAGAGGGATTCATGGAAGAACTTGGAGGCCTAAAACCAAAATTTTGTGTTTTAAGAACATTCATAGTGTTATAGAGTATTCAAGATCATCATGGGTTAGTTTTTCCTTTTCGAGGTTTTGAAAACTAAAGTTTTGCGTGATATGAAGAATTGTTTGTACCGGACCCACTTCTAGCTAATGAGGGCACAGGTGGTCAAAATTAACTAATCACATTTAAAGGGTTTTTGTCATTTCATGATATTCATGGTTCAAGCACATCCAGTGATATTCAAAATTTTATGGAGAAAAATGTGATAATATCTAATAGGGTTTTGAACCCAAATGGCTCACTGAGCAACTTAGTGAGCTGCTCGACGAGTTGATTAACATGATGCATTGAGTTTTCTAAGGGTTATGTGTCGAGTTGGTTCAGGGGGGAGCTTGTATCATGAGCTCAGGCTGAGCTTGGTGTAGAAGAAACTCATTATCAAATGGAGCTAGTGTTAAGTCTAAAGAGGTCGATAGGATGTTGCTCACAATGAAACCAATGGAGCTCAGGCTTGGATTAATAAACCACTATGCATTAGTGAATAGGATCTTGAGGTGTTTTTGAAAGGTTTGAGCTAAGGTTGAAGATGAAAGGCCGAGCCAACAAAAAATTCCATGCATCAATTTGGAGAAAATGTGAGAAACGAGCTAATTTAGCTCAAGAAAGTTACACAAGAGGAAGGTTGGAATGTTCATTGGAGGCCAAGAGGAAATAGTGCAAGGCATATGGCACAACTCGGAGGAGAGCTCCTGAGAGAGCTCAATCGAATGTAACTTGACTAGGATCATGTCTCGAGGGAATGGCTCGCCAATAGAGCCAAGGTATTTAAAATGCAAATTTGAGTGTAGCTTGAATTAACCAACTCGACCCATGGGAGAAGGGACTCATAATATGAGCTCATGAATATGAAGAGATGGACATAGATGGTGATTGGGAGAGTAGATTATCATGGATGAGCTAGTGAGGTCAAGAAAATGAAGCTCAGTCAGAGATTGTATGGATGGTTTAGTTGTTTAAGTGACTCAACTTGAGATCAAGGATATTCACTTAAGCAACTCGGGACATCGAGTTTAGGCTCAACATGGTGGTGAGTGGTTCAAGGTGAGTCACTCAATGGTAATGGGTTCATCATTCAAACAAAAAGGGGAAAATGAACTTGAATCTACCATGGGCTTACGGAGAAAAGAAAGGAATTACTCGAGAAAATCTGAAAGGCACAAATTTGTGAAGGTGAGTCATGGAGCGAGTCAACGAAAAAACAAGATGACACAACTAAGGCTCGACATGGGCGAGTGTGTAAATCTTCAAAACTAAGTGAGTTGCTCGATGTTAAACCATAGTAAAGGATTTTTTTGAATCGTTTGTTAGTTTTTCGAAAGTAAGATATGGTCCTAACCGAGGTGGTTGAACTATTTCACCGAATTAATGAGCTCAAAGTCTATTACATTCATGATTAAGCAGTGAGTCATTGATTTGGAAATAGGGTGATGGATTTTCTCGCTAAGATGATTTGTGAGTGACTTCAGGAGAGATAAAGAAAATAAAATGACCAATGGGAGAGTAAGGCCAGGCCATTCATGGCCAAGAGAGGATCATTAGGAATTATGGGAAAGGAAAATTAACTAACTTAAGGTTTGTGAACACATTGTTTGGGTTGAGCTAAAACCAAAGGTGGGATTGGAAGAATGCCAAGATTTTGGTGAAAGCAAGGTGGTGAGTTTTGAGTTGTAGGCTCGTGAGATCAAGAAGTGCACAGGTTTTGGCACTTGGAAGAAATTGACTTGTAGATAAGGTAGAAATAGAGCTCTAGTGTTCATGGAGGGAAATGGAGTTGAACACCTTGAGCTATGGGAGGATCATTGGAGATAGCCCATGGAGTTGGGGAGGTTTGGGAAATGACCTAAACCTTGCGCTCAAAGCATAGATATGGGAAAATTTAAAAAGCCTCGGCCATGGTGGAGGTTTGAAATAGAAGGGACAATGATTTTTCACCCAAAGGAGATCAGACTCACCATGGAAATGTGGGAGAAGTGGGTGATATGATGTAACTCACCAGGCGAGTCATTTTGGATCCCCGAGAGGGAAAGTGAGTTGAAATAATTGAGGAGAAATTAAGTCGTAGCTAATTGAGAGGAGAAACATGGTAGAACCAAGTGCATTCCCCACTCAGGGAATTTAGAAAGGTCATGACCAATAGGGGAATTGATGCCAAATTGACAAGGACATGGACTTTGGCAATGAACAATCCATGACATAATGGTGAGATGATCTGCGGGTTCCCATGAAACAATTTCTAATTGACAGGGATTTCATAATGGAAATCCATCATGATAGTTCTGCGTAGAGAAGAGCTCAAGATGGTTGCCAAAAACCATGCAGGTTGTTAGGGGAATCAAGGCATGTTTGAATGGTTTTCTGAGTTATGCGGATGGTTGTTAATGAGACCAAGCAACACAAGAAATTTGGTGAAATGGTGCATTGGTTTGATAGACTTGACATTGATGAGATCGAGTTAGTGAGAACCCAATGGTGAGCTCAAGTAGGATATGTGCAACATGTAAAACGAAGCCTGGAGAAGTGAGCTAGGAAAGATCATTTGTGTGTTGAATCAAAAATGTTAAAATGAGCCAAGGAATTACAATTGCAGTGAAGTAGAAAAGATTATCTGGGATTGAAAAGACTTCGAGCATTGGGGTATGGAACTCAGTCGGGCCCTAAGAATAGCTCGTAGGCCAAGCTATGAGATGATAAGGGTGATTCCTTCCATTTGAAATCACATTGCAAGAGGGAGTTCATTCGAGCTTGGTAATGGGATGTTGGTGATGGAAAGTAGTTGGTGAGAGAGATTAGAAACCATGAGATGAGTTACTTGGTGGTTATCAGTTGAGAGCTCACGGCCAAGTGATAAAGACATCGATGGGCTCACTTGAGTTGAACACATAGGCCATGGAGATATGTTGAGCTCTCTCACCTGAGCTAAACCATATCATGTATTAATCAAGACCAAGTTGGCCCCAAGTTGTTGAGGAGTTTAGCATATAGATGGGAGGCATCTCATTTAGTGATATGTCATGGCGATTCAAATGAATATAGATGAATTGAGCCATAGAAGTGAAGGAAGAAACATAAATAAATGGTTGTAATGAATGAACTCTTGAGATGAGCTTGGTTAATATGAAGGAAGTGGATGAAGCTCAATGGACCGAAGAAGATCACCAAGTCAAGTCTCAAGAAGAGATCAGGAAAGTGGTTGTCACATGAGGAGCTTGTGACTTAGTGACATGAGTAAATGACTCAAGGATGATTGAAGGAAGCCTATCCCAGGTGAGGGACATGGATTGAGAGCTCGTATGAAAAATGATGCTCACAGGTAGATGAGCTCAAGATAACTTAGGTGACCAAGTTGGAACCATGTAAACCACTTGATGCAAGGAAGAAGAGTTAATGAGCCATTGAGATCTCGTCACATAGGAAGCAATCCAAAAGAAAGAATGGGATCGTGAAGGTGGTGGTTTATTTGAAACATCTAGCTATACATGCATGGAGTTCTTAGATGAGTCAAAGTACCTGGCATTGAGCTCGGCGAGTGAGACAATGGGATCGCCAATGCAAGAATACCATCGAGGAGTGTGAAGAGATAAATGAGTGAGGAGACAAATCAAAAAAAAAGGATCTCATTTGAGCTAAAAGTTAAAATCATAAAGAAGGGATCTCGATTGAGCACATGAGTCAACTCACTCGCATCAGATAGAGTCTTGCAAGAGTGAGGAATGTTTGAGGAGCTCGATGTCATGCGAATTGAGCTATCAAGAAGAATCCAACCAACTCGCAAAAGGAAGAGCGAGTGGTCATGGAGGATGGGTTAAGTGAGCTATGGAGATAGAGCTTGATGATGAGCTCAAAGGAGTTTCATGGGAAATGTTCACGTGGACGGTGAGTTGGTCGAGAAACGATGAGAGGGGATCAATTCTTACATGCGAGCTCGGTGGCACGTAATGGTGGAGGAGCTCGAAGCATAGTGAGATCGGGAATCTACGTTGAGTGGTGGAGGAGCTCATCCGAGGTGAACTCCGTTTTGGAAACCAATCAGCTCATCAATGCGATGGTGTGGAGTTCGGACCAACTCGGTGAGTTGGCTCGGTGAGCCAACCACCGAGTTGGGTTTTTTTGGCCTTTTCCTCATAATTTTCCCCTTCAAGCACAAACCGGTCAACGGGGGTCCCACCATTTAATTTTAATTAATTTAATATTTTTATTTAAATATTTTAATAATAATATTATTTATTATTATTATTTTATTATTTAAATATTCTTTTAATTAATTAAGGAGAACTAGGTCAACTAGGTATTAATGATACATGATGGAACCTTCTCAAGTGGTTTAACCAACTGTAATAAATACATCATGTGCCTTCAATTTAGGAATGTAATTATGACCTTTCCTCTTCTCTCTCACATATTCTTCTATAAATGTAAGTTGGAAGCTCATTCCAAAGGGTTCCAATAGGTCAGATAGGTTGGAAAGTTAGACATCTTAGGCAAGTGCAATTTTTCAAGAGTCCTCTCTCTTCTACAAGTTGTCCTTGTATGTTGAGGAAATTTCAAGCCTCCTTTTCAAGACTTGTAATGGAAACCATTGCCTCTTTTGAATGTATGATGCATTGCACATTATTGAAGTAATAAAAGTGTGTGTTTTGTGACTAATCTCGGTCCTTTCATCCTTCTATACTTCTTTGTGCCTTTTCTCATGCTTGCAGAAGTACATTGTGCAAGTTCACGTTTCTATTGTAAGTTCTTGGATTTTTGTGCTTATCAAGTGGTGGAGCATTACATGCAGTTGAGTTGTGGTGCTTGTTCACCCTTCTCAAGTTCATCCTTCTTCACTGGAAAACTGATAACTTGTTTTTTTGATCAAGTTTAACAAAGGGAACACGTGCTTCCTAGTATGTGGTATTTTGTACCCTCTCTAAGTTGCAATAGGTGAAGTTGACTTGTGGTGCACACACCCTCTTCAAATTAACCCTTCCAGTCTGGAAACACCCTTTATTTGGTGCATCACCATCCCTAGTATAGTTTCATTTCTACAAATCTCTTTCCCTAAAACCCATGGAAATGTTAGCATAGGACTAGATAGCCATTTTATTACACTAGGAGTAGTACAACACTTAGTTTAGGAAGAGGAATCCAACCTTCTCTGGAGGTTCACCTCAAGCCCAAGTCCCACAAGCTTGAGAGGTGATCCTATGTGTCCCAATCACACTAAACATCCTATTCACATTCTGGCCATTCAAAGGGTGTAATGATTTGGAAACACCAAAAACTTTGAAAGTTTGAAACACTAAGTTGGGATTTTCATCTTGTTAAGTAGATCAAAAATCCCAACATGATATTTTTGGGGTTTTGAGTGTTAGTCAACATGGAAATCAAAACTATTATTGAACCCGTGTTTTGGATCAAATTCATTTCTTTTCATGAAAGAAACAAGTAATAAATGAAGAAAAACACAAATTAAGATAAGATTGGAGTGGGAGAAGGGAAGAAAAGATTAAAATAGGAAAAATTCTACCAAAAACTCAACAAAAATTATTGAAATCAAAATTACTCACCGAAATCACAAATGGATAAAAATATTTTACTTGAAATGATGATTGGAGAGTGTGAAAAATGTGATACAAAATTTGAGGGCTGAAAACACATTTGCGAGGGTAAAACTTTGAATTCGTGCGAGGTAAAAAAATGTGGAAAATTCAGGTTTTATAATAAGATAGAATTTATTACACATCTTTTGATACATGTAAGGTCAAATCTAAGATATAATTTATTACACTAACCAAAAGGGATCAAAGGTTTGATTGTATCCAACAAGTCATGTTTTTATGCATTCGAGATCTTAAAACCCGACATACTAGTCTTGTATGTTTTTCGGAGTTTGGGATTTTTTCTACGTAAAACATGATTTGGTGTGATGATGTTACATTGTTCTAAAATTTTGATAACCCAAAGCATTGTTGTGTATCGAGGTTCAAGTTTCACTTGAAAATTTTGCATATTGCATGTTTTGGGTTCTTATGATTTGATGCTCCAAACTTCGAAAACACGAGACCCTATAGTGTTTTGGGTTTCGGGGTTTGGGAAGAATCAACA
The DNA here is from genome assembly GCA_018340775.1 of Taxus wallichiana var. yunnanensis. Lineage (NCBI taxonomy): Eukaryota > Viridiplantae > Streptophyta > Pinopsida > Cupressales > Taxaceae > Taxus > Taxus wallichiana. Next base: position 942,729,961 of record CM031239.1, on the reverse strand, counting down.
CCTAACATGAAATGTTGATATGCTAAGATGTTCTAAAGGCTCAAAATCCTAATGAGCCTAAGTGTACAGGGTTCATGGTTCATGAAGCATATAAAATTTGACATGTTAAGATGTGATAAAGGTCGAAAACCAAAAACAATGAAAAACTACAAACTAGAGCAAAAGCTTGGATTTTCCAGAAAATTTCCAAATACTCCCAAAGAAAAAAATTGGTAGGTTATCCCAAAATTATCATGGAAATAAAATTTAGGGATAACACTATGCAACATGTCCGATATAAAATTCCATGAAAATGTGCATGCCATCACAAATAGGCGGGAAGCTATTTATTACATTTATCTTCCTTGATCATGTATTTTTGTTGTAATGTGCTTAGTTTAATGTGGATTTTACAGTGTAATCAACTTGTGATGGGAAATAACATCTCTAATAAAGGGATTCAATTAGAATTTTGGTTTGAAAAAGCAATATACTCTATGAGAAAAGCTAAAATTGGATTTTTTTCTTTGACATAAAGTATGTATCTACTATTATGCATTCATGTTTACTATAATATACAACATTCTATTCATTCATAATGTATAAATTATTCTCTATTTTTTTGCAGCATCGAGACAATAATAAGTTTAACAAAATGAATCTAGTTGATTACATATTATGGTTTTTTCAGTTTAAAATTAAATTTGCATCCTCTATGAATCTTATGATTATACAAGGGTATAAACATATAATTATGCATTGTTACTTTATCTTACATTATTCATATACAACATAAGGTACAATGAACAAAACACACCATCTAATATGTTTGTGTTATTTAGCAACAATTTTCGGCCTCTTCAAATTTTCATGATTCCTTGATAAACACAATGTGTGTTTATCATATTGTGATATGTGTTTATCATCTAGCACCAAATTATTTGTGATTTGAACATGGGACCTCCAATGTATGAATGTAATGGTTTATTAATTACTCTATGATAAATATGTAAAATTTACTCCCTTTAATTTGTATACATCCACACACATCTAGTAGTTAAGGTGGGATCATGCAACAAAATTCACATCATGTCATGGAATTAATCCCATTTATGATGCTCTTTGTATATCTTTGACACTATAACTCATGACATTATATACAAAAATATGAAATATATTACTTTATATCCCTACCAAAACTTAGTTACACAAATACATTCACATTACTATTGCAGTATTAACATCTATATAAAATCAACTTCAAAATATTCAAGAAAATGTGTTATTAATTTGTGTATGTAGAACACACCTCAATGCGGTGATAGATAAATTGTATTTATCACATGCTCTTCCTCATGTATATATGATTTACTTCACACATTCTCTTCTTCTTTGTATGAATATTGGAGTGTTTTTAATGTAATTCAATTTTTATTATTAACATTTTTTTCTTCATTAGGAGTGAAACCGACCTTCATTTTCTCACCCCAAAATGTGTTATCAAATTGTGTTTGTAAAACACACACTTACAACAACGATATATAAAAGGTTTCTAACATTTTCTCTTTCTTTTTGGGTATGTACTTTGCTTCCCATGATTTTTTTCTTCTACCCTCACAAGTATTATGGTGTTCTTCTACTAGTCTCATTTATTCTTTATTTAGAGTGAAATAACCCCATGCTCTATCCAAAAGATATTACCAAATCACATTTGTAAAACACACCTTCGATCTATGTTAAATGTAGTGTGTTTAAATCCTACTATTTTCTCCTCGTCGATACACTATTTAGGTCCCATGTTTCACTTATTTCACCCTCTTAACAATTTCAATGTTTTCTCTATGTAACTAATTTTTTTATATTATGTAAAGTTATTCTAAATTTGGAGTGAAACAACCCATCTTTTTCTCTCCTTAAAACATGTTACCAACTTGCATTTTTAAAATTTCACTTGTTTATAAACACAATGTGTTTATCACCCATTTTCTCCTCGTGGATGCACTCTTTAGTTCTCACATTTCATTTCTTCCACCTCATCAACAATTGCAGTATTTCGATGTGTTCTTTGATTTTTTAATGAACCTATGTTATTATTCATTTGGAGTAAAACAAACCCGCATTTTCTCTCCCCAAATCTTGGTACCAACTCACATTTTAGAAACACATATTTTAATAGTGATAAACATCATGTATTTATCACCTATTTTTTCTCCTCGTTGATGTACTCTAGTTCTCATGTTTCACTTTTTCCACCCCGTCATGGATTGTGGTGTTCTAGATATTATATTTGTTTTTTCTATTGACGTATGTTATTCTTAATTTTGAGTGAAACAATCCCGATTTTCTCTCCCAATACATGTTATCAACTCACATTTTTGAAACACATCTTTCAATGGTGATAAACACAATGTGTTTATCACTAGGTATTTCTTATCCTAGATGCACTCTTTGGTTCCCAAATTTCACTTCTTCCACCCCATTAGTGAATGTAGTTTTCTTGATATGTTATTTATTTCTTGTTATTAAACTATGTTATTCTTTATTTGAAGTGAACAAACCCTTCCCAAAATGTGTTACCAACTCACATTTCCTAAACATGTCTTTTAGTGTGTTGGTTGGATATTTTGTCACGCCAAAATATGAGGTTCAACCACAGTACATGGGATTAAATCCCTCCTCAAAGACAGGTGAGGCTACCTATTTATTACTAATCTAAAACACAACAAAAATAATATGTACAATATTCACATTAATCTAACCATTGGGGTTGGGATAAAATCCCAAAATCCATATCCACGATAGGTAAAGATGTTGTTGTTCGAAATGGAATGGATCAGAAAAGAATACACAATGGAAAGGAAATGACGGGAATGTATTTTCTTTCGAGAAAACACAGATCACGAAATAATCATATGAGTTCTAGATAACAAATGTAATGTAATGTTTGAAATGATTAAAATGATTGAGAATGCTAAACAAAGAATAGCTTAAGATCCGAACATAAGAACAATATCTTAAGAGAGATGAATCTCACAACACAAAGTTTGCAAAAATAACATCAATTTCTATTCCTCAAATGATTAAAAGAAAACACAAAGTTTTTCTTCTTCACAATAGTTCTCAATATTCAAAAATCTCAACCCCTTGGAATGCATAAGCATCCCTTATTTATAATAAAAGGTGTTGAGAGAAAATAGGATAAATCCTAGAAAATAGTCTTTTTAAAAGAGAGTCCTATTTTGCTTGACTCTCACGCAGGAGACCAAGTCAAAATTTGCTTCCTATGTGATAAAACAGAAATGAAAAAGACATGTCAATTTCAAGATTGAAATGACATGTCGCATTGTGCCTATTATGTATCATCATCTTTATCTTCCTCTAACAAATCCTGCTTGTTCCAAAATTCTTGAAATTTTTGGATTATACCCTGCATCTCATTCTCATCAGGTGCGGTGGAATGATCACTCAGAACTTCACATGTTTCCTGAGTATCACTAGCATTTCCAGGAAGCTTTTTCAATCTCTTGTTGAGTTTCCTTAGGGTCTCCAAAGAATGTTCAATTTTCACAAACCTGTCAATGATTTCCATGTTGAATCCGTAAGTTGGTTCATGTTGAATTGATTCTTGGATCTATTTGTAAAGATCATCAACAAGTAGGATACCCAAGCCTTCACTCAACACTTTCACATAGATTTTGACTAGCTCTTCTTCTAAGTCGTTCTTGCCATCAACCAATTGATCTCTTGATTCTCTCAATTTGCTGCAAGCTTCATTGAGAATCTTTATTCTAAATCTGATGGCTTTAGTCAGCTGAAAATGTTTATCCCCATGTGGAATGATGCCCTCCTCAACCAAGATGTGGGATGGAATTTGTTTCAGCGTTTGGAGAGCTTCGAAAGTCAACTCTAGGTTCCCAATTTCCACTGAAAACTCATCGTCCATTTTCTCTCCATCTTTCTTTATATCCTCCAAAGATTGATAGACTTCCATAGTATCTTTGATGACTTCTTTTCCTTACAGGAGCAGCCTTTGGGTCCATTCATCGACCACTCTCCCCTTTTCATTAATCTTCTCAATCATGGGTACTAATGAGAAATCGAACCCGATAGGAGTAGAGGATGATGGTGTTGACTCAAGAGGCTTTGAGAGCTTGAGTAACACTTGGTCAACTGCTCCACTTTCTCTTTAAGCTCATCCTTTCTTTCCTTTGTTTCTTTTAACTTTTGACATAGCATGTTCATAGCATCTCGTGCATCTTGTTGTGCTCCTTCCGTCATCACCTTCCCTAGATCAACCTTGGTTATCTGATAGTTAGAGGACATTATGTCCTCTCTGGTCTTGTTAGCTATGGGAGTGGTGATCTCTACAAATTTGTGCCCTGAAGCATCCACTAAAACCCTTGAAACTGTTTTGGGTTTCTTGGTTGATTTAGCAGTAGAAGCCTTGAGTGAACTAAAATCAAAGGATGGTAGGGGAACTACCACCTTCCTCTTCCTTGGAGTCTAATCAAGCAACCATTGAGGTGTACCAGAAGAAGTTGCTACTGTTGCAGGAGTTAGGGTCACACTTGCAAGTGGAGGAAGACTCACTGGTGGAGTGGGAACAACCACAAGTGTGGTAATGGATTCAGTGAAAAGAGGTGCGAAGGAGGAGGCATATCTATAGTCACTTTGGTTCCAGTAGAGAGAGGTGAGAGACTGGAGAAGATGCTAGCCATGGTTGATGAAGAAGATGGAGAAAGAGGAGGTGGAAGTGGTTGCAAAGGAGGAGGTGTAGATCCTAAAGCCAAAGCCTGAGAAGTGAGAGACAAACTTACTTATGTTGGGTAATCAGCAAATGGTGAAATTAGAGGTTGACTCACCTCTACCTCCAAAGAGATTTCCCTTATTTCTAGTGGGGTTGGTGAATCTGGTATGTTCACTGTCTCAGTTGGAGTGGCAGATGAAGGGGTTTCTTTTTCTCCTCCCTTCTTGAAAAATTTGACCTTTATAGGCCTCTTAGAAGAGCTCTTGTCCTTTTCCTTTTTGGAGGGCCCCACTTCTAAAGCAACCAACTTTGAAAAAATCTCTTCTTTATAACTCATTCCCAAGAAATGAGACATGCCTTAGTGCATGTGAGAATCAGAGTTGATCTATCCGTAATAGAGGCTTTTTCACCGATAGACCAATCAATAGCTAGGAAAATGTATTAATCCTCATTCAGTCTATTGTATGAGGCATCCAGAAGACTTTCATTGTCACTAGCACCCTCTGGGATGTTAGCGAGCTCAAGTGTCTAAATCTCTTCAAGTGTTAACCTGCTATGATCCCTTTATGTGGATAGCAACTTCATCATGAAGATCAACCCAGATGTCTTCTATGCTAGGCACATGTAGGTACAGGGTTCCATATGACTTAAGAACTCCTCGAAAGTCAAACTCATCCCTGTGCTTCTTTAACTTCTCCTTAAGTTCATGCACTACATTTTTGGCTTTTACCACCATTGAGCAGGTATACCTTCCAATAGAAATTGGGAAGGATATGACGGCCTTGTGCTTACTCTGTTGGAACTTGTGGAAATCCAACAATTGCCTGACCAACTCCATCAGGATCAACTTGTCTCCTGGGTATCTGGGCAATCGAAAAGGATCACCGGGTACATGACCACTCGAAGGTACGTGAACTTCTTAAATTGCAAGAAGACACAACCCCATTTTGAAACTTCAGCCCATGCCTCATCAGAGACTCTTGTTTTCCTCAGTTCGGGGTTCATCCTATAGATGTTCTCGTAAAAGAAAGCATCATTTACTCTTCTAAATTGGTCCTTGGACCCCTTCCTTGTTAGCTGAGGAAAATACCGATAAATGTGTTCAGCTGCCTTGTTCCCCTTTGTGTCCAATCCAGGATAATTCCTCATACCAGCTGCTGCATAGGTGACATATGAGGACATATAAAACTTTCCTGTAGACAAGACTATTTTCATCTGGGAGTCTATCTCATCACTGATAAGACTACCCCAATCAATCCCTTGTTCGTTCTTCTTCATAATCACCATGAATTGATACATCCATCCTTGGAAGTCCCTTGACTCAGGGAGTCCAAATACTCAACTTAGCAAGGTGATGATGTCGTTGATCTCAAGGATGAAATCACTTTTGGGGACAAATTTGGGAACCTTGAGATGGCCAGCTTGGCCTTGATCAAGAATTTCCTATTCACATGCCTGATGCAGTCATCTTGATCCTTGTCCCAAGATTTCTATGCTGACTTAAGATCTACGTCAACATATTCCTGAAAGTTGGGTAATCTTAAGAGGTCATCAAAATAACCCCCATCCAACTTCACTATGACTTCTCCTGCTTGATTTTTCACTGAGCGAGAGTTCGAGTCATAATGGGAAGCACATGCCAAGATGAACTTGGGGTGCGAGCAGACATGGGGAATTCGCTATACGAGGGAGGCCACCTTTGCCATTTATTGATCTCATTCAAGGGGTTTGGGAAGAATCCTTGATTCTATTCCAAAAATATTCAATGTCTATATTTCGAGTTATGTATCCCATATGTCGTAATTGCAATCAATGTAGGAAGGAGACTCCACCTTCCTAAATTTGTAATTCATCTTCCTTGACCTATCGACTTATCTGTGATGGTCCAGGATCCGACATGAGGAGTTTCAGAGGAGGAGTGCACTGATCACTTCTGGTTTGGATATTTGGGTTTGAGAACTTGCTAAGCAACCCCACAGACCCGATGCACTATGGAGTGTGTTGGAGATTAGACCTTGTCAGACACTTTGAAAGTCCCGACAATCAGCTGAGTGTGTCGAGAAAATATTAAGTGTTGGACACTCGGTGAGACCCGACACACTGCGGGAACCGGAAGGTGTCGAGCAGTTAGCAAGACCCGACACACTATGGGAACCATAAGGTGTTGAGTAGTTGGCAAGACCCGAAGCACTAGAAACTAGATGTCGAGATGATGTTGGATGCCCGACACTTAGGACAACCTGAAATACTGTGGAAATCGAGAGATTGTAAAACACCCTGCAAAACCTGAAATAGAGGGATCGGGTTTTGAGATGTCAAGACATGAAAACTTTCCGCCATTTTAATAGTTAGGATTTTTATATTCTTCTCTTTTGCTTTGAACAAAAAAATGGTATATTCCAAGGTATAAAAATAGGAAAACACCCAAAGGGTGAATTCTAAGCAACAATTCTATTGGAATGAAACCTAAAAATGAAGAACACAATCTAAAACCCCAAACCCTAAAGGGAAAAACAAGAAAGGAAGAAGAACATAAAAAAGGGCACTATAAAAACATATCCAAAAGACCTCACAAGCAGAGGGTAGGGAAAATACCTTCAGCTAGTACAAAAAAATCAAAAATGAGTCAAGCAATCGAGCACAAGATCAAATCGAGTTTGAAGGTCGAAGGAACATGCACGAGAAAATCCACGCAGCAAAAAGTATGACTGGTAAAAATGACGTGTAAATCCAACTATTTATAAAAATCCCTACATTTATTACACTTCACTTGACACGTGTGCCAACTACCCAACAACTTGGCATGCTTGGGATGTCCAAACCTGACACAAAGGATTCCCTACCAATTCGGGTTTCGGGTTTCAAGAAACATGCGACATGAAGCATGGTATGTTTAGATGTTCGAAGGTTCTAAAACCCAACACAAAGGAACATATCGGGTTTCGGGTTTGAAGTCATGTGACATGAAGCATGTTTTTGATAAGGCATGTTCTAATGCTTCAAGGTCCCAAAAACTTGATGAACTGGCTTGTATCGGGTTTCGGGTTTCGGGAAACAATTTGCATGAGGCACATATAAAATATGTGATCATGTTGTTAAAACCGAAAACCCAAAAATCTCCTCAAAAGGGCATTTTGGGAGATTTTTCTAAAAAAATTCTATGGTTATCTTAATTTTAGCTGGGATCATTAAAATGGGATAACATAGTGGTGATAAACATAATGTGTTTATCACATGATTTTTCTCCTCGTGGATGCAATCTTTGGTTCCCACATTTGAATTCTTCCACACTATCAATCAATGTGGTGTTCTCAATACATTATTTATTTTTTCTATTACCCTAAGTTCTTGGCTGGTTGGAGAGAAACAACCCCACTTTTCTCTCCCCAAAATTCATTATCAAATCACATTTGTGAAACACACCTTTCAACAAATAATAAACATAATTTTTTTATGACCGCATTTTTCCCTCCTGGATGCATTCTTTGTATCCCACACTTTGTTTCTTTCTCCCGTCGTCAAAAAAGTCAATATTTTAAATACGTTTATTTTCTATTAACATATGTTATTATTTTGTGAGCATACAACCCCACCTTTATTCTCCCAAAATTGTGTTATCAAATCACATTTGTGAAACACAACTTTGATGGCGATAAACATAATGTGTTTATCAACTCCTTTTCTCTTCCTAGATGCACTCTTTGGTTTTCATGTTTCACTTTTTCCACCTTGTCAATGAATGAAGTTATTTTGATATGTTGTTTGTTTTTTTATATTAGCCTATGTTATTCTTTATTTGGAGTAAAAACCTCACTTTTTCTCTCCTCAAAATGTGTTATCAAATCACATTTTTGAAAACACACAATTCAATAGTGATAAACACAATGTGTTTATCACATGATTTTTATCCTACTTGATGCACTCTTTGGTTTTTTATATTTCACTTATTCAATTAGATTTAAGAAACCCTAATTTTTATCTCCCTAAAATGTCTTATCAACTCACACTTGTGAAACACCTTCCAACAACAATAAACATAGTGTTTTTATCACTCACTCTTTCTCCTCTTAATGTAATATTTGGTTCCCACATTTCACTTCTTCTACATTATCAATGATTGTGGTGTTTTCGATATGTTATTTTTTTTCTATTACCCTACACTATTATTCATTTGGAGTGAAATAGCCCCACTTTTTCTCTCCCTAAAATGTGTTATCAACTCGTATTTGTGAAATAAACCTTTCGGCGGTGATAAACATAGTGTGTTTATCACTTACTTTGTATCCTCCTAGATGCACTCTTTGGTTCCCACGTTTCATTTATACCACATCATTAACGGTTATGGTTTTCTTGATATGTTATTTGATTTCACTATTACCCTATTTTATTCTTCGTTTGGAGTGAAAAACCCCACATTTTATCACTCTAAATCATGTTATCAACTCACATTTCTCGAAACACACCTTTTCTAGCAGTGATAAACACATTATGTTTATCACCTTCTTTTCTCCTCATAGATCCACTCTTTAGTTCCCATGTTTCAATCTGTTTACTGATTATGTTCTTTTTGCTAATTTATTTTTTATTACTCTACATTTTTATTCATTTGAAATGAATCAACCATATGTTTCCTCTTCTCATAATGTGTTATTTGGTGTTCATACTTTTCAAATTTAATTATATTTGGTTCCTTTCACATTATATATATACCAATTAATAACCATACTTGATAAACACAACGTGTTTATCACCTTTGTAATGAATTTGTAAAATATAATTCACCACTTGGCATGTATTATCTAATTTCCATTTCATTTTTGTAGGATGGTAAGAATGTGTAAGTGGTAGAATATGTTAAAACATAAATTCTAGAGATTAAAAACCATATTTCTCACAAGATGAACTAGAGTGCACCCCTGATTGGTGAAAATAATAGGGACATTGATCTATGTGTGGAAATACCTCTTTCTTGAATTGATGCATTTGTTAAATAAGACAATTTACTTGATATTATAGGGATAACTTTCATCTACAAGGTGTACAAGATATATAATGTTTTTTATTGTAAGACACAAACAACAAATATTTATGTGAGGTTAATTTATGGAGATGTCACATTTTACTTTTTCACTATGATAACATTTTATCTTGTTTCACTCAAAACATGTTTGTAATTAAAATTTCTTCTTGTGTCACTAACATTTCATTTTTGTATTGCAACTATTGGTGTACTTATGGTCTCTAAGATAATATGAAAAAATAACCAACATGTGAAAGAGTGACGAGGTTTCGAGAAAAAAAGAGGATTTTGATGTCATTTTATAATGAGAGTGATGTTTGAATGACCATAGGTTGCAATCTTACATACAATGAATTGTTTCACTATGAATTTGATGGTCAATTTCGTCATAGTGTGAAAGACAAAAATAATGTTCCACAAATTTCCTTATCTCCAAATCTATCTATTGAATGGAAGGAATATAATGAGTCTCTTTTAGTTTTGGGTGTCCCTATTGACACAATTATGGAAAGGCACTACCTAGATAAGTTAGCAAAAATGGTCAGCAAAAGGGATTCGATCATAACAAAGAAGGGTATGTTGAATACATGTAGAAGATTAAAGTGCATCCATTCTCAAAAACACCAAGAGGATGCCATTAATACTAACTTATGTTATGGCATATCAAGGAGAGGGAGAAATATATATTATAAAATTCCTAATGGAGGTGACGTGAAATTCATTGTGGGTCTTCAAACTCTCCCTAGATGTGTGACATGAAGGTTTAAGACTCCCAAAAGTTAGTTAATGCAACAGATTCAACATTTTCAACCAATTAGTATGGAGTAAGTATTTAATATGAGGTTAAACATGTGTAGTATGAATAAAGTATTAAATTTATACATTTTTTCACATACTTATGCATTATTATATGTCATTTCTCTTGTAGTAACAACCATACACCTTGTTTGTTTTTAACAAGAAATAAGTTAGTGTACCCATTGCATCGGTTGTTTCATCCTGTAACAAGGTCAAAGACATTTAAATTTTCTTGTAAAAAGTGCAAAAGGGGGAAGTAGATCCAAAATTATTGACATGTCAATGTGTTTATCATAGATGACGTGGCATATGAAATTCAAGAAATTGGGTACGAACATTTTTTTATATTGAATTCAATTTGTTCATGTGATGTTGTATTCCGTTAGACAATCTTATGTTTCTTTTCTTATTTTTATTAGGTATATTTTTTAGATATCACATACTTTTTTTTCATCTGGCATGTCCATAGGGCTTGGTTGAAAAATGTGTATCGGTTTCAAAATTCATAAACATAATTCATGAATAATATGTAAATTCATTTGTAATGTTATTTGCTAATGATTTTCAAATGACATGCATGTTAAAATAAGGATATGAGAATGTGATTTGATAAGTTATGAATCATCATGTATGTGGTGAGTGAGAGGGAAGACATTTTTCTTTCCTCGTAGACAAATTCATGGAGGATTTCAAGGAGGAAACACACTTTTGGAGTATTTCAGGTCCACGTAGTTGTAAGATGGGGGCGTATAGGTTAGTGTGAGATTATATATATAATTTATTTGTATCTTGTGAATAATCAAAATATCATATTTAAATTTGTCCACCTCATGTCTTTTGTTATGTTGTTTTCCATATTGCAGCTATGTGGGAAAAAAATCCACAATTTTGTGCATGCCAACAAAAGATACCAATCATCCATAGAGGCATACCATTGTTTTGTGAAGAAAAAATTATTGTGTGATGATCAAGAGAATAAATCCACATTGAGGATGGATTCCAGTTTTCATAACCTAATATTTAGGGTTAAACCTTGTTACAAAATAAAAGGTTTCAATTTTTAATTTTTAAATAAACTTTAAGAAAGAGAGGCATGTCACGACTTCTACAAAAAGGGCCAATGTAATACCAAATGAGGATTTTTTCCATATAATCATCTTATAGGTTCGTATAAGGTTAGAAGCCAAATCGATTGGATTAGATGGTATCTTGTGAGCAAATGCAGGCCACATTTTTGCATATGTGAATGTCCACGGGATATGCAAGGAAACATTTTCAAATATATTTTTAAGGTGTTACAAGTAAATAAGAGAAATAATGTTACTTCATCAATATGGTCACAAACTATTAAAGATGATATATATATATATATATATATATATATATATAAAATAACCATCTTGTTACACCGAATGTCTATAATTTAAAGAAATTTTTGTTGTTTGTGAAGATGCATATCTGGTTCATGATGTGGGGGTTCAAATAGAGCTTGTTGAAGACATGACACTTGAGCAACAAGGTAGGGACAACATTGAAATCAATGACCATGCACATGCCATAAAAGTTCTCATTGAATCAAGAGATTATTTGAAAGCATTTCTTAACACACTAATTTCTATTGCTCATTAGCTTCTTCTTTTGGGAGTTTAATGAATCATTTTAAGAGGCTACTCAAAAAATTTAACGTATTCAAACATGATTTCATTTTAGATTATAGTACATGTGCTACCTCAAACATGCGATTGTGACTATGGTTTAATGTAAGAAGAAAACATGGTTGTGGTGCATGTTAAAGTGAGATGATTGTTGAGCATTTAAATAATAAAAATAAATTAAAAATTCATTTCCTAACACAAATCATTGAAGGAGGAAATAAAAGTGACAACTTTCGAGATCAGGAAAATAAATCAAAGTAGAGTGTCATGCACTTATAAAAATATTGGGTGATTTTGATTGTCATATAAACATTTTAAAAAGTTTTTTTGAATATATTAATTTCCCTTTGTTTTTTTATAATGCGGAGGCCTCACAACATCAACTGTAAATCCCTTATCATTGTTTGTCTTTTCAGGGTATACATCATTGGAAGGTAATGTTTGGTGTCTATATCACATTATCTTATATTGTTAAATATACATTGTATACACACATGTAGAAACTGATAAACACAGTTTGTTTGTCACCTACACATTTGTTTTACTTGTCACATTATGTTTTTGTAAATGTTTTTATTTGCAGGTCTTCCAAACATCAAAGAAAATAGGGTGAAATATTTAGATTCTATGGATCTATGTTTATGTTTTTAGATGGGAAGATCATTAAAGATGTAGATTTCTCAACATAGCTTGATAGAAACATCACAATAACAACATTATCATGTACCATTTTAGCCATGTATCCATTTATAGTATTGTAATTATGTCTAATCTTGTGTGCGTGCGTGCGTGTGTGTGTGCGCGCGTGTGCGCGTGCGTGTGCGTGTGTGTGCGTGTGCGTGTGCGTGTGCGTGTGCGTGTGCGTGTGCGTGTGCGTGTGCGTGTGCGTGTGCGTGTGCGTGTGTGCGCGCAGCGTGTGTGTGTGTGTGTGTGTGTGTGTGTGTGTGTTATTACATTCAATGTAAATAATGTTATAAATGATGTTTTGTGTGGATTTTGAGATGTCCACCTTTAAAACACAACATTTAAGGATACCATGGCATTTCAACAAATAACATAACACATCATTAGTAAACAACATAATACGACATTAAAATAGCCATAATTAGTCATTTTCTTGACGTGGTGGAGGTTATAAAATAAGACCAAAGGGTTATAACATGTATTCAATTTTGTAACCATTTCTAGAAATTATTGAATTTTTGGCTTTATAAATGGTAGATTTTAAATGTTGAGTTGAAATGAGTTCTAATTCTTCCTCTTACCTGCAATGTCAATCATTTGAAACCTAATGTTTTGCATTCCCAAGTAGAATCAATATTGGTTCATGATATTGAAATAATAATCCAATAAAGTATGAGAAAAATTATTTTACATGTTTGTAAGCTACTAATTAATCAAAAGTTAGTGGTGGTTATTATCTGCAAGGACCGTTTCCTTATTCTTTATAATGCAAAAAGTTGATGTATTTTTGTAAATTAAAATGAATATTAAAAATTACTATTCTAATATATTGTTTTGGAGTATTGTTGCTCATTTGGTACCAACATCTCCGATCATGTCTTGCAGCCAATGGAAGAGGATACAATCTTTTTATGTTCAAGATGGAATGTTTTACATGTCTACAACAATGAAGCATTAAAAAATATGTAGATTTGAAGTTTAGTAAAATTATGGAGACGATTTTCAAAAGTGCATTTTATGATAATTTTTGGCTATATAAATTGTTATCCACCCATCATATCCAAGTTATTTCTAATTTATTTTTTTATGTGTATCTCTATCGCATCAATTCAAATATAAATTCAATTTTTTTGCAGACCGTTAATGGTTTCTTTTTCCTTGTATATACATAAAATTGTCATTGAATCATGTTTTTCAACTATGACCAATGTTGGAAACACATATTATTCTTCAAGATCTAGAATGTACAAATGAAGGATGTTTGTATTCTAGAATGTTCATACACATGTAACATAGTTGTGGAAAAACATCATAGACTCTACATGAAGTATATTGACCTTCCATATGTCAACTATACAATAAAATTTATTGCATAATGTGTTTTTATAATCCAATTATTGTGAAAAATATTGTAATAAATCATTTTAAATGTAACAAATAAATAAGTGTGGAAAAGCATTAATAAACCTTATATTTACATTTTGGAAAATGATTGTGTATATTTGATAACAAATTTTCCAAGTTTGCAAAATGTTGCATTGATTCACTACTTTAGAATGAGAATAGTCACAAACTAATTAACTAAAAATAAACTAACTATGTAGTAAGGGGATAGTTAATCTAAGATATGAACAATTGTAATAAAGTAAATAAATATAGTAAAAGGAAATATGTAAACGATATAAGTAACTATACAAAATGAAATGATAACCCTAATGTGCAAGAAGGAAGATGAAAGAATTCAACTAATTCGATGAAGTTATGAAATTGTTTCGCATGCGAAACTAGAAAATTAGGAAGTAGGAACGACTATTCGAGAATCCCCAAAAGGGTTGGATCACGGAGGATCTAGCTAGACCGAAGTGTACGGAAAGGAATGTGGCACTGTGGGTGCTCTAGTCTCTGCAATATGGGCACCTTGGTCTTTGAAAAAGTTTTGAAACTAATCTCTGCAAGGTCAAAAGGTGATCTGGAACCTTCACTATGTGTTGTATCAAGTTCACCATGCCCCTTTAGATGTTTCCAATAATCCAAGATGAAATAAAGACCTGCAAGACCCCAAAATAAGAATCAAAACCCTAAAAAATAATGCATATGAAGGGGTCAAACTGACCTCATCTACCACAATGGTGGAATTACTAACTGAGCATTGCACTACATCTCAAACCTAATGTAGTTCTCGTGTGCAAGTGTGTGTAAACATGCATTAGGTTTCTCTTGTGCGATCACACTTTGTGAAATTAGTGAGAAATAACTATGTGTAGAAAATGTAATAGAATGTGTACATGGAATAGAATATAATCCCTCCCCTTATGAAGTGTGATATAGATGTCCTAGCCTTGTGTGCCTTAATGATGGAGCTATGTGGATGGAAGTGATCTCCAATGCAATAGATGGATACGCAACTCTAGATGGAGGATAATAATAATTGATGCTAGGTCCCTCATTATCGTCTCATAACTTTATATTTATTGGGTTCTCTTGATCTAATTTGGTAATTAACTCTGAAAAGGATGACCACAAGAAAGATACAGATGTAAAATGGATAAAAATACCCCAAAAAGTGGCAGGAAAGTGCAAAAAGACCGAGGTGCTCACAAGCACCCCAAGATACTAATCTAGGCACCCTAATCAAGGCTAAAATAACGTGGGATGACAGAAGTTGACTGGGCATATGGGTATAAGAGGTCGGTAATGATGAAATAAAATAAAACAAGATGGCCAAAATACGGGGTTAATTAGTACTTTATTCACTCAAGAACCTTCTAAATAGTAGTATGAGACCGAGATAAATAATGTCTAAAGTGTTTGATTTTGTGATTACATTTTCCCCCACTTTATGTTGGTGAGCGGAAATCTCGGTAACATAAAGTAGATAGATATGTGTACTTAATGTCCATGAAGAGTGTAGTAGAAATGCAATTGAAGGACTAGACAAAGTGTGGAATGAAAAAAATATGGAGGAGCGTGGAAACTAAAGATGAAAAATGTGCAAAGAAAAAGTGATGAGAGTGAACCTAGGGAAAAATGTGTGTGTAGCTCTTTGCGGTGTGTAATGTACCTGCATGGTTAGTAAAGCATGTGTTGTCGCAAAGTGTTGTTGTTGCCCCCATTTGACTACTTGTTTCTCATACGACTAGACCTGCAAGGAGAAAATGATCAAGTAGTCAAATATGTATGTATGTATGTGTAAAAATGCAATGTAAAAGACACATGCATATGAAATTATGTAAATGTAAAATACACAAATGTAAATGGAACATGTGTACCTGATCCATGTTGAGAAAGAGAGTGTAGAAGGATATCCTATATTGCAATTTTTTTGGGTGATCTCACGCCACCCTAGATGAAGAAGTGTAGGGATAAATTTGCATTATTATCCTTCCTGTAACTGCTTCCATGAATTGTGTGTGAAGAGATATTTGTATCGTCCTGGTTTTTGGGTGATCCGATGCCACTGACCAAAGTAGTGTAGAGAGACACACCCAATGTAACCTCTAAGCTGTAACTACTTCCTAGAATGCTAAGGACACCATGTCCTGTAAAATCCGATGTGTATGGGGTTTGTAGATTGGTTTGAACCAACTCGTTGTATATAAATGAACCAAACCGGTGTAGAATATCTGTGTTAGAATGTAAAACCCCAAATGATGTCCCCCTCTTTAGGGGCACATGCGATGTTCTGTTGATAAGAAAATCCAGCCCCAAAAGAGGACCAACCACATGTAATTTATAACTCTATCATGCATGGGGAAGGGAATGTGTTTGGTAGAAACCAAGGTGTGCACAAACAATGATGGTTGGCAAAAACAAGTGTTAGTAAAAAAACACATGTATGTAAGAAGACAACGTGTAATCTAAACAAAAAGTGTATGGTCGAGTAGTGTGTTGTGTCTAATGTGTTGGGATGAATGTATATGTATAGTGATGAAATGCGACCTAGCGACGATGTGTGTGTGAACCCTATAGCCAAATCGTATATCACGACCAGATGAATGTATAAGTGATGATTTAGCCTAAGCATATATCACTATAAGATGAATGGATGAGTGATGATTTATCCCTAAATGTATATCACTTTAAGATGAATGGATGAGTGATGATTTATCCCTAAACGTTTATCTCTACAAAATGAAATGATGGAGTGGTGATGTAACCAAAGGTGTATACCACTATAAAATGATATAATAGGTGATGATTTATCCTAAAGCGTATGTCACTAGCCTAGGATTGTTGCATGATGAAAGATCAAATAGTAAATGTGTGATGAGTGTAAGGTCTATTTTATTTATAAACCCTTAGCAGTAGAGTATGGATCGAGGAACTAAAGTGCATCATAGGGTATTTGGTATAGTGCATAGAAGACAATGTAGTATATGTAATGATAAAATATGACCATGTGATGAAGAGAATATGTAAAAATGTGGTGTGTAAAATGTGATGGTAGATGTGTAGAATGTATAAAATGTAATGTATAGTGCACGATGTAACATGTGTAGGTAGACTAATAATGTAATATGTAGGATGGAATGATGTTAGACTCGTATGTAATGAAGACTAGTATAGTATGTAGAAAATGTATGACATGAAGACACATGTGTATGATGTATGGTATATGACTATGTATAGGATGTGAGGCAATATGTGTAAATAGCCTAATAATGTATGATGCAAAATGCATAAGATGAGGACTAGTATAATGTATAATGTATAATGTATGAATGTGGAAATGGAAAAATGTTGTAGATGAACGTGGAGAATGCATGGTGTATGGTGTATGATGCATGATATATGACTAGATGTGGTGGGTAGTGCCTAGAGTGCAGTGTGTGGGGTTCATTGTAGTAGTAATCTCTCAACAATCAAGTGTGAACTGAAGCACAAGAGTGCGTCATCGAGTAATGATGATGCTAAAACATGTGATGAAAAATGCCTATATGAAAATGCAAAGATGATAGATGTTAAAGTGAGTGAGATAGGGGATAATGTATTAGATGCAATGCCCCCAAGTATATATGAATGAGATGAACTAACCAATGATAATTAAGAACAAAATTCCTTCATGCGATGTATGCAATGATGAAAGCAGATGATTATGGGAGGTGTGTGAAAATGTGGTATGTGTTAATGCTATGAGTATGATGTAACACCATGTAAGGATATGAATGAATTATAACAAAAAGATAAAAAAATGTGCCTATGATGATATGATGATGAGAGAGGTTGATGAAAATATTATGCCCTTGAATTATGCATGGTGAATTAGGCTATCATGTAATGTCATCTAGAAGATTATCACTTTCAAGTTCATAGTCAAATGGGTAAGCATTAATGACTTGATAAGAAATAGTATCGGGTGGATCGCGTAATGAACCATTGAGGCGTGAGTTGTACATGCAAATAACATACTCCTCATTGGTGAATGGAAGAATTGAAAACTGTGTGTGTACCAATGAGTGAGATTTTGTGTGTATCCTAGGAAAGAGATATTGTAGATGAAAACACATCCAAAAGGCATAGGAAAGGAAATGTTTATATGATCCGGATCTAGGGTACCTCTAATATAATCAAGCCATGATTTTCCTAATGTAAGTGATGAAGAGTGAGGAGTATGTGATAGATAAAACATAAGATGAAAGACACACAAACCATAAGTAGAAATGATATGAACAAAGCCATAATAAAGATGAGGAGCACATGATGTAGGATAGAGGTCCTCAAAATAAAACCCTAAACGAGCTAGACCCTCATGTGTACATATAGTGTCAACGTATGTAGGATCAAATGGAATGTGTTCCCAATATGAATAATTCATGAATAATGTGCAAGTGAATGGTGGGCGTCTTTGAGGTAGGTGGTGCATGTGATGGAGCGACATACATAGAATGTACATGCCCCGATAAGGAATCATAATAGTAATAGTAGTAGTAGTAGTAGTAGTAATAGCAGTAGCAACAGGTGGCATAGAAGAAATTGCATCTATCGGATAAATGATACTTTGTCAAGGGGTGGTAAGTGTGGTGGTTCTTCCCTAGGTTGGGGATCATCTATAATGTCTATGTGTGGGATAAGAAGATTAGTATTAGGATCCCGGTCACAATATTGAAATGGATCACGATCATGAAAAAATGGTATACTCCATGCTATCATGTAATAATTTAACACAATTATGTACATTAGAGGTGACATCTTGCATTGCATGAAGCCATGGCCTTCCCAAAAGATAGTTGTAGGAGACTAGGAAATCAAGAATGAAAAAGACAGTGTGGAAAGTCTTTGGACCGACAAAGTATGTTGGAAACTAGGACATTGAGAGGGGGTGAATCAATGTCTTCACAATTTTACCTTCTTAAATATGATATGATAAAACCATAAACACACAAAAGAAAATTGCAAGAGAGTACACAATGACACAAGGTTTAATGTGGGAAACCCAAAATGGGAAGAAAACCCACTGAAACTATGAACTATGCTTTGGAATAATTTGTCCTACTTCTATTACAATAGTTTCAAGATTGAGCTTCAACTCAATTTAGAGCTACAACTCCTCAATTTGACCAAGCTACCACTTATTGGAGGCTTCAACCCCCTACAATTCAATCAACTTCTATTGATATTTAGTGAGCTTCAACTCACAGGAAGCTTCAACTCCCCAACTGCTAAGCTGCCACTTAGACTTGTTCTACCAATTAGGTCACACTTGAGTTACTATCTTTAACAAATGATAATGACCCTAAATTTGTACTCTTTCTCTACTTCCTTGTTTCACTTTGTTTCAGATTATTTCGAACAACAAAAAAATCTTCTTGTTTCTCCATTTTGCTTAAACTTTATTCTCACAACCTGAACATTGAAACAATCTTCTTACTCCTCCACATAGACTAAATTTGTTTAAACTTTCTTCTCACATGCTTGGTTCACTGAATTCGATACCACTGTATGATCATTAGGTCACGATCCTTTTCCATCACCGAGATCTTTTATACCCATTCAAAAGCACTTCAACCACTAATTTCATAGTCTCATCTTCATGCATCAAATCACTACCATTTCCTTGCTTTGACTGATATCATTTCTTGGACTCATGTTCTCACATTCATATTGTCTTGTAAACTGATCTTCACTTTTTCTTCATTCACATTTTAGTTCAACACTCTATATTCAGTTAAATCTTCCTTTCTTTGACCTTCGCTAATTGACCTTTGAAGTTCTTCAAGAAGAAATAAACCTTGATCTTCTTAGAGGAAAGTAATGAAATTCATTAAAGAGTCTTTCAATCTTACGTATAGAAATATGAAGACTTGACTATGATATTATGTCAATTATACAAGCTTTTTAACACCCATACATCCAAGTTTGGATTCTTCATGACCCTATTTTGATCTTAGAGAGATGACCACTATTTTTCTTAGCTCAGTGACACTGTCACAGGAATTTTGAGCAGTCCAACATAGAGCCAAGGAATTCTTGAATTCATTCAAAAAGAAAAATCATTTTCAAACTTCATTCAAGCATTCTAAAGACTTCCCTTCAATGCTTTTCAATCAAACTTTTCAAGGTCGAGAAATAATAAAATATACAAATATTTGAAACCTTATAACATCAAGTCACGAGCATTTTGACTTTCTTCATAATGTGAAGAACATTTCCAAGTTGTATGCATGCTTCCTACTAACTTCCCTTTTCAAATTATATTCACAAAGCACTCAAAAATCACTTAGGCTAGGAAATATAGTCCAAACCCGAGAGATCACTTGCTAGAATTATGAGCTGAAAATATCAAGCTATCCACTATATTTTACCCCAAAATATTTTGCAATAGGTTGAGGATGGTGATTTAAAAAATTTCAAATTTCCGTCGAGTTTCATATGATAAAACAATCATCATGATCAAAAACCTCCTACACTGAAACCCTAGGATAGGGTATTGCAAAATCTGATCTCAAAAACACAAGAAAAACAAATTCTTTACAAAAATTTGTATGAAAATTGAGTTGTGAGAGTCTTTGAGCATCTACTACCATATATACAACCTTTCAAGACACCAAGAATAAATGACATGATGGTTGTTACTTGCAAATGTTAAGGAAAAGACTTTCTTGGTGAAAAGCTCGAACATAATTCTTTAATGAGTAACATGGTCATTGTTTCAATCCAAGAAAACATAGTTAATGTGAATGGCATGTGCCTTAAAATCCTACATTTCTAAGTAGTAATTTCTTCATAGGAACTAGTTTAGATCTTGATTTGGAAAAGTATTCAATAAGGATAGTGATGACCTTCATTTTACAATTATGAATTTAGGAGACTAAATCTTCAAGCTTATAATTTCCAAAAAAATCCACCCATAGACAAAACTTCACCATTTCCTTCCATTTACTTTGTCTCAAGGATATCAGACCAATCAATGCATTGCATTTGGCAACAAGACTGTTGGAACAATGATTTTGGTGCATTGAATCAAGTGCTCTTTAGGAAATTCTTGG
Organism: Taxus wallichiana var. yunnanensis; assembly: GCA_018340775.1. NCBI lineage: Eukaryota > Viridiplantae > Streptophyta > Pinopsida > Cupressales > Taxaceae > Taxus > Taxus wallichiana. Next base: position 942,708,592 of record CM031239.1, on the reverse strand, counting down.
CTATAAAAGTTTCAGTGAAATACAATGCCAAATAAACTTGAGAATGCTCACACACATTTCCATATTCATGTAGAAGAGATCGGAGCATTCATTTAGCACAAAATCCATTTGAAACATCTAGAACCGAAAAGAGTTTGCGAGAATCGAATCGGAAACGAGGCACCACGAAGTAGTTGCACTCCAACGGAATCGTGAAAGCTCCAGCGATAGCAAGGAAAAAATTGATCAGTAATGGAAGAACTTGCTCAACAGAAACAAAGCTTGCATAGAGGAAAGATAGTGGAGTGTCTTGGCATGCTCATAAATGAATAGAAAAGGGGTACATATAGGGTGTTGAGTAACCCTAGTGCATGACACATATGAAACCCTAAACCTAACCCTAAACCTAACCCATGTGAGATGACCCTCCAACATGAGAGGAGGACACATAGGATAACTCACACTAACACCCCCCCTTCATCGAAGTTGGGGTAGTGGTTGTGATGAGTCAGACGGAAGAGAAAGACACTCCTAAACAACTAAGAAAGATGTGCCAATGGGGCTCGGAAACTAAAGGCCTGATAAGGTGCCCATATACAAACACAATCTTCCTAGAAGAAGAAGAAGAAAAGAAGGACTAAATATCCCTAAGAAGATGGGCAGATGCAGAAGACCTCACCCCAAGAAGAGACCGTAAGTGAAGAAACTTCATCTCAGTGAAAGGCTTGGTGAATAAGTCTGCAATCTGATCAGTTATCTGAATGTACTGAATGTCGATGATACCATCATGAATAAGCTCCGTATGAAGTGCATATGGATCTCAATGTGCTTCGTCCACTGATGTTGAACTGGATTTCTACAAATAGAGATAGTGCTTGTGTTATCACAGTAGATAATGGTAGGCCACCGAAAGTGGATGCCAAACTCTGTCAGAATACCCTGTAGCCAAATAGCTTCTGTGGCAGCGTTAACTGCTCCTCTATATTCTGCCTCTGTAGATGATATTGTAATTACATTCTGCTTCTTGCTAGACCAACTAATAGGACTTGAACCAAGAGAGAAAATGTAGCCAAAAGTAGATTTCGATGATCTAAGTCACCGGCCCAATCAGAATCTGTGAACCCAATCAAGTCAATATCAACCCCTCCATGATAGTGTATGCCATCAACATAAGTGCCACGAACATAATGAAGGATCTGTTTAGCTGCTTTCCAATGCAGCTCATGTGGCTCCTGCATGAATCTGGACACGATCCCAACAACATATGATAAATCCGGTCGAGTGTGAGTCAAGTAGATCAAGCTCCCAACTAACTGTCGGTAAAGAGTACCATCAACCAAGGGAGTAGAGCAATCTGAAACCAACTTAACCCCGGAAAGAAAAGGAGTAGGAGAAGACTTGCAATCGGACATCTGAAACCGAGCTAGCAAATCAAGAGCATACTTAGGTTGCGAAATCAAGATTCCTGAGTCAGATTGTGAAATCTGGATCCCAAGGAAGTAATGAAGCAGACCTAAGTCAGTCATGGAAAACTTGTTGGCTAAGGCGATCTTCACAGAATCAATAATAGAGGAAGAGCTGCCTGTGATCAACAAGTCATCAACATATAGAACAAGAATGAGTATGGAGTCATCTTGCCATAGAATATAAACATTTGGATCAGAGTGACACCTAGTAAACCCTGATGTAAGTAAGAAGGAGTCCATCTTGGCATACCAAGCCCGAGGGGCTTGTTTAAGGCCATAAAGAGACTTCTTTAACTTACAAATGAGGGAGGAATCTTGGACATAACCCGGAGGTTGTTCCATATAGATCTCTTCCTCTAGGTCACCATGAAGGAAGGCACTCTTAACGTCCATTTGATGGACTTTCCATCTGTTTTGTTGCGGAAATGGCTAGGGTCAGTCGAATAGAAGTCATCTTCGCAACCTGGAGAAAAGGTTTCTGTATAATCAACCCCAGCTATCTGGGAGAAACCCTTAGCTACTAATCGCGCTTTAAAATTTTTGACGTCTCCATCTACTCCATACTTTGTTCGGAACACCCACTTACACCAAACGATTTTTCTTCCTTTCGGAAGAGTGGTGAGATCCCAAGTATCGTTCTTCATGAGAGAGGAATACTCCTCATCCATGGCAGAATCCCACTCAGGAATACCAGAAGCCTCCGGAAAGACTATGGATCAGAAGCAGAGGTGAAGAAAGAGTGGGGTCAATGAAATCTGAGCGAGTACGTCTCATATCCGAAGTATCTCCAACTAAATCTCAGCACTTTGCAAAGTTTTCTGGCCCAAAGGGGACCCGGGAGGATCGAGCTCGAGTTGGAAGATTCTTCACTTGAGTGAGAAGGGACATAGTCCTCATCATCACTCTTATCGAGAATCGAGAAGACTCAAAGAAGGTCGATGGTCGGGAGGATCGGAAGAGGAGCACGCTCAACAGTATCATCATCTGATGAGTCAGAATCCGAATCAGCAAGCTGAAGAACCTCTATAGGTGGAGAAGTAGAAGTCGAAGAAGACTCATCGAACTTAACACTTCTCTCAATATATAGCTCATGAGAAGTAGGATTCATCAATCGATATCCCTTCATGCCATCAGGATACCCTACAAAGATATAAGGTTTGGATTGTGGTTCCAAGGCCTTGCGTTTCTTCTTGGGAATCGAGCCATAGCCTTGGATCGAAGACTCGAAAGTGCTCAACATCAGGCTTGTGTCCAAACCAGGCTTCAAAGGGTGTCATCCCTCTTACTGCCTTGTGTGGAACACGGTTCTGAATGTAATTTACACAATTCACTACTTCGGCCCAATACTGCGGAGGAAGAGACTTCGAGTGAATCATACAAGTGGCCATCTCCTTCAGAGTACGGTTCTTTCTTTCTGTGACTCCATTCTGCGAAGGGCTATAAGCAATTGTATGTTGCAAAGAGATCCCTTCAGAAGTACAAAAATCCATGAACCTATTGTTTACATATTCACCTCCATTGTCGGTTCGGAGAACCTTGATAGACCGTTCCGCTTGTTTCTCAGCAAGAGCCTTAAAGTCCTGAAAATGTTCAAAGACTTCAGACTTAAGCTTAAGAAAATATACCCAAGTATATCGCGAATAGTCATCAATGAAGGTTAGCACATAAAGAGCTCTAGTAAATGAAGGAGAAGGAAATGGACCAGAAACATCATTGTGAACAAGATCTAAGGACGAGTGGCTCTCCAGGATTTTCCTTTGTCAAAGTTCTTTTAGGATGCTTTCAAGTCTGACCCTCAAAAGACCCTTAGAAAACTTGACACGAGGCAACCCGTTGACCATTTCGTTTTGACTCAATTGTTCAAGGTAGTGATAGTTTAGATGTCCAAAATGCTCATGCCATAGCTTACTAACCTCATTTGCATGAGTGAGCAAGGCAGTGGGCGTAGAATCAGAAGTAAAGTGGGAGAAGGTGTACTACAACCGTGAACGGTGATCCTTTCCCTCGGCCCTTTGTAGTGTCATTGTTAAGCTCACGAATAATCACCGAGTTAGGACCAAATTCCACTCACATTCCTTCACCAAGGTGAGTAATTTGGTAAACTGATAGGAGATTGGTAGAGAGATCAGGAACACTCAACACTTGGTTAAATGTTCCCCCATCCATCTCTCTGCGAGATCCACTTCTAGGAAGCGACACTTTGTCGTGTCATTACCCATCGTGATTTGGGACATTCCACAAGGTTTGATGTTGGAAAACTCAACATGTGAAGAACCCATGTGGTGCGAGGCACTGGAATCTATAATCCATGTCGATGAAGGAGCAACTTTGGCTACAAGGGCCTTTCCTTTCTTCTTATCATTTCTAGCACCTTTTGCAGCAGAAGACTCGGCCTTCGGAGCACTTTGTTTTATTGATTCAGGAACACTTATTTTATTTTTCTCAAGTAAATGAGATAAGTGATCAATCTATTTCTTAAAACAGTGTTGCTCGTCGTGACCAGTCTTCTTGCAATAGGAACACAAATACTTGCTTTTCTGCGCTCTAGGCTCAGAAGTCGAAGTGTTTGTGTCATTTTTAGGTTTGATCTTGGTTTCTTTCTTAGGTTGATCCTTAGTTTCTTTCTTCTTTTCAGTCTTCTTTCCCTTGCTAGTACTTGCTACAAGGGCATGTGACTTGGACTTGAGAGACCCCATTTGAATGAGTTTGTCCTATTCTCGAATGAGTTGGGATGAAAAACAGTCAAAGGAGGGCATCATCCAAGTATCGCCCAAAGCAACTTTTGTAGCGTAGAAAGTTGACACGAAGACAGAATATTCGGGACCTAGCTTAGAGAGAATCGACAAGATCAGTTGAGAATCTTTCTTTTCTACTTGACATCCTTTTAACAATAATCTAATGTGGACAAATTTTGAGAAGAAGGCTTGTAGGTTTTCAAAGTCACTAGGATTTAACCCTAGTAGTTTGTTTTCCAACTCATGCGCTCTCATGTCATCTAGTTGTCCAAACATCGCATCCAGCATTTTCCATGCAGATGTAGGTGTTTCAGACGCCTCAATGTGGAAGAGCAAGTCAGGAGAAATGGACATGCAGAGAAGACCTAAAGCTTCATCACTATGGTTTAACCACTTAGATTTTTCAGGTTCGTCATCTGGTTCAGTCTCAGTTCCCATGGTGATGCGGTATAACCCTTTACCCCTTAGTTTCATTATTATTTTCGATCTCCATTCAAAAAATTTGAATGGCATAAGCAAAGGAATTGAAAGTGCATCCATAGTGAGAGAGAGAGAGAAAGAAATGCAGAAAAGAAACACAACCACCCAGGACAATAACAACCCCCTGCTTTCGGCACTTTATAGTTTAGTGCGTTGATTACAATCGAGTCCGTGCGTGTGGTTTGAAACACTTGGTAACTTGTCTTGTAATTAGCGTAATAACGCGCAAGAGAGGAGACCACAACAGTGTTTCGTGGAGCGCAACAAAAGAGGAACATTGTAAAGCAAGCACAAGCAAAAATAAAAGAGAGTGAAAGCCAACCCTAGTGGTGAGAAAAAGCGTCTCACGTCGCACGAAAGAATCCCTTTGTCATAAAACTATGGTGGACATGCTCACAAGTCCACGAAGAAAAAGGAATAGAACAAAGCTCAAAAAAAGAATGAGTTGAATTAAGCAAAACAAAGACACCCCCAGAATGTGGCACTTTATAAAATTAGTGTGTTTACAAATCTAATGATCCCATCATCTAGAGTGCGAAAAAACATGCAACTTTGACTAAAGAAGTGCTCAAAACCGAGCAACGAGTCAAAAGTTATAGCAAAAACCAATTCCCGCAATTTGATGAGAAAAAGCCAATAAGCCTGCAAACGGATTAAAAAAGTGCCCTAAACGCATGCAAAGGGTGTCGTATGTATGCTCGTTGGAAATGGCATGGAATTTGAGATAGGGTTTGTTTGTATTGTGAGGGGGAATTAGCCACCTGCCAATCCGGACCTCACCCTTTGTCTTGACACTCTCGGCGGAAGGTTAGAAATACAACAATCCAAAGACCAAATTATAATGCCAAGGAAATATATATTTTTTAAATAATGTGAAATTAAATAAAAATTAGATCTAATTTAAAACTAATTAGATCTAATCTAATGAAGATTTAGATGAAGATTTTTTTTTTTTAAAAAGATAAATGTTTCTAATTAAGAAACTTGTCAGAGTTAGAAATGTTTTTAAAAACTTACTAAAAAGAAGTTTGATTGTAAAAAAAACTTAGCATGTATACTTACACGGCTCGTTTTTATAAAAAAGTAGAGATTGAGTAAGTTTTAAAAAAAAAAAAGGAAGAAAACTTACAAAAGCGTTTTTAAAAGTGTAAGTGTACTGAATGCTGGCGCAAGAACAGAATGAATCCAGATCACGTTTTATGTTGCCTACACCAAAAAAACAAGGGAACAGGCCGCGTCGAGGATAAATAACAGTTTGGGAATGCGATGCGGCGCATGCAGAGGTGAAAAAAACATAGAAATGTTGCCTGGCGCGTCGTAAGAGAGAGTGTGGTCGTTTTTGCTTTCTTACGAGGCCGTTTTTGTTTTAGCAGGCCAAAAAAAACGTGGCAAATGATTTTTTACAACCCTGTGAAGCAAAAAAAAGAGGCAGATGATTTTTACAACCCTGTGAAGCAAAAAAAACGTGGCAAATGATTAAAAAATGCCCTGCAGACAAAAAAAATGTGGCTAATGATTAAAAAATGCCTGTGCAATCAAAAAAACGTGGCTAATGATTAAAAACACCTATATGCGCAATCAAAAAACGTGGCTAATGATTTAAAAATGCATGCGATCAAAAAAATGCCTTGGAGAGTCCAAAAATGCACGACGAAGCCACGTTTTAGCTTGCCCACACCAAAAAACGTGGCAAATGTGATTAAAAATTCACAGGAAAAAAAAAAAAAAGGCGAGAGGGACAGCGAGTTCGTTGAGTAACCACATTTGAAGAACTCAAGGATCCTGCAACCACAGACAACATGCACAAGAAAAAAAACACAAAAAACTTTCCGAGAAAGCTTGTTAGAGATATTAGCAAGATAATTTCCAGAAAATGGTGATCAAAAGACTTGCATGCAGAGTAAAATAATGAAACCAAGTAAGAGTAATAGCAACAAAAAATAAATCGAGTGCACGTTTACCCGATCTCAGCTCTGATACCATGAAAAGAGTTTGCGAGAATCGAATCGGAAATGAGGCACCATGAAGTAGTTGCACTCCAACGGAATCGTGAAAGCTCCAGCGATAGCAAGGAAAAAATTGATCAGTAATGGAAGAACTTGCTCAACAGAAACAAAGCTTGCATAGAGGAAAGACAGCGGAGTGTCTTGGCATGCTCATAAATGAATAGAAAAGGGGTACATATAGGGTGCTGAGTAACCCTAGTGCATGACACATATGAAACCCTAAACCTAACCCTAAACCTAACCCATGTGAGATGACCCTCCAACATGAGAGGAGTTTAAGAAAATTATTTTTGAACATGAATTTTATGCTAATTTAATCCAAAAATTCCTTCTATGATTTATTCAAAGGATACCATATAATTTTTTTAGGGCTAAGAAGCCAGGCAACTCAAAATGAGTTTTTCAAAAAGTTTGTTTTACAAAAACTCACATAACTTGAACAAATGACCTAACTTTGACCTGAAAAATTTCATGAAGCATTAGGAAACATTCCTCTATCATCTCCCAAAATTTATATAAAATAATATGTCTACATTTTCTAGCCCATCTCATTTGCATGCTAGAACATTGCTTATTCTCAACACTATTTCTGACCAACATACAAAATTGACTCCTAGAGCTGAAATGAGTCTAATCTTTGCTCATGCATGTTGTAGATGTTATCTTAACACCTCTCCCATGATTTTCATAACTTGTACCATCCTGTTTCACATCTTTAGGTACCTGAAACCTCTCTGAAATGACATTACCACTCAACTTTCAAAGCCCTGCCTTCTTGAAACCAAATTAACTCATCTTGAACCTATGAGAAACACTTGAGAATATTGATATTGAATTATCCCTTTTCCATCAATGCCTTTGACATCAATGAAAACAACCACCAATGCAACAGAGTGCAACACAGTAATAGGTAATGCAATATGACCAAGACATGGACAGAAAAAACCATCATAAGCACGCAGTGAAACACTAGATGGACTAACGTAACGAGAGGAAAGACCTAAAGTCTAAGGGAATGACATAGGACATAATTTAACTTCAAATCCATTATCAATATAAGTACTCTTAACAACGACATTATAAATGTGATAGATAATATACAAAGGTAGATCATTATCGAAAGTGTGAACATTAGAGGGAAGGTTGGACTTAAATACTAAGTGTGGAGAAAATGCATCAGCAAAGGCTTGATAAACTGAGTCTGGATGCATGTCAACATGAATACGAGTAGTAGAAATAAAAAAATTTACTCTATGTAATAAATCGGGATTTACAAGAAAATAATCATTGATTGAGATACTCATGATGAGTTAACGCTAAGATGACAAATAGTGGATGAAGAATCTAAAAGTGTGAATGATTGATTCGGGTTCACCAAAATGATTATCTAAAAATGAAATAACTATGTAGGAATGGGATCATTACTCTAAGCTATGAACAATTGTAATAAAGTAAATAAATGCAGTAAAAGGAAATATGTAAATTATCTAAGTAACTATGCAAAAGGAAATGCTAACCCTAATGTGTAAGAAGGAAGAGGAAAGAACTCAATTGATTCGTTGAAGTGACAGGACTATGTCACAGGTGTGACTAGAAAATCAAGAAGCGAGGGATGACTACGCAGAAGCCCCAAAAAGGGTGGATCTAGATTATCCACCTAAACTGGAGTGTCGGATGAGGACTAGGGCACCTTCAGATGCTCTAGTCTGCAATCTAGGTGCCTGCAGTGTGTGCAAAATATTTGAAATTGATCTCTACATGGCCGGAAGGTGATTTGGAACCTTCATTGTGTGTCATATCAGATTCCTCATGCCCCTTCAGATGTTGCTAATAATTCAAGATGAAAGAAATACCTACAAGACCCCAAAAGAAACAATAAAACCCTAAAAATGAATATTGCATATGAATTGGTTGGATCGACCTCAACTACCAAAATGGTGGACTTATTAACTGAGTGATGCACTACATCTCAGACCCGATGTATTTCTATGTGCAAGTGTGTGTGAACATGCCCTAGGTTGCTCTTGTGCAGTCACACTTTGTGAAAGTAGCAAATAATAACTATGTTTAGAAAATGTAATAGAATGTGTGCATGGAATAAAATAGAATCCTTCCCCTATGAAGTGTGATGCATATGTCCTGGCCTTATGCCTTGATGATGGAGCTATGTGGCTGCAAGTGATATCCAATGCAATAGATGGATGCAACTCTAGATGGAGGATAATAGAAAGTGATGCTAGGTCCCTCATTATGGTATCATAACTTTATATCCATAGGGTTCTCTTGATCTAATTTCGTAATTAACCTTGAAAAGGTTGACCACAAGAAAGATAAAGATGTAAAACAGCTAGAAAGAGCCCAAAAAGTGGCGGGGAAGTGCAAAGGACCTGGGGTGCCCCCTGGTGGGACAGGCACCCACATGTGCCCCGATACTAATCTAGGCACCCCAATCGAGGCTAAAATAACACGGGATGATTGAAGATGACTGAGATTATGGGTGTAATAGGTCGGTAATGATGAAATAAAATAAAACAAGATGGCCAAAAGACAAAGGTTAATTAGTACTTTCTTCACTCAAGAACCTTTTAAATAGTAGTATGAGACCGGGATAAATAATGTCTAAAGTGCATGATTTTGTGACTACACAAACATCTAAATATTTAACTTGTATTATAATGATAATGTTTTTAATTGTTAAACTAGGGTTGAAGGGTCCTTTTCCCTTTACATTACAAGATATTTCTTTACAAACCCCGTTCAAAACTATTCCTGCATGTATGTATTCCATTTTCAAAATATAGAAAAATTCTTGCTATCCGAAGACTTAATGACTATAACCAACATAAGTCCCAAAAATTTAACCATAAAATCAATCCAATTACAATATTTGACTTAAAAAAAAGGCACCAATAATCCCAAGACCTTACACACCAAATCAATATATTAGCCCATTTCTAATACCTCTCTGTCTAAATCCCTAACCATCCCGCTAAACGATTACCCTCACTACCCCATTGAGCAATCCTCACCAACATTTGAAAGGATATTGATCCCTTTCTATGAAGGGACTCCATATTTGGTGGATAATGTGCTAGAGGAGACCAAAGATCCTCAATATCTAACTAGGTATTTATATACTATTATAATCCTTCTTATGACAATCATACACATGAATCTTGGAGAAATCAAGCGAATGGAACTGTTTTCTAACTCGCAAAAATAGATCAACGCTAATTCCTTATTTGGGTGGATAATCAAGAGATGTCTCACTAAAGTTTCCTCTACCTCTGTATTCACTCGATCTCTACCAAACTTAGTCATATATTTCTCATCAAACAACTTCTCACATTTATTTGAATCGGGGCCAAGTTTACTTGGAATATCCTATTGATGCCATATTTGGATTATCTCCTTCAAATTGCAATCAAGGGACACAAGGGGTCCTCCATAATTTGAAAAATGAAAGAGAAATACCACATAACTATTCAAAAAAATACCTTACACATTTCAAAGAAATAACTATTTACATGTGTCAAACCCATGCCTCTTGACACCAAAGGGTGGAAAGTGTTCGGTTGTGGATCTTGTTTTCATGTGAGAAAGTGTTGAAGCTGTACACACTAAGAGTACTGTGTAAACTTTCCACTGATTATCTTTTCAGGTTTGGGCGGGTCGGGCCCCGATTGAGGGCCTAGGGCGGTAGCCCTTAGTAACAAGGGTTTCAAAATTTTTTTGGCCTTAAAACGTGCCCGATATATCGGGAAACATACTTTTCTCATATGGGCGGGATTTTTGACCCATAGGTTTATGGGATGGTTTTGGCCCATGGTTTTAATACCCACGGTTTTGTAAAACTACTTAAGCAGTTGTCTACTTATATGGTTTTATGCATATGGTAGGAATAATGTAACATTACATATGTGTTTTGAATTCGGGTGTGAATTCTGTAGAGTTTGTTGAGCATAGCTCCAAATAGATCTGGGTATTGTATTGAGAGAGCGATGGCTTGTAATAAAATATGAGCAAGTGATTCTTGGTGGACATAGCCCAAATTAGATGAACCAGATTAAATACTGTCTCTTTTTGTTGTGTTATTTTACTATGCACTTTTAGTTTGAGATCTGTAATATTTTCTACATATTACTTTCTACTGTTGCGATTCTATGAGGGATTATTCTGCATATTTTATCCCTTATTTCCAAACAATTGGTATTAGAGCCTAGTTTGGTTTGCAAAAGTGTTGAATCACAGGGATATTTTTATCTTGAGTGGGAGCTATGGCAGATGATGGAAGATCTAGGGTTGATAAATTCAACGGGAAGAATTTCAGTCTTTGGAAGATGTAGATGGAAGATTACCTTTATCAAAAGGATCTTTATATTTTGTAATCGAGAAGGTGAACAAACCCTCGAGCATGACGAATGCGGAATGAGATTTCTTTGGATAGGAAGGCACTTGTGAAAATCTGTCGTGCTATGTCTTGTATATTTTGTATTATTTAATGTTTCAAAGGAAAAGAATACAAAAGAAGCGATGGATGCATTAGGAAGTTGTATGAAAAACACTTTGCCTCTAAAAAAATATTTTTAATGAAAAAGTTGTTTAATATGAAGATGTCGAAGAATGGTTCAAGAGTGAGATCATTTAAATGAATTTAATACGGTTGTAAATATGCTAGATTCGATTCTGATAGAATTTTATGAATAAGTTAGGGCTTTATTAATTTTATGCTCTTTACCTGAGAGTTGGAATAGCACAGTAATGGCGGTAAGCAACTCGGTTCCAACTAACTCAAAGTTAAAGTTTGAGGATGTTGTAGGGGTGATTCTAAGCGAGGAAATGTGAAGCAAAAGCTCTAGGGAATCTTCTACTTTAGGGAATTCTTTGATAGTGGAAACTAGAGGGAGACAGAAGAATAGAGGAAGCCGTGGAAAATCAAAGGATTGAGAAAGGTCAAAATTTAAAAGCAAGATAGTATGTTAGCACTATGGAAATTCTGGGCATGCAAAGAAGGACTGTTGGGAACTTTGGGACAAGAAGAAAAAATAGGAAGAAAACAAGGAGGAAAATGTGGCAACGGGTAATGTATCTCAGGATGCTTTGATTCTTTCTTTATACAACATTATTGAATCTTAGATTTTAGATTCGGGGGCTTCTTTCCATGCTACTCCACATAGGCATTGCTTTTTTTATTATGTTCAAGGAGATTTTGGGCATGTTTTTCTTGGTGATGATGAGCCTCAGAAACATAGTTGGAAAAGGTTCTATTCAAGTAAATATGCGAGAATGGGAATACTTGGCTATTGAAGGATGTCGAGATATGTGCCTACATTAAGATAAAATTTGATATCGGTAGGGCAGTTGGGAAGTGATGGTTGTATTGTGATATTTACAATGCACTCTTAGAAGGTTACCAAGGGTGCTCTTTTGGTGGAAAGAAGTAAGAAGGTTGGAACCTTGTATTTAACCATTAATAGCACTAATTTTTGTAATATTGTGGCTTCATAAGCGAGATACAACATTGTTACACTATAGGCTTAGTCATATGAGCTATAAGGGCATGGAGATCATAAAGAAGAATTTTACCGGATATATAGAAATAGGTTTAGAGTTCTATGAAGACTGCATATATGGGAAACAGAAGTGAGTAAGGTTTCTCAAGGTTGGACCTACAAAGAAAGAGAGTAAGTTAGAGCTGGTACATTATGATGTGTGGGGGCCAACTCAGGTATCATCTCTTGGGGGTTCAAGTTATTATGTTAATTTTATTAATGATGTAACAAGGAAAGTTTGGGTTTATTGTATTAGAAAAAAATCTGATGTATTTGACACTTTTGTTAAATGGAAAGCCTTGGTAGAGAATGAAATAGGTCTTAAGCTAAAATGTCTCAGGTTAGATAATGGAGGGGAGTATTGCAGCAATGAATTTGATGATTATTGTTCTAAGAATAGAATCTGCAGGAAAAAGATGGTTCGAAGAACTCTGTAACAGAATGGTGTGTCAAAAAGGATGAGTAGAACAATAATGGAACGTGCTAGGAACATGAGGTTACATGCAGGACTGCCTCTTTCTTTTTGGGCAGAAGTGGTGAGCACAGTTGTGTACTTGATAAATAGAGGACCTTCAAGTGCCTTGGATGGAGGCATACCTAAGAAGGCTTGGTATCGTAAGAAAGTTGATTATTCATTTCTTAGAGTCTTTGGATGTGAGGTGTTTGTCCATATAGAAAAGGATGATAGGACCAAGCTAGAGGCTAAATCAGAAAAATGCACTTTCATTGGTTATGGTGGTGATGACTTTGGATATAAATGTTGGAGTATTAAGGACAAGAAAATAATTAGATCTAGGGATGTGGTCTTAAATGAGAAATTCATGTATAAGCAACGAATTGCGGGAAAATAGGGAATAATTTAAGAAAGAATATACAACGGTAGAGGATCTTCCAGGATGGGAAAGTGACACATGAATCAGTTCAGGAACCTCCTCAACAGGACCCCAAACTCCTATATTGAGGAGGTCTTCTAGGGTAAGAAGAGAACCTAAACATTTTCTCCTTCTCTTTATTATTTATTACTCACCGATAGTGGAGAGCCGAGAGAGCTTTGATGAAGCAAGTAACAGGTAGATTCCAAGAAGAATTGGGAGTAAGCCATGGATGAGGAGCATCATGCTCTCATGGAGAACAGACATGGGATTTGGTGAAGCTATCTCGAAGGAAAAAGAGCATTACATAACAAGTGGGTGTTCAAAGTCAAAGAGGAAAGAGGCAAGAAAATATACAAGGCCCAATTGGTGGTCAAGGGGTTTACATAGAAAAAAGTTGTAGATTTTGATGATATTTTTTCTCTTGTAGTAAAAATGACTTCTATTAGAACTATTCTTGGAATAGTTGCAGTAGAAGACTTGTACTTAGAGAAGATTGATGTAAAGACTACATTTCTCCATGGTGATTTGGAGGAGGACCTATAAATGCAGCAGCCAAAAGGATATGAGGTCAAAGGTAAAGAGGAGATGGTGTGCAAGGCGAAGAAGAGCTTGTATGGCTTGAAACAAGCTCCACGTCAATGTTATAAGAAATTTTATAGCTTCATGATGGAGTAAGGTTATATTAGATGTCATTCTGACCATTACATGTATACAAAGAAATTTGAGGATGGCAGTTATATTATCTTGTGTCTGTATGTGGATGACATGTTGGTTGTAGGTAAAAACATGCAGGAAATAAAAGTACTCAAGAAGAAGCTAAGTGAATCCTTTGCTATGAAGGATTTGGGGGCAGCCAAACAAATCCTTGGTATGAGGATATCTCGGGATAGGAAGGAATAGAAGATGACTTTATCTCAGGAAGAGTACATTAAGAAAGTCTTGGAGAGGTTTAATATGCATGATGCTAAACTGGTTAGGACTCCTTTGGCAGGCCATTTCAAGTTATCAAAGGAGCAGTGTCCCAAGACAGAGTAGGAGAGAAACCAGATTTCTAAGGTATCTTACTCATCAGCGGTTGGTAGTTTTATGTATGCCATGGTGTGCACTAGGCTGATATTTCCCATGTAGTGGGAGCGGTGAGTAGATTTATGAGTGATCTAGGTAGAGATCACTGGCAGGTAGTAAAGTGGATCCTTTAGTATTTGAGAGGGACCATGGGGACAGTTTTGTGCTATAGTTGATCAAAACCACTTTGTGTGGTTATGTAGATTTAGATATGGCTAGAGATGTAGATAGCGGAGGAGGGGCATGACAGGTTATATTTACACTATAAGTGGGACAAAGAACGAGTGGATTTCATGACTAGGAAGTTTGGTGGAATTATCAACCATAGAGGTGAGTATGTTGATGCCATAGAGGCAAGTAAAGAGATGATTTGGCTATAAAAATTGCTTGAGGAGTTGGGGCATAAGCAGGAGGAAGGAAAGCTACATAGTGATAGTCAGAATGCTATACACCTAGCTAAGAACTCTGCTTTCCACTCTAGGATGAACCATATATAGTTAAGGTACCATTTCATCAGGATAAATTTGGAGGAAGAAAATTTGAAGCTAGAGAAGATTCATACCAGTCAAAATCATGTAGATATGATGACCAAGGTGGTCACAAGGAAAAACTGAAGTTGTGTTCAGCTTTGGTTGGTCTTCATGGAAACTAGTGAAGGGTTGAGAAGCTTACTCAGAGGAAAACTAGTCTCCAAGTGGGATATTGTTAGGTTGTGGAGCATGTTTTCATGTGAGAAAGTGTTGAAGACTGTACACTAAGAGTATTGTACACTTTCCACTTAAGCAGCCTCAAAAAAAAAATTGGCCTTAAAACGTGCCCGATATATCGGGAAACGTGATTTTCTCATATGGGTGGGATTTTTGACCCATAGGTTTATGGGATGGTTTTGGCCCATGGTTTTAATACCCATAGTTTTGTAAAATTGCTTAAGCAGTTGTCTACTTATATGGTTTTATGCATATGGTAGGAATAATGTAACATTGCATATGTGTTTTGAATTTGGGTGTGAATTATGTAGAGTTTGTTGAGCATAGCTCCAAACAGATCTGGGTATTGTATTAAGAGAGTGGTGGCTTGTAATAAAATATGAGCAAGTGATTTTTGGTGGATGTAGCCCAAATTGGGTGAACCACGTTAAATATTGTCTCTTTGTGTTGTTTTATTTTACTATGCACTTTTAGTTTGAGATCTGTAATATTTTCTGCATATTAGTTTCTACTGTTGTGATTCTATGAGGGATTATTCCACATATTTTATCCCTTATTTCCTAACAAAAAGTAATCAAGTCCTTTCAACTGTTATGAGATTCATAAACCCTGGCTACACCTCCACACTTAAAATTATGATTTATTTTTCTTTTTGTAAAGCCCCATGATTAGTCAACAAGTTCACACAACTTTTTTCACTCTATAAGTATGGTTAATAGACCAATCCTCTAATTTATTTAACCAATAAAAGGCCTCATGCAAAAATAGATTGAATTTCCAAGATTGAGCATGACCACCAATAACCTTGATCACAACCACCATGGATATTCCCTCTATTTGGAGTTTTCGATGTCGCTATCTATAGCCAATTTCAAACCGAGTGAAAGTGCTTATATTTGTACCAAATAACAAGAGCCATCCGATGAAAGGAACCTACCTTCACCATCTCCTCCTTTTAATTTCTAATAATACATCCCACCCCGAATTTCCTAGGTTCCCTTCAAAATCCCGTAGAAATTTAATTTGCAATAACCGAGGGGTAGTGATAATGTTATTATCTATTACAAAAACTATAATTTTATATGTAGGATAATTGGAATAAGACTTTTGCATGTGGTTAGAATAGTCTTTGATATTGTAGACAAAAAATCACGCACTTGGGTACATTTCTAGGTCCTAAACACATACTAGCATTCATATGATTCCTAAGAAAGAAAACTAGTAATTGACGACTATCTTTGGCCTTTTTCATTTTCTTCTTGTTTTCTATTTGGTCCTTCATACCCCACATCCCAGTAAGTATTTTATTTATTTATCTTTTATGACTCCAGACACAAGTGCCAAACTAGGACATGAGTGCCCAAGTGCCCCTATCCCCTCTGGGTGCCCTCGACCCTTTTCCATCATACTCACTTCTTTTAGTTCTCTTTTATCTTTTGGGCATCCTTTTCACTTATGGGTTAGCCTTCCAATTGTCAATTACGAAATTCAAATAAGGTAATCATATAAATAAATAGTTATGTGTTCAAAATGGGGGATCAAGCTCTAAGCATTATTACTATCACCTAAGCTTGCACTAAAAAGGAACTTAAAACACTTCAAAGCATCCATTTGAAATTCAATCATGGGAAAATGGACTACATTTTCTACATACACAATATAGGAAGGGAAAGTTTATTTTATTCCATCCACACCTTCTACTAGATTTCTACATTCTAGCTACAACCTACTATCAAGTGAAACTTGCAAAAGGGAATCTAGGCACGATTCTTACACAAACTTGCAAGAACTACATGGATTCTAAGATGTATTTTGATGCTCAATCGTAAGTTCACTTTTTGGGTGATTATATGGGTCATCCGACTCCCATATTGTATCTTTATTTTTTAGATTTGATGTGGTATTGTGGGTTTTGTTGGTGGACATCTCTTTTATAGGTTACATGTATCTTCGGCAACCAAGGTGTGACATACATGTGATCAACATGAGATACTTGCGACACTTGTGTGACACATTAAAAATAGGTTCTAACCATTTTCGTAGTCACGAGCACCCCATAGTAGAATTCGGTGCCCATGCACCTGACCCGATCCAGGCACCCATGTATATCCTGTTTAGTGACCTATAAAATTTATTGAAGCATTGATTTACATAGAGAAACTCTTATTGAGTAGTTTTCCCGATCTAGAACACTTTGGGATCAAGCATAAATCAGCTAAGTCTTCTCTCCTTCCTCTTTGCTTAGGGTTTCAAATATTACATCTTAGATTGCTTGTGTCAAATATGTACTTTAGCATTTATTATCATATGTGACTCTACAATATTTATATTTAATTAATACAAATTAAATTAAATCATTTGGTGAACCCACATTCGAATACACTTGGATCCTTCTTTTTCTTCTCTCATGGATCCTAAAATTCCTCAAATTTATTTGCATGATCTACTTCAAATGCATCCCAATTGCAAGGTTGTTCTCCAAAACCCTAGACACTATATATCTCCCTCATAATACGTCGCCCGCTCAAGTAAATTCCATTTTCAATCGTCTATCTAATGACTCTATCGATCCTAATCCTCCATCTAATCAACCCATCTTAGAGTCAATTCAAGATTTACATTTTTATTTCAAGACAAAATTCAAGTTATGGAAACAACGATTACATCTCTTAAATCTAAAATCCAACATCTTAAGGATGCTTCTCAAGCCCATGCTATTTCTCCTTCTAAATTTCATTCTCCTTCTATGACTTCTACATGTGCTCATATAAGTGAGCCCCAAGTCTTACTACTCCCCATTTCTCTCAAGTTTTATTTCAATGCTAAACAACAAGATATTCTTTTACAGATCCTCACTCATTAATTAATCAAATTTCCATCTACTCATTCCTATCCTCCTTATTGGCTTGCTAAATATCAAGGTCACCCATATTGCAATTATCATCAAATTAATGGACATAATGAAAATGATTGCTATGATCTAACACAAAAAATTGGCCACCTTAAGCATTATGCTCTCATTTCATTTGCTACACAAAATGTTGCTACACGTTCATCTTTAATTGCTACATATTATTGGGTTTCTAAATTTGATTCATCTATGTCTAATGAGCATCATGTCATCATTACTAATGTTCCTTTCATAGTAATTCAAGATTCTGTTAGGAAATAAGGGATAAAATACACGGAACAATCCCACACATAATCACAATAATAGAAACTAATATGCATAAAATATTACATATTTGAAATAAAAGTACAAAATAAAAAGAACACAACATAAAGAGACACTATTTAACATGGTTCACCCAATTTGGGCTACATCCACTAAGAATCCCTTGCTCAAATTTTATTACAAACCACCTCTTCTCTCAATATAATACCCATATATGTTTGGAGCTATGCTCAACAAACTCTATAGAATTTTCACTTGAACTCACACACATCTGCAATGTTACATAATCCCTACCATGTATAAAAAACCATATAAATAGGCAGCATTTTGCTTAAGTATTTTTACAATACCTTGGGTACCAAAACCATGAGCCAAAACTACCTATAAACCTATGGGTCAAAAGTCCCACCCATATAAGAAGAGCATCCAATGAGAAAACTATGGATAATGTACAATAATTTTAGTGTGCAGTCTTCAACACTCCAACACATGAAAACAAGCTCCAATACATGGCAATATCCCACTTGGAGACTAGTTTCCCTTTGAGCAAGCTTCTCAACCATTCACTATCATTCATGAAGACCAACAAAAGCTGAACAAAGCTTCAGCTTTTTCCCTTTTGACCACTTTGGTCATCATGTCCACTGAGATTCGAAGTGGTATGAATCTTCTCCGACTTCAAATTCTCTTCCTCCTAAGTTTTCCTAATGAAATGGTACCTTAAATGTATATGCTTCGTCCTAGAGTGGAAAGCGAGTTCTTAACTAGGTGTATAAAACTCGACCATCACTATGTAACTTACCTTCCTCCTACTTATGCCCCAACTCCTCTAGTAATTGCTATAACAAAGTCATCTCTCTGTTTGCCTTTGTGGCAGCAACATACCCACCTCTATGGTTGACAAAGTCACTAGCTTATGTAGTCGTGATATCCAACTCATTTTTGTCCCACATACGGTGTAAATACAACTTATCATACTCCTCCTACTATCTATATCTCCAGCCATATCTAAATCTACATAACCATGCAAAGTGGTGTCCAATCCACTATAGCACAAAATTGTCCCCATGTTCCCTCTCAAGTACCGAACGATCTACTTTCTTTGCATGTCAATGACCTTTACCCGGATCACTCATAAATCTACTCACAACTCCCACTGCATGGGCAATGTCGGGCCTAGTACACACCATGGCATACATCAAACTACCAACCATTGATGAATAAGGTACTTTGGACATCTGGTTTATGTCCTACTTTGTCTTGGGACACATCTCCTTTGACAACTTGAAATGGTTTGCCAAAGGATTCCTTTCCTAACCGGTTTAACATCCTACTTATTAAACCTCTCTAAGAATTTCTTAATATACTCTTCCCAGATAAATTCATCTTTTGTTCCTTCCTATCCCTAGATATCCTCGTACCAATGATTTTTTTGCTACCCCCAAATCCTTCATAGAAAAGGAGTCACTTAGCTTCTTCTTGAGTACTTTTATTTCCTGCATGTTTTTTTCTACAACCAACATGTCATCCACATACGACACAAGATAATCTAACCGCCATCCTCAAATTTCTTTTTATATACATAATGGTCGAATGACATCTAATATAACCTTGCTCCATCATGAAGCTATCAAATTTCTTATACCATTGACGTGGATATTATTTCAGGCCATACAAGTTCTTTTTCAATTTTCACACCATATCCTCTTTACCTTTGACCTCATAGCCCTTTGGTTGATACATATATATATATATATATATATATACTCATCCAAATCACCATGGAGAAATATAGTATTTACATCTAGCTTCTCTAAGTGCAAGTATTCTACTGCCACTATTCCAAGAATAATTCTAATAGAATTCATTTTTACTACAGGAGAAAAAATATCATCAAAATATATACCTTTTTTGTGCAAACCCCTTGACCACCAACCAAGCCTTGTATCTTTTCTTTCCTCCTTCATTTTTAACTTTGTATACCCACTTGTTCTGTAATGCTCTTTTTCCTTCAGGTAGCTTCACCAAATCACAAGTCTGGTTCTCTATGAGAGACTAATGCTCCTCATCCATGGCTTGCTCCCACTTCATCCTGGCATCTACCTGCATTGCTTCATCAAATCTCTATGGATATCCACTGTTAGTAAGTAATAAATAATAAAGAGAAGGATAAAAATATTCAATTTCTCTTCTTACCCTAGAATACCTCTTCAATATAGGAGTTTGGGGTTCCTGTTGAGTAAGTTTCTGAATTGATTCATGTGTCACTTTCCCATCCAAAAGATCCTCTACCACAACATATTCTTTCTTGGATTCTTCCTTGTTTTCTGGCTGTTGTTTATACATAACTTTATCATTAAAGAACACATCCCTAGATCGAATGATTTTCTTGTCCTTAATACGCCAACATTTATATCCAAAGTCATCACCACCATAACCAATGAAAGTACATTTTTTCTAATTTAGCCTCTAGCTTGGTCTTATCATCCTTTTTAATATGAAAAAACACCTCACGTCCAAAGACTCTAAGAAATGAGCAATCAAATTTCTTACCATACCAAGCCTCCTTAAGTATGCCTCCATCTAAGGCACTCGAGGGTCCTCTATTTATCAAGTACATAGCTATGCTCACCACTTCTACTCAATAAGAAAGAGGCAATCCTATATATAACCTCATGCTCCTAAAGACGTTCTATTATTGTCTTGTTCATCATTTCGACACCCCATTGTCATGGATTTCCTGGAACCATATTTTTCCTATGGATTCCATTCTTAGAACAATAATCATCAAAATATTTTTGCAATACTCCCCTCCATTATCTAACCTGAGACATTTTAGCTTAAGACCTGTTTCATTCTCTACCAATGCTTTCCATTTAACAATAGTGTCAAATACATCAGATTTATTTCTAATGCAATATACCCAAACTTTCCTTGTTGCATCATCAGTAAAAGTTACATAATAATTTGAACCCCCAAGAGATGATACCCGAGTCGGTCCCCACACATCATAATGTACTAACTCTATTTTACTCTATTTCTTCATAGGTCCTACCTTGAGAAACCTTACACGCTTATGTTTCCCATATATGTAGTCTTCACAAAATTCTAAACATATTTCTATATATCCGGGAAAAATCTTCTTTATAATCTCCATGCCCTTATAGCTCATATGACTCAAGCCTATAGTGCAACAATTTTGTATCTGCGTGCTCAAACCACAAGATTACAAACATTAGTGCTATCGGTGGTTAAATACAAGATTCCAACCTTCTTACCTCTTTCCACCACAAGAGCACCCTTAGTAACCTTTCAAGATTCCGCTGTAAATATCACAATACAACCATCACTTCCCAGCCTACCCGGTGATATCAAATTTCATCTTAATATAGACACATGTCCGACATCGTTCAATAGCCATGTATTCCCATTATGCATCTTAACTGAACAAATCCTTTTCCAACTATACCTGCAAGGATCATCATCCCCAAGAATAACATGTCCAAAATCCCCTTGAACATAACCAACATTATAATTCCTATGTGAAGTAGCATGGAAAGAAGCCTCTAAATCTAAAACCCAAGATTCAACAATATTATGCAAAGAAAGAATCAAAACATCTTGACATACATTACCCATTGCCACATTTGCCTCCTTATTTTCTTCATGTTGTTTCTTCTTATCCTGAAGCTCCCGATAGTCCTTCTTTGCATGCCCAGACTTTCCATAGTGCCAACATATCATCTTTCTTTTGGATTTTGACCTTGCCTAATGTTTCAATTTTTGACGACTTCCTCTATTCTTCTATCTCCCTCTAGTTTCGTTGTCAAAGCATTCTCTGAAGTAGAAAATTCCCAAGGGATTTTTCTTTGCATTTCCTCGCTTAGAATCACCCTTACAACATCCTCAAACTTCAAATTTTAGTTAGTTGGAACCAAGTTACTTACCACCATTACTAAGCTATTCCAAATCTCGGGTAAAGAGCACATAATTAATGAAGCCCTAACTTCTTCATCAAATTCTATTATAACCAAAGCTATCATATTCAAAACTGTATTGAAATCATTCCAATGATCATTCTGAAATATTCTCGGACATCTTAATATTAAACAACTTTGTCATCAAAAATATCTTGCTAGAGGTAGAAGGTTTTTCATACAAGTTCCCTAGTACATCCATAAGTTTTTTGTAGTTTTTTCCTTTGAAACATTAAATAATATCGAAGATGCAAGACATAGCTAGATTGTTCCAAGTGTCTTCCTATCCAACAAATCCCACTCCACATCCATCATGCTTGAGGGTTTGTTCCCTTTCTCAGACAATGGAATATAAAGATCCTTCTGATAAAGGTAATCTTCCATCTGCATCTTTCAAAGACTAAAATTATTCCCGTTGAATTTATCAACCCTTGATCTTCCATCATCTGCCATAGATCCCACTCAAGCTAAAAATTTTCCTATGATTCAACACTTCAACAAACCAAACCAGGCTCGATACCTATTATTATGAAATAATGTATAAAATACATGGACTAATCCCACATAGAATCACAATAGTAGAAACTAATATGTAGAAAATATTACAGATCTGAAATAAAAGTGCATAATAAAAAGAACACAACACAAAGAGATAGTATTTAATGTGTTTCACCCAATTTGGGCTATATCCACCAAGAATCACTTGCTCAGATTTTATTACAAGCTACCTCTTCTCTCAATACAGTATCAGGATCTGTTTAGAGGTATGCTCAAAAAACTCTGCATAATTCACACTTGAACTCACAAACATCTGTATTGTTACATCAACCCTACCATATGCAAAAAACTACATAAATAGAAACTACTTAAGTAGTTTTTACAATACCCTGTGTACAAAACCATGGGCAAAAACCACCAATAAACATATGGGTCAAAATTCCCACCCATATGAGAAGAGCACATTTCTGAAATATTGGGCATGTTTTTAGTGTACGAGTCTTCAACACTTCTACGCATGAAAACAAGATCCACAACATAACAAAGCTGCCTAAGCAACTTCCTATCAAAATCAGTCCAACCCCTCCTCTTCTCAATTATTTTACAACATTATCAGTCCTAAAAAATCTACCACCATTTAATATTCCTACCCACCCTACTCCACTTCCATTTCCAATTCATTTTGTCAAACAAACTATTCCTTATATTGATGGCCAAGACACATTTCAAGCCCTGTCACCATCGCAATGTCTTTCTTACATCGTCATATAGCTCTCCATCACTCACATACTTGGGGGCATCACATCTTCCCCTTTCGTTGGTATCAAATGTCTCTATCATCTCATGCACTTGACGTTCCACGATTAATGTCTAATATTTCCTAAGCATCACTATAAACCCTTTGATACATGCATTGTATCATCATTACCCTATGACACACTCTATTCTCACGGCTCATACTCAAATTTTGAGTGTCTAAATTTGAAATGAACCTCACACCATTCACTTTTCACATTCCATGCTTCATGATGCATCTTTGTAGCATACACTTTCAAACCATTTCGATGACACACTCTTGTTTTATGGTTCATTCTTTATTTTTGAGGGGTCTTTTATAAATGAACCTCATCTCATACTCATCCACATCCGATGGGAGGCATGTTTCTCCTATCACATTCATATTTCATACCATTCCATATCACTCATACAAAACATATTATGTATCTTGGTTGCACTTATTCTTGCTTTCTTATACTTACATGTACACTTTTTTGCCATGCTAGAAAAATACTTAGTATGTCAATATATTTTCTGTGTGTGTGTGTGTGTGTGTGTGTGTGTGTGTGTGTGTGTGTGTGTGTGTGTGCACATGCACGCGCGCCTTCACTTTTTATTTTGGAGTGAATGCAGATCTCTTATGGGACTTTACACATTTCAATGATGCTTGGAACTATACCTCTTACCGCCCCACCGAGGATCCTAGGGGCATCTACTTTCTCATACATTACTGGTGTTATTGTTTCATCTTCTACTACTTCTACTCTAGCACACTACTTTCCATTAATCTATACATGCTTTGACATACAACATGCTAGCAGGTGCTTCATGTGTAGCATTTGCAAGTGTAGGACTATTTTTCCACCATGTTTGTCTAATACATTTTGCTTTCCATTGCTTAGTATTGTATACCATTGTTTTCAAACTATTCCCTATGTCTTGTTTGATCACTACTTTTATGATTTTGGTAGTTTCATCCCTAATTGTCTTGTGACATTGTGAGCGATGTCTTATGTTTGAAAACCACTTCTCATAGTCTCTCTTGTATGCACATTTGTCATATTGTTTTTCTATGACATGTTTGCTACTTTTTCTACTAACACATGCATCCAAGCCACTTTGTTTGCATGTGCCTTGGTTTCTACCATGCACATCCACTCCTCCCTATAGGGATAAAGTTCAAGTTAGCATCAAGGCCTCTCTTTTAGGACACACACTCCAATCAGTGTCGGATGCACCTCAAATGAGGGGGCATACATTGGGTAAAAAAATCACCCCATAAATCAACTCATAGCTACAACACAATATAATACAACATATAATTGGCATAGTTTACAATTACAACACTATCTTAGGATCATACTTGGGTCAGAATCACAACAGAGACACCAATTCTTGGGCTCGGACATGAGCATCTCGATGTCTGTGTCCTCCCTTGAGCATTAATTTCCCGAGGCACACACAATCAATCTCTTAGATCAACATAGCTCACACAAGCCTTCAAAGTAGTTTAAAATTATTAAGTGCAATTCTCTAGCAAAAAAAATACAATTTATCTCATATAGATAGTTCAATTGGTACAATCCGAACAAATAAGGGACAACAGAACAAATTAGGTACGCACCATTTATAGTGGCGTTTATTGGGAAGAGTCATGGATGGAGAGTAACACTAGACCTCTGTCCTCAACACTTTCTCTTCAGCATGAGATCACCCAAAAATTCATACATGGTGTGAGATCACCTAGAAAACTTTCGCATGGCATGAGATCTCCCAAAAAAAAAAATCTACACAACATTTTTAGGACACTTTTCTATCCTTTATACTCTTTCTATATCATGTGCACACTTTCCTTTTACACACTTATGCAATTTTTTCATATAGATGACTTTGACTACTCTTTCGCTCTTCTTTTGCAGGTTCATCCTTAATATGCAACAAGAAGTAGCAATCACAAGCTATAATAACAAAAGGTATAGCATGGTACGACACATACACTTCACCCCTAGGGTCATTTTCTCTTCTTAGTTTCCACACTTCATTTTTAAATCATTCCACGCATCACTTGTCCACTCGGAAAATTCCTTTCCACATGCTCTACATGGTTATCAAGTACACATCTCTTATCTACTTTATGTTATCGAGTATTCACTCAAAAACATAAAGTGGGGGTAAATGTAGACACAAAATCACATACTTGGGTACATTTCTAGGTCCTAAACACATACTAGCATTCATATGATTCATAAGCAAGAAAACTAGTAATTGACGATTGTCTTTAGCCTATTTCTTTTACTTCTTGTTTTCTATTTGGTCCTTCATACCCTACAACCCAGTCAATATTTTACTTATTTATCTTTTATGACTCCAAACACAAGCACACCGGCTAGGATAGGAGTGCTCATGCACCCCCAAACCTTTTCCACCTTACTTGCATCTTTTGGGTAAATTTTATCTTTTGGGCATCCTTTTTAATTATGGGTTGACCTTTTAGTTGTCAATTATGAAATTCAAGCAAGGGAATCATATAAATATGTAGTTATGTGTTCAAAATGGGGGACCAAGCTCTAAGAATTATTACTATCATCTAAGCTTACACTCAAAAGGCACCTAAAGAACTTCAAAGCATCCATTTGGAATTCAATCAAGGGACAAGGGACTGCATTTTCTACATACACAACATAGGAAGGGGAAGTTCATTTTATTCCATCCACACATTCTACTACATTGTTACATTCTAGATACATCACGTTATTAAGTACAACACGCACAAGGGCATCTTAGGGCACAATTCTTACACACACTCACAAGAACTACATGGAGTTTGAGATGTAGTGCAATGCTCGGTCGTAAGTTCACTATGTTAAGTGATCGTCGGGGTTAGTCCAATTTCCCATATTGCATCTTTCTTTTTGGATTAATGTGGTATTGTGGGTTTTATAGGTGAACATATTTTTGTAGGTTATAGGTATCTTAGGAAACCAAGGTGTGAAATACAAGAGATCAACATGATCTACTTGTGACATTTTTGCAACACAGTTTCAAACAGGCTCTGACCATTTTTACAGTCATGGGAGCCTAGTAGCAGAATTAGGCACCCAGGCACCCTTGACCAGTCCAGTGTCCATGTCCTTCCATTTTCATGACCTACAAAATTTATTCTGAGCATTGAAGACACATATCACCTCCTATTCAATAGTTTTCCTAGTCCAGAACACTTTGGGATGATGCGTAAATCAACTAAGTCCTCTCTCCTTCCTCTTTGCTTAGGGTTTCAAATATTATATCTTAGATTGCTTATGTCAAATCTATATTTTAGAATTTATTATCATATGTGACTCTTCAATATTTAGATTTAATTAATCCAAATTAAATTAAATTAGATATACTTTAAACATTTTTGGATATATTGTGATGCTTCATTAATTTCCTTATTTATTTTCTCTTTTCGATTGGAGTAATATGTACCCAAACAAGGTAATTTGATAGTGTTATCATTCTCGATAGATGGATCCAAAATGTTTCGCAAATAGCCTCAAGTTAATTGGTCCTTTGTTGTTTGTTTAAGATGTATCTGGGTAAAGTCATTTGGTAGTTTTAGGCATGCTTTGGAAAGATGGATTCATAGTTGTGTATGAGTTATTCTTATCATCAATTATAAATCTTTAAAATAATATGGATGCTGATTTAAACATGTGTAGTGTAAATATGATTATCATATTAACTACAAGAATATGCTTTATGGTAAAGATAACAAAGCACTAGATTTTCGACCAGTCAAATTCTTGAAAGATGGTCAATTATTTAAGTTCTCATTATCTCATTCATATTGTATGGAACCATTTATTTTTATTATGTGTTTCACTAAATAGTGTTTTAGTGAATTTGAAATGCCATATGTTTAAACTTGATTTTTAAATGCTTCTATTTTAGATGTCATTTATACTTGACATCACATTTGTGGGGTTTAAATTGTAATTTTCGTAAGCATATAAAAATGAGAACATAAAACGTAGAAATTTGATGAATTATATCATATCTTTGATATATGAAATATAGTTTACATTTATTAATTAAGAAATCTTGCGTTGTTAACTTTACATAAATTTGTAATATTATATGATGTAGAGAAATTGAATCATGTATATCCAGTAATGCCTTGAATAATAGTGGCATCATCTAAGCCCCTTTCCTTCTTGTACATTTCCTTCTAATGATCCTTGTGACATTCTTACACATCAAACATAATAGTGACCTTTGCCAATTTATTCTCAAACATTTTCATACTAGCTTCAAGCAATGCCTCCAAGTTAGCATTTACCATTTAGAGATTTAACACTTAAAGCTCCATCTCCATGTTTGGAAAAATTCACTTTGTATGTTGTTTTATCCTCAAGTTTTTGTTTGGTTAGAAGTTCATTTTGGTTTACATACATGTTAAATATTTTCTCCAACATTTAGACATGAAAATCCTCAATATCAAGCCTATTCTCAAAGGATTCCAATGTTTCTTTTCCATCAGTATTGGCATTAGTAAAACCATCCTTCCATGTAGATATTATAATTATATTCATCAATATTAATATAAATATGATTTTTTTTAAAAAAAATTAGTTTTTATGCAAAAATTACTTGGGTTTTTGGGAAGATAATTTGGGTGCTCCATCGCAGCTCTCTTTTCAGAGTGCATGACTCAAAACTAGTAATATTTCTTATGTACCCCCTCATTATTGTTCTCATTCTAGGGATTTAAGTGTCAATATTATATTCCTCAAAATTTCCAAAGTATAGTCCACAACAACATAACCCTTCCTCTTACGCATGTCAATTTTAGTCCTTGCCATGGTTGTATATATGAAAATGACACATAGTAGATCAATAGGTATAATTTTAATGTTGTGAAGTGATAAAATTATTAGTAATAATAGGGAGTTTCCTCATAATTCTAGAATTTGGTAATGCACATATATCAACAAAAGACCAAACTAATATGAATGGCTCAAAATAGAGACATTTTCAACTTTCAAACACATGAATAATGTAGCTACATTATTGTTAAGAAAATATTGGAAGAAATAATTGTGTTTCCCACCCATATAAATACTATGTGCATTCAAATACTTTATATGCCTTATCATAGTTCATAGCGTGTCTTGAATAATTGAGTGGTGAAGGAAAGCGTATGGAGATTACAAGGTTAACAAATTGAATAAAAATGAATGAATCAAGTAAAAATGCAATTTAAAATATCTTTCAACTAGGTACCAAACTCTTTTGTGTATAACTTCACCATGTTTTCCACAAGCCTTGATTTTTCTTAGATGTTTCTCCGACCACGGTAATTGAAAAATTTTCACATCCTCTTTTCTTCATATTGAAATAATACTGATTTTAATTTCATTTGCCTACGAAATTTATCTTTTCAATATCATATCTTTAGAGTAAGGTGGAAGCAACCAACTAGGATAATAATCAAACTCAATATGTTATTAATAAAGTCATCCATATAACATAGATTAGACATAAAGAACATAGTAAATGAAGTCTAAAAATATACAAGTCAACTAGAGGTAGAGAACATATTAAATGAAGTGTAATGTAGGTCGAGCTAGAGAACAATGTAAACAAGTCTACCAGAATATTCTTTATACCTTATGCCAAAGGCAATGTGTACTAGTAATATGCTTGGTGATATTAAATAATGTTATTATTTCCTTGTTTTAATAAACTTAAGGAATTAACATTGCAAGAGAAATAATTTTTCACCTCTTTAATAGACAATGAGTTAAACAAGAATATAATATTACTCTAAGGCCAATCATACCTTACTAGGTAAGTGAAAATTACTAATAAAAACATGTTTGCATAGTGAAGAGAACATAAACACCATCATAAAATGGAATTCACCAACACGTGATCCTTATAACTACATGCATTGAATCATAAAACCCCATATGTTGAGGAAAACTTATATTTGAGTAATCGTAGCAAAAGTTTTGAGTTTTAACTATAATCATTTATCATCTATGTGAAAATACTAAATTCGCACATGTATCTTGCATCTTTATTTGGAATATCTATCCAAATTCACAAATCATGTCACCACAACAAATGAGGTCATCTATTATAATTATTTTTAAATACAATTAATACATGAAGTGACATATGAAGTGTTGCGAAACATAACAATGATTTTTGAGATCCTTCAAGTATGTGGGGATGAATTTATATCAAAAATTGAAAATCCTAAGTGATTTATATTCTTTATTTTAACATATCAATTTTCATAGCTCTATAATGACATAGTAGTTAGATATATTAGTGTTAGCGAATCGATCAAATAAAAAAATAATGGTTAATTTTTAATGTGAAGGGGATATAAGAGTATTTTGTAAGGAATGTATTGGGGATTCTTGACCCTTCTTCCCATAAATTACATCTTTTTCTCCAAAACCATAAGTTTTTTCTTCATGAATAATTTAATAAGAATTTGCCCTATCTTCTTCTCATTATAATTGATATTCTACTATCTTTTATTTCTAAAAGACCAAGTTTTGGTGGAAGAACTTAAAGATATCTAAAAGAAACATAAACTTATTAATGTGATCATAATTGATGAGGCATATCTATATTTCTCCCCATTTTTTTTTACTTTTTATATTCCATTTCTTTCCTCCAAACAATTCCACCATCAACCCCCTCACCTAAGCTTCAAGGGACACCCAAAAAGATGAATGTGCAAACTCCTATTCCGAGGGAAAGGAAAGCCAATACATTTAAGAGGACTAGGAGTCCATTTTTTCATGGAGGTATATGCTTAGAGGAATGGATTAGTTAGGTAGAGAAAAAGACCCAACTAAATGAAATCATACAAGGCCAAAGAAAGACAATGGTAGACTTACTAGATATGGGAATGTCTTTGTCACTTTCAAGTGAAATCAAATTTATCTTGAATGTAGTGGATTCACATGAATTCCTTACATGTAAGGATAATATTCTCTCAACTAGTCCAAAACACTCAACTAAAGATGGACCAATGGAAATTTATCAAGCCTGAATCTCAGCCTTCTCCAATCATTATCGTTTGTATAACAAATCTAGTGTTATGTTTTCTATCCTTATTGGGTTATTTATATTCTTTTGTTATTATATTACGTAATATGGCCATTATAATATCATCTCTATTGTATTTCTTCCCAAATATATAAATCATCAACTCTAATAATGGATTTTGCAAATATACATACATACATACACACACAGAGATGTAAATATCTCATCTCATGAGGGCATCAAAATACATACACACATGTACATACACACACACACACATACATACATATAATAAAAGTGCATTTTTAAACCAAAAATAGGATCAAGAAATATTTAGGTTCTAGATAATGTGGATGCCCATTAAACACTATATTGGAACACCAAACATGGAGGTTGATGGAGGAAGAGCCGACGTACCATCTGGCTTGTCCCCCAACCACCGGTGTCTAAGAAGTGGGTTGATTCGGGGATGCGATCCCACCCATATTTTCTTATGGATATAAAGAGGCAATATATGGAGGATTAGGCTCTATTGATGGAGATACATGTGTCAAAATTTTGAAAGAGCATTTTGAAAAAATACACAAAGCGATGTCCAAAACCAAGGTATTGGAGCATGATACAGTAATGAAAGGAAATTATTTCCTATCATAAGCTTTCTCAAAATCAATTTTCACAAAGAGATCCTTTTGATCAAAGACCCTGGCCCATTTCATGCCTTCCTAAACAGCTATAACATTATTAAGAATGAACTTGTGTTTGATGAATCTAATCTGCTCATTGTGTATAATGAGAGGAAGGAGG
This sequence comes from Taxus wallichiana var. yunnanensis, assembly GCA_018340775.1. Taxonomy (NCBI): domain Eukaryota; kingdom Viridiplantae; phylum Streptophyta; class Pinopsida; order Cupressales; family Taxaceae; genus Taxus; species Taxus wallichiana. Next base: position 942,677,443 of record CM031239.1, on the reverse strand, counting down.
TCCTTAAGCTGTTCACCAAGGCTTTGGATATGATCTTTTAGGATACATTGAGGAAAGTAATGGGCCTCCAATTAGAAATTTTCTTGGGGTCTCTAGACTTAGGAATAAACTTTATGTTACCTTTATTAATGACCTTGCCCAAGGAATTAGATGTCATGGCTTCAAGGCAAACTTTGTGTAGATCAGAGCATAAAAAGTCCCATAAGATTTGATAAAATTTATAGGGAAACCATAAATTCTAGGAAACATTTGGGATCCATTTGCATATGTTCTTATTTGAATTCATTCAGAGAACCCTTTTGACTTAGGAAAGCTTGCAAGGGACAACTTGGAGGCATTTCATATGATCACCCTCTCTTTCGAAAATGAAGGCTACAAGGAAAGCACATCATGATAGTGATGAAAAAAAAAAATTAGGATGTCGCGTAATCGGTAAGTCTTACATTGGTTATTTGGATAAATTTAATTCTAGCAATAGTGTGTCTAAATTGGACAAGAGTAAATAAATTTTTAGATGCTTTATCTCCAATTTTGATCAATATAACATTACTCTAAGCTAGACTCTATGCGTTTATAATATTCCTCCAGTTTCATTTTGTGACACTAATGGGTTGATTGTTTTACAAATATATGTTGAAGGGACAACTATTAAAATCATTTTAAATCCTTTGGGATTCATGGTATGATTCTTCATAGGCTCTCTTCCTATAGGTGGTTTTTTACTTCCCATAAATCTTGAGAAAGATGGTGGTTCTTTGGATATCATGAGCCCACCATTCAATCTAGCTCATGTCCCATCGGGTATGGGATCCATGTTCCAAATCCTTATAATATGTCATAAAGTCCTCGCATGATGAAGATGGGAAGTGTTGAGATAAAATTGGGACTTTTTGATTTTGAGGTGGGGATCATTCTAAGTAATGTTGAATTAAATGGGTTGATGATATAAGATAAAGGAATACTCAACCATTGAAATTGGTTTATGAGTGAAAGAAAGAGAAAAGAGGTCTTTCTTAATGAAGAGTGTGTGATATAACCTTTTAAACACTCTATATTTCCCTTGTCATTGGATCAAGTGAACTAGGAAACATTTGAATCATGTATATGATGGTGATTTAATTCATATATTCGAGCTTGTGCAACATGTAGAACAAATATTCTCATTCTTTGACACACCACCACATATTAAGATGACCCTCCTTATGTTTTTGGATTCATCCATGTTGAAATCTCTGCATATAATCTATTGTGCATATGAGCAAGAGTATTAAAAAAATCCAAACAAGAGATAAGTCAACCATATCATTAAAATCATACAAGTTTTCCAATATAATGATATGTCAATTAAAATCAAACAAGGCCCATATCATTAAGTTCCGGAGTTAGAACCCCATGATATTATATTCTAAAAAAATCTATCATGATCAAGATGATGAAACCTCCACAACCTTGATCATGATTGGACATTTAGTAGATGACGCCTAGCCAAAGAGTGCATGTGGAAGACTGAAGAAGAAAACCATAGATTTTATCTTTTTGCATGCCTGAGAACTTGCATATTTTAGAAATGTAAACAATTATCCCTAACTATATTTTGTTGGGTCGGTTTAGTGAGGTCACGTACATTCCAAGAGTAAAAATAATCGGGAAACATCAAGATATGTGGGTCCCTCATCATTAATATCTTCGAGGGAAGAAAAATTATAGGTGTTGCTAAATTTCCACTTGAAGAGAGGCACATAGTTAAGAAGTTGGAGCATTTGTCATTTTTCTTAGGAAAATTATTTATCTTCCAATGGAGAAAGATTATAAGAGAAAGGGAGAATAGAATTATATTCAAGAAATAAAACCTTGTCATCTAGACTACTCACCCCATAGTGGGGTTTGAAACTTGAGTAGTGGAAGCATAGAGCATAATGGAAGACACAGCGAGAAGTGTGTATGACAATAGTAAAGAAGCTTTGGTAGCGGGCGGTGTAACTTGTTTGGTGATGGAATAAGAGGAGTTACCTCTAGAAGTACCCAAAGTGTAGTAAGAGGTTAGCGAGGGATGAGTGGAGCCACATGTATGATTTTTATTCATGACCATGGTCCATATGTCGATTACTAAACCAGAGGGTTTAGTTTATATCTAATTTTTTCCTATCTAGGCTGTGACAAGAGGTATCTATTAAGTGACATTATTAGATCATAGGGTCTTATTATTGGCATCAAACACACATAATCATAAGGTTAATGTGTATCGTAGGTTGGGAGAACTGAGTACTTCCAATCTAGATATCAATAGTTTCTTTAAGGTCTTTGACTAAATCAATTTCAATAAAAACATGCTTTTGAGGACATGCAACATAGAATTTTAGTTTCTCAAGGAATATGAAGCACCCTAATGGTTTGATGAGTTTCTAAAAAAATCTAAGGGGGAAGAGGAAGACTAGGAAACTCCACCTAGATAGGGATTTTGAGCTTAGCTTTCTCAAAAACTTGGAAGTCTCATGCTCAATAGGAGAACACAACTAGGGTGTTGTGGATAAACCATGGACCACGGTTGATAATTTTTTTACAATGTTTGACATTATTAAAACAAAGCATAAAAAACCATTGGTTACATTTTGAACCCCCTCAAGCTTGACACCATGGGATTGTATAGTATAGTCATATTTTATACCCTTAGACCAATAGTCTAATCCCATGCACGTCGGCCTCTCACCGAGCGGGCATTGGGTGCTCACCGAGGCACGCATCGGAGTTGAGTCTCTCCTTTGTGTGAGACTTATGAGAATGCATCATCTTATAATATATTTAAATGGAAATTAGTAGAAAGAACCATGTCATATCCTAGAATGAATTATCTTATTACATCCGAAAAGGTAAATAACAAGTAGCATAAGGAAATAGCTCATACAAAAAGGAAGTACATTAGTATACTTCCACACACATATTTTTATAATAGAGCATTATATTCATATCAAGAGATTCAATAACCACATTACAATCCATTGGGTTCGTAATGAGACCCCATATAATAATGCATAGCCAAATCACGAATTAGAAATATACCATGTTCATCACATTACAAAGAAATATGTAGACCCATTCCCCTAAATGCGCCATCATCCCTATATGCTCCTATTCCCAACCCATAGAATCCTCCATTCATTTTGTAGAGCTTTGCCTCTCTTCAACTCTATATCCTTATCTTTTTTTTTTATCTTCTACGGATGCTTGTATATATAGCCTCAGCAACCACTACCATGCCTTTCAAAAGTTACATATCGGTTGCCAAGTGTCGAAGTGGTCCTCCATGGGAGCATGCCTTCTCAAATCCGAGATCTCCACTTCTTGCAATGATGTATTATGGAACCTTCTATCACATTCTTGGAATATTTCCTTTTTGATCCACATTCACCAGGTTGGCACCTTATCCACAAGGGTCATGATTTTCTTGTGTGTTTCTGGGATGCCAAATGCGGCTAAGTACAAAACCTATTTTTACTTGCATGTGCATGCCATGTGTTTTGCAAAACCCTACCAGAACCCTTTCCCTATGTTCATTCAACCCACACACCCTTCTTCAATTAGGTCTTGCGCACCCACGTGCCTTCTTGTACTTAGCTGATATTTTGGGGCCCAACATCACCCCACACTATGCATGTTCTCCGTCCTCAGAAACACTCTTCAATAAAGAATTAATGAATGGTGGATCCTTACATATAGTTGGAATGGAAGAATGAGGGAACAAAGAAATGGGGAAAAGAATGAAAGAATGGGGAACTTTATTTACTTCTAGAGGAGGAGAGGGAAATCCTTCCCTATAATAGCATCTAACTTCCCCCAAGTGTTGACCTCGTTCGCACCTATTGACAAAGGTCCCCCACCAGGGCACTTACTTCTTCAAAACTTAACTCCTCCCCCTTAGCATTCATTGTCTCCACAATCTCCTCCAATTGCTTGCCCAAATCCTTGAGCACGTCCATCCTCCGAGTGATTTGAGGGTACAATTCCTTTAGTTGGTTCTTGATTGAGCCCACAAGGTCTCAATGGCCTCTAATTTCTTTTCTACCTCAGCTAGGATATTGTCTCATTTCGCCCTATTCCCTTTTTTCTTTTCCTAAAACTCCTTGAGTTCTCGCTTCATGGGTGGCAACTAAGATACTTTCCACTCTATCTCTTTCCATGAAGTTAACATTGGCAGCCTCGGCGGCTTACGCAGCAGCCTTTACATTGGCAAGGATCTTGTTGTACTGAGCAACAATCTCTATAACCTTCATCTTATTCTCTTTCTCTTGGCATGCCAACACCTCTCTGTTGATTCTAAGGCAAGTGGTTGTCTCTCCATAGTGAGTATGTGGGTCAATTCCTCTAGGCATTGCAAGGATGATCCATACTTTTACATGGGTGGTGTTAAGTCTGGATGCTTTAAGACAATGGCATCCGTGATCATCTCTATCTTTCTTGTATGCCTCATGCACCCTTTCCTTCTCATCTTTTAACTTACACCTTAATTGAGTGCTAATTATTTCTTCCTACTTTAGGTCCTTGCTTTTCTCAAGGAGCTCTTCTTCCCTTTTCTCCAACTCTGCCTCTAGAAACTTTACCATGTCATTTCTCCTAAAGAGCCTGGCTTCAACCTCAACTAAGAATTTATTGAGTGCATTGTAGATTTTCTCATCTGATATCCTATGAGAATTCACCAAAGGTTTTATCCCTTTTGTTTTTGGCACTTGCATCAATGCTCCTTAGCTTACCTCAAATTTCATCTCATCAATGTGGGACTCAAATTTTCATGAAAACATTTTCCTTGTTTGAGGGTATGCACCCTTCTCATCAAATGAAGTCATGGCTAAAAGTTGTTCCATTAGCACAGTGCTCTAGAAGTGCACATGCAACACTTTGTTTAGATCATTGATGTAGCCCATTCCTTGAACTTGTGATGCTTCTGCACTCTTCCTCCATGTGCATGCGGCCTTTGGAAAGCTTACAACCAAACTAGGATCTCCTCCCATGCTACCATATTCTTTTCCCACACTCTCCTCCTCATCTTCCTTCATCACCACATCCACGTTGTGTTCCACTTCTTGTTCCACCAGGTCCTTGATGATTTTTTCCACTTCTTTTTCTATGGCTTTGTCTACCTATTCCTTCGTGAGGCTTGGGGTCCTTTGATCTTTTGTAACTTCTTACCCACCTACCCCCTACCTTGGGTCTTAGCTTCTTCTTCATCCTCCTCCTCATCTCCTTCATTATACTCATCTCCTTCTTCTTTAGAATCATGTATCTCATAGATAGGATGGTCTTAACATCCTTCTGGTTCATCATCATCATCATCATCCCTATCGCTGATGTAGGCATCTAGGTCTTCTATCTCTTCTGAATCGGCCTCATCCATCACCTTCTGCTTCTTCCTTACTGGGGATTCCAGTATAAGGGATTCTTCTCTTTATTTTTCTTTGACATGTGATGTCTTCCTTTGGTGATTCCTCCTGAGTGAGGTGATCTTTGTGCTTGATGCCTCTTCTTCTAGAGTCTTTTCTTTGACTAGAGACTTCTTCCTCCGCGCATAAGTACTAGGCTTGGCGCTTATCTCTGGCGTGCTTATTGTCTATGTGGTTTGAACAATTGGTACCTTCTTCACCTTTTCTCTTTATCTTTTTCTAGGTGTGGCCTTCTTCCTTCCATTAGGGTCTTCAGGGATGGAGACATCATTCTCCAAATAAGCACCTTTTTAAATTTTTGCCTTATGCGTAGATACACCCTGCTATAGTCCTTCTTGCAATTGGCAGTATTAAAGGCTTCATCATTTGTATCTCATGGGAGACATATCTCTCCACATATGTGCACTTCTTTGGGTAGACCAGCTTTTAGTGCAGCTCGTGGTGGTCTATATCTACCTCATTAAGGTAGAACCTTAGTCTCTTGGCCTCATTGACCGATTAACGGCGAGTTAACTCATGTTCTCATATTTCATCATAAATCTTCCAATGTAGAAGTGTTGGTATACTAAAAATCCTGCCTCTCCACTCACAAGCAGGGAAACTACTCTGGGATCCTCCACTTCAGCCCCTCGAATGTGTCACACATTTGCTTATACCATTTCTCCAAGCATGCCTTGTGAGCAGCCGTCATGGTTTTACAATTATATTTTGTAAACCTATTTGTGGGCGAGGGATCCTCTCTAGATACTACCAAAAAAATGTTTTTGGCCCATCGGGCACTCCAATCTCACGAGAACACAATAGTGAGGAGGATGTTACTGAAGGGTATCTTCTCTCCCTCCTATGCACTACTTATAATTTCATCGTGATGAAAGTAGACAAAATTTAGATGGTTCCTTCGATATCTTACGACATATATTAAGCCATGCCTTGTTCACTTGTGTCCATTGTTCACCCTGATCATTGAGCTTGGTGACTAAGTGTGCAGCCATCCTCATCATTGGGTTTGGTATCTTGGTGATATCAAAGTATCATGACCCCTTCTTGTAGTCATACACAGCTACAGTCTCCTTGATATCCTCCTTGTCGCTTAGATCATCATCAATACTATCTCCTTCACAATTGAGGCCTGAACTTGGATATCAGTTGTGGTGTGATGCACATATTGTGCCCCGTGAAATAAAAATGATCCTCGTGCATGTGTGACATCAGCCATTGATAAAGGCACTCAGGCTTGCCAAAGTAGGGTAACTCGTATAATTGCAACAATCTAGCCTTCTCTAATTTGACCTTCACCTCATCGTTGTAAATGGGAATTCCATCTGGCATCCTATTGTTAGTTGGTGGTCAACTCAACTAGCGCCATTTCATTTCTTCTTCGTTGTGCTTATGAGATGATTATAATCACTTATGGCCATCTTCGTAAGTGTGACTCCCGCTCTTTCCCTAGCAACACCCCATTGGGTACTACATTTTCGCGTACCATTCTTCATTGGTGCTCGTGATGGATCAGCGATTTACTTTCCCTTGCCCTTGCCCTTTGTTTTCTTTGGTTAAATGGTTGGTTTCCTTGGTGTCATTCTTCTAGTTGGGCTGATCTTAAACAATCCTTCCTCTTGCTCTACTCTACTACTCTTCTCAATCCCAAATCTCACTCCGAAGCTTCAACTCCTAAAATGAATCCTTCTTTCTCTATGCCCTAGCTACCAAACCCTAACCAGAAATCCTTCCACAAGATGGTGCTTCTTCACACAACATTTCTCACACCCATGTACTCCCTCCTTCTGGTTTGTAGATCTACTCTAGATGCACACTCAAATTTTGCATTCTTCTTTCTTCACACAAATTTCTCTGGATTCCCTAGTTCACAAGAGCTTCTTCTACTTTGTAAACGCAAGGTAACAAATGACTTTTCCGACCTTGTATTTATATTTTTTTCTTCTTTCCAGCATTAAATACTATACCACCTACCAACATACTTTAACATTAATTACAAATATTTCCACTAATCCATATTTAAGCACCTTTACCCATGTGTCACATCTTGTGTGAAAAACCCTTTATAACCTTCTAGTGTGCAAAAATCCAATCTGATCAAAGACTCTTACGCACGTTTCCACAACGCCGAAAGCACTTCTTCTATCCTTTACCCAATTTTTTCCCTCGCCTACCTCATGTTGTTCCTACACTCTTCATCCTTTTTATATGTGGTTTCCACAAAGCTTTTTGACACCAACCATTCTCGTCCACCTTCTCTTCTATGCACTTCTTAACCTTACACGCTTTTTATCCTTCAACCGGGCCATTCACCGCAACTTCTACTATCAGCTCAAACTTGTATTATAGGCCTATACTTTGTATCACTCCACCCCACACTAAAACGATGCACGTGGTCCTCTACGCATACACAACTTTGGAAAAATAATGTGGTTATCTAGTACACAAGGTGCAAAAATGAAACAAAACAAAAGGAACAAACAACGAGAAAGGGAAACACAAGACAAGAAAATTATAAAGGAAAATTCTAAGCTAACTGGAAATACTTGCCTTATTACAAACACCAAGAAGACTTATTTATAGTAGGGCTTCACCTACTCCCATTGAAGTGACCTAGTAACCTTGTCCCATCCAACGCTTGTAACTAGAAAGCACCTAAATCAAGAATGTATGAGATGATGTAAGGTCCCAACCAATGGAATTTCAATTTCCCAGGATGGCGCAGATACTTGGAATCATACAAAAACACCAATTGCCCAACCTCAAACTTCTTTTTCTTGATATGATGATCATGTCATGCCTTTTGTCTTGCTTTTTCTATCTTCTGACTCCATCTAGCAAGTGATCGCCTTTCATCTAACTACATCAACTTATTAATTCTTTCTTCTAGCACTTGTTTGTCAACTAACCCTCCTACACGTGTTATACACAACGATGGTAACATGAATTCCATTGGTAAAACAACCTTTGTGCCAAACACCAATTAAAATGGTGTGGCCTTGTTCAACCTTTTGTATGTTGTCTTATATGCCCATAAAATGGTTGATACTTTTTCATCCCAATCTCATATTCCAACGTCACAAATCTTAGTTAACGTGTGACTTAACATCTTTTTAAATGCCTCAACAGTTCCATTTGCTTGAGGGTGATATGGGGTAGTCTTATGATGGGCCACCATAAATTATGCTAATAGAATCTTGACTGTTTCATTGAGAAAGTGTGTACCCCTATCACTTGTTAAACTTAAAGGGAAACCATACCTACTGATTATGTTTTCCCATAAAAATCTAGTAGCTTATCACTGTGGTGCAATCCTTTATAGGCATTGCCTCTTCCCATCGTGTCAAGTAATCAGTGAAAGTGATGATATACCACAAACCAATCCTTCATACAGCTAGTGTAATTGGCCATACAAAGTTGATTACCCATTTTTTAAATGGTTCATCGCTTTGCTATTGGTCGTAAAGGCATTTCATCTCTCTTTCTAGGTTTTAAAGTGCTGGAAATGGTCACAGGCCTTGTAAAACTCAATAAAATCTTTATAGATGGTTTCCCACCAAAGCCCAACTAATAAAATCTTCCACGTGGTAGCATTTCTTGCATAGTGTCCTCCTGCAATCCCACCATGCACTTCTTCCATAATGGCTACGTGCTCATGTTCTAATATGCATCGGTGTAGAACCTCATCATGACCTAACTTATACATGTCTCCACTAATCAACATATAAGGTGCGACATGTATTTCTAATTGCTTTCTCTCCAGGGCCTTCATCCCTTCCGGTGCCACACCTATTTTTAAGAACATTGCGATATCTTCCAAGTCGAGGGGCACGCGCCACAACCTAAACATTACACCTCTCGGCATGGTATCCTCAATGCTTTGCACATCCTCCCTAAATTAATCCTTGATAAGTGGTAAGGTCTTGAATTGATTTTTCCGGTTTTCGACAACCATGTGAACTCAAATTCTTGAAATACAAGGACCCAATGACATATGTGCCCTTGCAGAATGGGTTTGTTGAATAAGTATTTCAATGCCATGTGGTCTGTGTAGAATATAAATGGTGTCACCAACAGATACTTGCCTAAACTTATGCAGCACGTAGATCATAGAAAATGCTTCACGCTCAGTAGTTGTGTAATTGTACTATACTGGTGTCAATTTTTACTTGCAAAGCACAAGTGATGATCAAAAATTCCCTCACCAGGTTGTGCTAGTACTGCTCCCATAGTTGTTCGTGAGGCATCAACATGCACATGGAAAGGCTTATCCCATGAAGGAAAATGTAAAATGGGCATCGTGACAAGCCTATCCTTCAAAGTGTCAAATGCCTTCTGTTGCGCCTCTCCCCAATGAAAGACACTCTTGTGTTTTAATAATTCCTCTAAGAGCACAACGATTTTGGCATATCTCTTGATGAACTTCCTATAATACCCTGTATGTCTAAGGAATACTTGCACTGTGCTTTGAATAGTAAGATCCCCTAATCCTACAATAATTGTAGCTTTAGCGGGAACTATTATCAAACCTTCTTTGCATATAATGTGTCCTAACATGGTTCTAAATGGAGTAGAAAAGACACATTTTTAATGTTGAGGGATATCCTCAATTGTATGACATCTCTCAAACATCAGCCTTAAGTTGTCACAATGGTCTTTCACTAATCCATACACAGTCCAGTCATCCAAGTAAACTTGAAGAAACTTATGGATGAAGTCCTGAAATGCTTGTACCATAATGCGCGAGAACATATAGGTGCACATTCTTTAATCCAAAAGGCATAACCATGTAGGAAAAACTTCCCCATTCAGTGGAAAAGTTTCTTTCTTTGGTCTTCCTTTGCAATCGACTTGTGGTACCCTAAGAATCCATCAGTGAAAAGTATACTTCACGTCCTAGAGCTACTCCTTCCGAAATTTCTTGAGTAAAGGGGTTGGGAAAGGATTGATGAAACATACTACTATTCAATCCCTATAGTTAACAAATCCTTATCCTCTCATCCTTCTTGATACTGATGACCATTGGGCTTATCCACTCTAACTCTTCACTACCTCAATGATGTCTAATGCTATCATTTTATCTATCTTCTTCCTTGACCTATATACGTGTAAGTTTAGATTCATCTTGATAAGTCCTCTTCAAATCGGGGTGCACCTTCCTTTAACTTGATCTTCATCTCCCCCAAGGAATGGTGAACACCTTTGAGTTCATGGTACCCATGAGGGAACAAATCTTGGAACTCACACAACAGATCAATGATCTTTGAAACCTCATTTTCTAACTAATATTCATCAATGATAGGTTCCTTAGGTTCTACCTTTGTCCCAATGTTAACCTTCTTTGTTATCAAGGGCTCATGGTAGGTGTGTGCTTGTTCATCAATGTTTCTATAACTTCACGTGTACCCTTTGAATGGTTAACATCCAAAGTCTCCATCTCTTCTTCCTTCTATTACATAGACCATTTTTCCTTTTTCTTTTTCCATGCACACACGCTCAAGTTTTTCCTCTCGATTCTTCTTCATTAAGGCGCATCTCCAAAGAAGGCTCACCTAGCAATTCTAGAATTTTTCCTCTATCATAACATTATCCCCCATCGTAAGGTGATTGATCACTGTAATTCCCTATCCACCGATGATTTAATGCTCCTATATTCAAACGCTTGAATGAGATCAGCCTGTTAACTCATTCGATTTCCTATTAGATGACACATCTCTCGAATGAACGTACTCAAGCACACACACAACCTTATAAGTGAGAATATAACTTATGCACTTATAACTAAGGTGAAATGATTCTCCCTTCCCATTGACTTCTCACATGCTGGATATGAAATGAAGTGGCCTCTTTACCATGGTAGTCTTGTATGACCGTGGGTGCATTGCTCCTAGAAAACCTTACAAAAATGTGATCCTTACCTCGTGCCACTCTATGAGGTTTTCTTGATGTGTAGCGCCCACCAATGCGTTGCTGCCTTTTTGAATAGGTTGTAATCGAGCATCCATCTTCTCTCGTCCTCATTTTTCCACCGAGATTCCATCTCCACAAGTAAATTTTAGGATAAGCCCCTCCAAAGTAACTTGGCAACTTCTTTCCTCCTAGGTGCTTGACTCGAGCATGCTTTTCACCCTTGTTATAGATCCTCTTAACTATCACCCAATTAACTCATAAGTCTCATGTGCCCAATTATTGCATGCTACATAGTGGTATCACTCACTTGATTGAGCATTTTCAAATGTTTTTAGTGCGATATTCTAATTTGGTGAATATTTGTAATTTGGTGAATTCCATCTCAAGATCTGAAAAGGTGATAGAGTAGCGTCATTTTACTCTTCATAGATTATATAAAGGAATTCTTCACCTCCTGAAAACTACTCATATAAGGGTGTTAATTTTCCCATATGTCATAAAGAATGATCACCCCTGAATTACTTGGAAATAAGTAGACAAAATATGTGGAACAATCCCTCACGTTGTTGTAGTAACAATATAGGAACTAATATGCAAAAATATTTACAAATCCGAAATAAAAGTGATAAATAAAAATAACACAACACAAAGAGACAATATTTAACGTGTTTCACCCAATTTGGGCTATGTCCCCCAAGAATCACTTGACCATTTTATTACACGTGCCAGAGGGTTCTTGATACAATACCCAAGGGTTATTCATGTGTGGAGCTATGCTTGACAAATCTGACCAAAGATTGTTGACACTTGAATCCAGACACATCAAAAAAATGTTACATTATATTCCCATAATATGTATGAAACCACATAAGTACACAACTTCTTAATCATTTTTACAAAACTGTGGGTATTAAAACCATGGTCCCAAACCATCCCATAAACCTAATGAGTCAAAAATCTTTCCCATATGAGAAAATCATGTTTCAAGATAGTGGAAAGTATTTAAGGCCATTTTTTTTGGGGTTATAAAATGAACCTTCAAACTAGATGATTCCAAATGTGGAATTATCTATGATATCTAATGGAGTGCACATAGATTCTATCAGGACACTTTCACACGTGAAAACAAGCTCCAACCTAACACACCCTTTCTTCCTTGTTTTCAAAGCTAATATACCCTTTGTTAAACCACATGTTAGCATTGTTCTTGTAACACCATGGGGCACCCAAGAAAAAGCTAGAAATTTGTCTACATTGGTGAGTGATAAGACTTCAAAGTCTCAGTGAACTTGGCCCTTGAATGGTGATAATTGCATCCTTTAGGACTCAATGGGCATTTCCTTTAGTCTTGTTTTCCATATACAACACATTCGAAGATGGATGCAATGTGGGCTTCCCATTTGATGTTAGGAATCTAAGGTAAGAACATTCACCTTTGATCCCATGTTGATGAGGATATTTCTCAAAAGCCACCCATCAACAACGCATTTAAAGTAATCTCCTTGTCATATTCAAGGCTGTGAGGAGGAAGGTTTACATGCAAAACCTATCTTTCGGCTCTACTCGGTGTGTGGTACCTTCTCTCTCAGCCATTCTCCTAGCAAGGGAATAATATTCTCTTTCCTTAACATTTTACATACTGCACCTTTGACCTCATCTAGGTCATCCTTTAGGATCCTCAACATTCCTTCCTTTGCTTCCATTGCCTTGATTACTCCTTTAGACATTAGATCTCTCCTTATAAACTTTGAATCACATCCATAGTCTCTTGATACACTTATTTCTGATGATTAGGGTCTGGATACTTTCCATGTACTACTTCCTCTCTTGAAACTAGTGGCTTTGGTCTTGGCATCTCCATGGCGCACATGGCCTCTGCCCGCATCATCACCAAGTATGGGTTCTAGTCCTAATCACGTGCCACTCGTGACATCCATTGTGAATTGGCCTTCTTGATGCTTACCATCCTCGTGCCTTTGTCTTTCCGGTGTTTTTGGTTCATATGCTCATAAATTTATGGACACTCTTTGTACTTATGTTTCTTTCCACACCATGAGCATTATAATAGATCAGGACACTCACATTTGTAATGCTATGTAGATATACAATTATAACAGGTTCCTTGCAAGAACTCACTCCATCCTCCACGGTTACTACGACCATGAAATCCTCCATGAAAACCTCTTCCACACATTCCTCCATCTGTGTGACCTTCATAACATCGGTCATCATCCTTTGAACTGCTTGCAAGGATAGTTTAGTGCACACCTAAATCAATAGCATCATGGATTTGATCAATCAGTCTGTAATCCTTGGTATCATGGGTCGTAGAGGCAAAAATCTTGTAATAGCAAGAAACATTATTGCGGATTAGTTGGAGTAAAAATCTACTTGCATCATGATCCCCATGGTAAATCTCATAGTCTACCACCATAGTACGCACCGAATTCTAAGGGAAACTATCCTTTGCATGTCCCTCCACTTTATAGTCTATACACCAAATCCCACTACAAACCTCATGTGCTAAGTTTGCAGATAGCTTCTCCAACTACTTGGCCATTGTAGTAATTTGAGCCTCTAGAAAAGGGCTAACACCAGTGTCAATGCTCCCAATAGCTTCGATGCATAGGGACAACTTTCAATGCCTCGCATGGGTTTGTGAAAGTCTTGTGTGACATATCCCTTCTAAATGGTGTTATCAATCCTCCAAAAACCATTGAGCATGTTGAGAAGGATGAATGTCATAGGATAGTTTTTACAAGAGAGTCTTGAAACACGCATCATACTCCCACACACTCTCAACCATTCCTTGTTGGATCTCCGAAGAGCGTTGATGTTCTTCTTCTCAAACTTTGGATATGGAACTCTACTAAGAAGGTGTTCTTCAACACGGTGTAGTCTACCACTGTCTGATGGGGGTCATACTTCCTATACCAACTATGTGCATGCCCTAACAATGTTTTGCAAAAACTAACTTTCCTTCCTCTCTGGGGTAGTCATCCCCTTCATACGCCATAGTAACTCACACTTGTGCACATGATCTACAGCATATTCAATACCCCAATAGTCTTGTAAGTGTAAAGACATTTCAAAAAATAATTGGGGAGGTGGCTGGGGTCCTTGTCCTCCGATCTAGAGCCTTGGTTCCCTCTCGGTGTTTCCTCCTCCACCAAATCCACTGGATCCACTAGGTCTTGTTCCTCCTGACCCACTAGATCCACCTCCTGTAGTTGAAAAGGACCATAACTGGTCACGCTTAGTGTTCAGCAACATCCCACTAAACTACACATCGATGGTTTGTGATATTGTCCCACTACTAGTTATATGTCTCGTGCCACTCCCAAACGTGATACCCAAAGCTTGTATACTTGCACCTTGTCCAAAGATTCCTCCAAATACAGGAATGGCTTGTGCAGCCATGGATGTTCCAAATGAGAAATTATATCTCTTGGGTGTAAATCGGTCACTCCCACCGATACCAAATAGGTTAACAATACTTCTCCCTTGATATGTAAAACCAAGCAGTGTTGGGGGTTTCCATGTGGGTTCAAATGCACCCGAAACTCTTCTCTCTCCATGTGATGAAATCTCATCAAAAGCTGAAGGGGCCTCTCTCTCGTGCTTTCCAAGATGGGGTAGCATAGACTACTCAGGTTCCACATCCTCTCGTGAACCTTAACTCCTTCCTTACAATGTCTGCCTCCATAGATCCATCACACTTGTAACCTCACATTGTCTAGTCATCTCCCTTTCACGAGCTTCACTATACTTGATTCGTCTCTCCTCCCTTTCCTTTTTAGCCTGCAATGTCCGCCATCTTCCTCCACCCTAGCTTCCTCTCCCAGCACTCAGAGAAGCTTTAGCTAGCCATGGGGAATGCTTCTAAACTCAAAGTAATGACCAAGATCTTCATAGCCAAAGGAATAACATGCAAAAATGATCCTCTAGGCTCCCTCAAAAACTCAAACTCAACAAATTCTAGGCAAGAATACGTCGAAATGGCATATTCTAAAGTATAACTGGCCAACACCCTCTTCCACCAGTGATCAATAGCATGCATCCAAGTTAGATCTGCATCTTGTAGCCTTTGATAGTCATCTTGGGTCCACACGCGTGATCTATAATACCAACTTGATCTGGATGTGTATGCTGAAATCCATTCATATAGTTCTACTGGGAAGCAGCAAAAGAATGTCTCATATAGCTCATGGTATAAGTTCTCTTCTACCCATCTACATGCACATCAAACTCAGGTCCAGTGTTGAATATTTGAGAAAACTCATCCTCTATGCTCTTGAACCATGTTTCAACACTTTCTAAGGTCAAGTGCTTTGTCATCACACATCATAGGGGAAAGATGCATGTCATTTTTCACAACAACTTCAAAAAGAGGTCCTGGAAATGGAACCAAGATGTAGTCATATTTTATACCCTTAGACCAATAGTCTAATCCCATGTGCATTGGCCTATCACCCAACGGGCACTGGGCGCTCACCTAAGGTATGCGTGCAGGTGTCGAGTCTCTCCTTTATGTGAGTCTTATGAGAATGCATCATCTTATAACATATTTAAATGGAAATGAGTAGAAAGAACCATGTCATATCCTAGAATGAGTTATCTTATTGCATCTAGAAAAGGGAAATAACAAGTAACATAAGGAAATACATTAGTATACTTCCAAACACATATGATTTATAACAAAGCATTGTATTCATATCAAGAGATTCAATAACCACATTACAATCCATTGGGTTCATAACAGACCCCCATATAATAATGCATAGCCAAGTCATGCATTAGAACTATACCATGTTCATCACATTACAGAGAAAAATGTAGACCCATTCCCCTAAATGTGCCATCATCCCTATATGCTCTATTCCCAACCCATAGAATCCTCCATTCATTATGTAGAGCTTTGCCTCTCTTCAACTCTATATCCTTATCTTTTTAATCTTCTACGAGTGCCCTTGTATATATAACCTTAGAACCACCGCCATGCCTTTCGGAAGTTACATATTGGTCGCTAAGTGTTGAAGTGGTCCTCCATGGGAGTATGCCTTCTCGGATCGAGCTCTCCACTTCTTGTAATGATGTATTCTAGAACCTTCTATTATATCCGGAACATTACCTTTTTGATCCATAATCGCTATGTTAGCACCTTATCCACAAGGGTCATGATTTTTCATGTGTGTTTCTAGGATGCCAAATGCGGCTATGTAAATCTTGCTTTTCCTTACACATGTGGGCCATGTGTTCTGCAAAACCATGTCAAAAACCTTTCCCTACGTGCCTTGATCCGCACATCCTTCTTTCAATTAGGTCTTGCATGCCCATGTGCCTTCTTGTACTTAGTTGATATTTTGGGGCCCAACATACAATGATTATATACCCATTGTTTGAGTAGTCTCTTCTAGGGGATTCAAACAAAAACAATAGCCAACAAGGGTAAAAGGTTCAAGCCATTGACATGCTTTATCAAATTATTGTATATCAAGAATAACATCGGGAAAAGGGGTTTATGGGTAAAAAAACAATACATCATGGAAAACTTTCAAAATAAACTTGTTTCCCTTATTTAACCCCATTTTTTTAAAGATTTGTGTTGGTGATACCTACTTCAAATTATGCAAGGACAAATATATGACCACTAATAAATGATTTTATTCTTCCGGGTGGAGGAGAGGAATAAATTAGAAATATAAATGTGTAGAGTAAGTAAAATTATGCCTAGATTAACTAATTGATTTACGGTGTGATGGAGAGTTATACAAAGAAACATGCGAGCTATGATTAGGGCCTCTTTTATGTTTTTGAATCCAAAATCTCTTTTAAAAATATAAGTTCCAAAAGTAAGACAATAGAAACACCATCAAAATTTTACAGTCTACTAATACAACATTATAATCTGAATGATGTGAATCAAAAATCCCCAATAGTTGAGGAAACATGTATAAAATTATTGATACCTAAAGCTTTATAACTAAAACACTAACATATCCACCCCTTCTGATTGATCTATCTAGATATAACATGTTAGGTGGAGAACGACGTGTGGTATGAGGCCTCTTTGAAGAAGTGCCGACATAAGAGGTGCACGAGGGTTCCCACAAACCTTCTAATTTTTCTTTTATAGGACTCTTCATCCATATATAGGGTCTGAGGTGATGTTCATTACATTTAGAGAGCCTCATTACATGTGTGAAAACTAGGGTTTGATAGTGACAAATAAATCTAGGAAGGAGAATAACCCTAAAATTTGTAGAGGTTTATTTAGAGTAGGTCCAAGACCATACAAAGGAAATAGACCATATGGTATGGTCATGACATAATGGTACGGTCATGACCTAGGGACATTTATAGTTTTAGTTCTAGTTGTGAAGGCTATCCAGGTTCAGATCTCCAATTTTCTTTGTTGCACTTTCCTAGATCTCTTGAAGTTACCTAAAATTAGATAATTTCCCTCATACATATATTTTGAGCATTTCGAACACAAATTTTATGTTAGCCAAACTTTAAGTAAACATTATCATCTAATACGTATCACCACTAAGATGATGTTTGCAAAGGATATAGTCAACATTACACCTTCTCTATACACTTCTCAATGACCATATGTAAATTTTAGACACTCAAATTGGGTGAGATTTATACTTTGGAAACCATTTATTAGACCATGCACTCTTGCTATGATAAGTGCAACTTCTCCATTCCCACTAGGTACTTTTTGAGGTCCATTTTTCAGCTTGTTTGTCCTTGTACACTAACATGTTGAAACATCTTGAGAATATAATGCACAAAATCAATAGAGAGATAAATTTACCATCTCCAAAATTTATTTGGCATATTTCCTTCCCTGTGGTCATGATCGTACAATTTGGTTAGGATTTGTACATCCAGTCCTAACCTACTTGTATAGTCTTGGATCAACATGTCTTCCAATTGCACTTTCAAATTAAAATATTTCGTTGGGTCTTATATTCCATTTGGGTTGGAATTTCTTATAAAACTCATCTATGGAACCCTATATAATCAAGTAAATATTTCCTCATTTTCTAACCTATAACTCAAAGGAAATGCACTAGAGAAATCACTTCATACACTTGTAAAAGGCATCCAAAGCTCCCTAAATCTTAGAATTACACATCTACAATCATTAGGGAAGCACCCACATCAATTCTAAATCTAAAAACTAATTCAAGGTATCCATATCTATATCTAAAATCATCTAAACATCCTTTCTCCAAGTATTTTAGCAAGATCCAAGTCAAAGCAAGCATGGTTAAAGAAATTTCCAAATCTTATTGATCTATCTAGATATCACATGTTAGGTGGAGAACGGCATGTGGTTTGAGGCCTCTTTGAAGTAGTGCCGACATAAGAGGTGCACGAGGGTTTGAAAAACCTTCTAATTCTTATTTTGTAGGACTCTTCATCCATATATAGGGTCCGAGGTGATGTTCATTTCATTTAGAGAGCCTCATTACATGTGTGAAAACCATGGTTTGATAGTGACAAATAAATCTAGGAAGGAAAATAACCCTAAAATTTGTAGAGGTTTATTTAGAGTAGGTCCAAGACCATACAAAAGGTAATAGACCATATGGTATGGTCATAACATTATTGTACGGTCATGACCTAGGGACATTTATAGTTTTAGTTCTAGTTGTGAAGGCTATCCAGGGTTCGGATATCCTATTTTCTTTATTGACTTTGTCCTAGATATCTTGAAGTTACCTAAAATTAACTAAGTTCCCTCATACATATATTTTGAGCTTTCCATTACATGTTAGGTTAATCAAGTGTGTGTTAATTCTCACCATCTGATTTGAGTTGTAAATTTGAATTAGTGTTTATATTGTAATATCTTTGTAAGATCAATGTAATCAAATCTAATCTATTCTACACCTAATTAAATTGAACTAAAAGTTAATTAAGGGTTAAACATTTTGGTGAACCCACTTTTGATCAAACCCTTCACCTAATCTAAGATATTCTTACTTTCTATTGTATTAGGCATTTTCATATTACATCCCAAGATACGATAAGGTTAGTGTTGTTGTGTCTTCTTCATTGGCTTATACTATTTTTAATTGCACATGATTTACTCTTATGCCCTTCGACATAGTGTTCGGATTTCCAATTAGCCCATTAAATATTTGAAATTTCTCATCCTATTCACAAACATTGTAATTTCATGGCCTCATCTCTAATGCATATAATTAGCAATCCTTACATTCTAGACCAAACTAATGACGTCCCATTGCATGATCTCGAAGCTTAGAGTGAACATTATAATGAATTTTCCCATTATGATAATATCATTGTGAAGTGTATGATTTCTGTGAATTTTTATTTAGAATCCTTACCACATTAAGCCTATAATTAAGATTCTTCTTACAACTAATTTGGCCCATGATTGGAAGTATAGTAAAGAGTCCCTTGTGGGGAAACCTCAACCTTCTTCTCCTTTATTGACATTTGTTGTTCCCATATCCATGGTGCCTACCCATTTGGTTGCACATCTTCCATTAACGAGAAAATATATCTATGTCTATTCCTATAACCATTATTGTCACTACACATCAAATATCTCTACTCCTCATGGTTCACATGTATCTTATTCTAGCACACAAGCTCTTAAATCCCTTGTTCATACTTTATAAGCACAAATCTTACAATTGTAACAAGGTGCATCTGTTTCTTCTAATGTTATGGATTCCACATAGTTACTTCACAATCCCCTCACACCCTACGTGGTTTCTTGTCCATTACCAATTGGCTTCGTTGCTCCTAAATTTCCTATATATGATAGTGTTGGTGAAATAATTTATTGCAATGGAAAATTAGTGGTTTGACCAACAGTCATGGGACTAGGTCCCTCCTCTTAGGAATGGAGAGGCTACCATTTATTGAATGTAGGAAATAATTAAATCTATGGTGGCCATTAGGCTAGGGATCACACATAATTACTCCACTAAATCTATGACAAATTGCTTGTAATGGAATTTTCTCGGGGAGAGTTGAAGGGGAGACAATAATATAGGGAGAAAGGGTTAAGGTAGTGAGTAGGCACTTGTAAAATTCACTGACATTAACTAGAGTAGGTCCACATCCAATAGGAAGAGAAACAACTGTGTAAGCTATAATAAGATTAAAAATAAAAGACACAAAGTTCTATTGATTTATTCCTCAAAGATACAAATTTATTTCTTGGTTATATAAGATTACAAATCCTGCATAGTTGAAAATTAGGAAGTAGAAGAACATAGACAAGGGAATAGAAGAAATAACTTCTTTCTTGTAGTAGGAGAACAAAATTTATCAACCCTTTGGAATGGATAAGTCATCCCAATATATAGCCTTACAAAATGTCTCTTCATCTCCCTCTAAGTGAATTTTCACATTCCTACCACTTGTGACCTTTCATATTCCTATAGGAATAAAGATGAGTCCTTTTCTTATTAATGAAAAATAACTCTTACAATGTAAAATTAAAAGGTCACTTAAGTGAATAAGATAAAAAATTCAAAAATTACATTCCCAATGAAGAATTAGAATGTAGAGAGATGGAAGAAGAGAGAGAAGAAGAGAGTGATCAATTTGAGGATGAAGATGCTTCCAAACATGAAGGTCTTTCACTTCGTGAACATTTTTGAAATTCCCTAGGGATGAACTCCTTTCCTTTGACCTATTTTTTGAACTGATTTATGTGTGAGTGCAACCTTCTATGCCTACGGGATGTAGAAACACCCAAAGCACTGATCAAAGTCTCAAGAATATCACCAATGATCTTGCATTGTGTTAACGAAAATTTATGATCTCTTCTGGTATTAGAAATTGATCCTATAATCTCCATGAGGGATTCCAAATTATCCTCATTGAAATATAAGGGATCTCCAACCTCTTTTTGGAATAATTATTGGAAATAATTTATGAGTTCTTTTAAGGATGAATGCTCACTAAGTGGAGGTGACCCAATCTTCGCACACTTTTTTGACTTCTTCCAAGATCTCATATGCATGTTCCCTACAAGAATCAAGTTCGAAATAACATAATTTATCATATCACACATGGAACTCATCATTCATGACCACATAGGAGAAAAATTATTAGAGATAGATGTGAATACATTCTTGCTCACCAAGGAGTGAGAATCAAGACAACTCATCTCATATACCAATGGGAAAACACTATCCCAATGGGCCTTTTCTTTCTCAATCTCATCCTTTTTCATCTTTACCTTGGAAAAAATGGTGAGAACAAAATTTAATAGAGAGAGAATCTCAAGAAATAATACCTTCCTTTTTCAAGGATCTTCTCCACCCATTTATCATTGGCTCTCCCTTGCATAGTGTACCCTTGAGATCTCTTGATCACTTAAGGATAAAACTACTGATAGGAGAGATATTTTCAACCGAAGGAAGAGGTGTCAAATTTTTCTCTAGGTACTAATGCACATAAGAAGTCAAGGTTCTCACATGCTCCTCAAGTTGTTCCATAGTTTGCTTATTCTCTTCATTTCTTGTGAGAAAATGAGCTATGATATCTTTGAACAAATACACATCTCCCTTGTGTGTGGAATACCCAAAGGAGATCCTAGTCATCTCATAATCATATTATGTCATATATCTCATGGGTTTAATCACTTTAGGATGTGAAACTTACACACACTAAGATCCAAAAGCCTCAATGAAGAAACGAGAAGTTTTCTATGCTTTCTTGGTATGCTTGGTTTTGATGTACTTTGAGATGACCTCAAAGTTAGGTGTTATTTCTATTTACACAATTCTTAATTATCCTCCAAGTAAATCTTATACCCATGGGAAAGTCTCAGTTAGTTTAGACAAGAAATAAGGCACAAAGAAACTCTTAGGTGCTCGATATGAAACCAAAGCTTGATCAATATGAGATGACTTAACTACCTCCGAGGAAACACTTGGATTTTAAAGATGATTAGGAGATTGAGATGGGTTAATTTATCCTAGCTCAAGTGGATCAATAGGATTTTATTTGAAATTTTCATTTTGTTAAGCATCCTAGGGGAGAAACTTTAGTATGCTTAGCTTTTGTAATCTTCCTCTTAGAAGACTCTTCGAATGAGAAGCGCGGTGCCCCTATCAAGTTCCTTGAGAGAAGAAGTGAGGGCACTTTCTTGGATGGATCTAGTAAACCAATAGATTCAATGAAAGATGCCCTCTTTTTCTTGGACTAATATTTTGACCTCGAATCAACTGCACGGTTCTTTTTTATGTCACTAGATTCTCATATGTTCTATGGGGTGGGAGGAAGAGGAGATGATTGTAATACTTGATACTCAAGATCAAACAGGTCATATACATCATCATTCATTCCTTTTAAAAACCACTTAGACTTGAAGTCCCTCATCGAACCACTATCATTCTCATGTAGTCCCATTTCCTGACCTCAAAAGCATTCATGTAGTTGGCATAATAGTCCTCAATCTGTGGAATGTGATGAAAACATGATAGGAGGAAATTCTCAGGACTCTTCCTAATATCAAAATCTAGCGGGATATATAAGAATACAAATTGAATATTGTGATATAAGTTTCAATGTTCACCACATCTCTTATACTTTAACATGAGTAGATCCCTATGGTGATAGGAAAGATACTTCTTCTTTACACACTTTTACATCTTGTGTGAACATGAGACAATTGCCTACACAAATCAATCATTATGATATTATCACTTAGGTACCTTGGTAACTGCAGGTGCAAGATCAAACCCTCAAATTTGATATAGTGAAGGTGGGGAAGTTAATGAAATGACTTCCATATTTTTCAATCAACACAGTTGTTTGAGGTGAAATTATTCGATCAAGATTTCCTTTGAGTAACCTATGACATGAATGGTGAATGCATCATTCACCCTTGAGAAGTGAGAGTTACTCTCCGATATGTGAGTTGTGGGTATTTTTCATAGGCTAGCTACTTCTGTGGTAGATTAGGTGTAATGGAGATACCTTGAAAAGGCCATGTGTATGTGAGGGTATACACTAGATAATAAGTTATTGTGAACTGATTAGAGGTGGGAAACTGCGACAACTTGTGGTGGATGTTATTACTTATGATCTACCCCCTTTCAATCATATGATCTCCTTCTGTGACCACTAGAATGAATTGAGGCATCTAGTCTTGGAAATAATTTTTTTTTTCTTCTCCCATCACCCTATTAAGTAGGAAAATTACATCTGAGTATCCTTCGTGATTCACTTGGGGACAAACTTTTAGGAATCTTAGTGGGCTTCATTTCCTATTTGAGTCATGATCCACCTGCCAAGCCATGTAACTATAAATTTGTCCTTACCTATTCTTGTGAGATAAAATCTAGAGTGATGATTACCATGTTGTTATAAGTAGGAATTTGTAGGTATTGAGAAATAATTTTTGGTGTGAGGACTGCCAAAATTAAATTTTCATTTGTAAGGGTTGTTCTTGAATTTGGGTCATAATGTTGAGCACAAGCTAGAACTAGATTTGTGCTTTGAATGGACAAAATTTGACCACTGCTTTGAATATCCCACTTGAGAAAACATTTTCCTCTATAGGTTCATGAGGTTCACTTAGCATCCTTTCTTTTAGATCCTCCAAGTCCATGTGTGTTACATCATTGTCACCCACATTGGGATACTTAGTGTTTAATGTGGAAATTAGCTCCAAACCTGAGTACTTGACCTTCATGGTGGCTAGAGGTGGTGAAATAGATGGGGTATGAATGGATATGAATGATTTAACCCCAATCCCAACACTTTCTATTTTAGCAGGTCTCACCCTATATGTCTATTTTTAGCAAGTTTCTCAAATTGTCACTTTTTTTGTTTTTGACTTGAAAGGGATGATGGTGATATTGGAAGTTTTTTGTTTCTAAAACTTACTATGTTTAGAATATGGTGTTCTAGTAAAACTTACTGTTTATATATTTGGGAAATCTAGATGTTGAAATGGAATGAAAATAGTCTCAAAATTTTATGTTTTTCTTTGGGATGCTCTGCTCCAAGTTTCTAGAGGTTTTCAATCGCGATTTTTGCAAATCTAAAAAGTAAGTGTGCAATGGCTGAAATATTCTCCTTGTTATATAAAATCAATCAAACTATCAATGGGGATGAGATTATACTAAATGAAAAGGTGTTTTCACAAGGAGGAGACTGATGAAGTTTTATGGAAATCAGGGGTGGGGTTTTACAGTTATAAGAAATAATATGTTTTCAAGCATGGGGATTTCTGGAAATTGCAGCAACATATCTGCATAAAAAGAATTTTTTTGGGATGAATAAATCATTTTAAACTTTATAATATGACTAAGTGTTGAGTATAAAGCTATTTTACTCCTTCCACACTTTAAATCACCTTTAACCCACCTAGGCTTAACTCAAGTCAATAGGAGTCGGAGGGTGAGTTGCACCCAAAAAAATAGGGGAAATAAGAGGAGAGGGGGAATATGGGATACCAAAGTGTTGTTTTTACCATATCATGCCAAGTGTCATAGTATGAAAACATAAGAAGGAGATGGCGGGGATGAAAATGGGTCTTTAGGAGGCGAGAATGAGTCTTACATGTGACTAGGGGCTAGTAGAGGAGGTGGGGAAATTTTTTGAGTCCTTGGTGTCCCCTTTGTTGTTGGGATAGTGGGAAAAGGTATAGAAATCATTAAAAAGTGTGTTATGGGTCCATATTTCATGAGAAGGGGAACAAAGTGAGTTAGAACAATCTTATAGCCTACCTAGGATACATGTTTTCAGTCTTAAGTGATGGAAACCAAACAATAGGAAGGGAGAGAAAATTTTTGTCCCTATTATCCCTTTACACAAAGGGACATGGTATAAGGGATATCTAACCTTGAAAATTGCACCATGGGGTGATGTGGTCATGTTTTGCAAGTGTAAGGTGACCTAGGGAGCAAGTTGTGATGTTTTAAGTGACACAACTTAAATTATTACTAAAGGGAACACTTTTGTGTCCCCACATCTCCTTACACCAATGTAAAAGGGACAAGATAAAAATAAGGGTGAAAATTGTGCTCAATCTTATAAATTATGCTAATTTCATCCGCCAACGCGATAATAAAACATGAAGAGTGCTTTTTCAATCATGCGAGCATATATTAGACTTTGGAGGCCAAACCTTATATTATTTTGACTCCAAAACACATTATGATTTCATTCCAACCATTTCCAAGAACCAATTCTAATTTTAATTTTTTTCATGTCTCTTCACTCTTTTAGTACAAAGGAGCAACGATAGTGATCCAGGACTATCACAGAGAGGATGGTGACGACTTGGACAAAAACTGATGTAGCCACCATTTAGTGTATTCTAAGAGATTTCCATTGATTATTTTTTTCTTCCAACTCTTCCCAAAACTCCTAGAATCTCCGAACTAGTTCATTTTTTTGTTGAAGCTAGCATTCCATGTATCTATAATGACCTAGTTTTTCTTAAATGGGTCCCAACACCGGATGCCTCACAAAATTATTTGAAACTACCCTGGATCTCTTCAATACTCATCTGCACAACCTCCATATTGGTTAATCTCTTACCATTATCCCCTGGAGGGTATTCCATTTTTGTAAAATGGCTAAAAATAGCCCTTTTCGATGCCTCTAAGAACAATTATTTCACCTTAGAGATGAATGAATTTATGAATCCATTTAGATATACTTCCCTACACATGAAACACACTTAAAAACCATGTTAACATGTTCCTCTCAACAAAAGTGAGGATGATACATTTGATAGGGTGGCTGGAGGAAGGGTTTACTAAGACCATGAAAGAAAGTTTTCAAGTGGGGGTTAGGTTGTCATGGCCAAAATTTGAAATTTTGCATGCTAGAAATTTAGCTTGAAAATAGATGGAAAAAGGATCCCACTGAGCATATTTTCTCATTCCATGTTTCTTTATTTGATTATGATTCGAATGACATCTTGCTTACCAATATTTCCCCTCAAAGTCTTAATGGTGCAATGATCTTCTCTATTTCACTTAGTTTGTGTATAATTCATCATCATCTTAACCATGTATGGCTCTTATCAATCACCCCTTGTTTGAGGATCCATCTAAAGGAACTTACTTGATGGAGATCACTATGTTTACCTAGTGTAGATTGTAGGCACATTTCACTATGTAACCTCATTCAAACATATATGAAGAAAACATGAAGTTCATACTTGTACCTGATTTGGAGAACATTCCTCTTCTTGGCATAATCAACTCACAACTTGCTTCCATGTAAAAAGAGTTATCCACTTGACAATATGCTACTCTAATGTGCATGTGATTTCAACATGAAATCACCACATTCCTTCACAACCGTATAGCGGCCCAACCATTATTGTCACACTTCATCATTCTATCTATTGTACCTTCAAAAAATTCTCTATTGTCTCATCTCCATACTTCACTCATCCATCCATATACTTCACCTTCATAGCTCCAATAGACCACATCTCTCCTTCATTACATTCTAAATGGAAAATAGCTCAGCAATGCCACCCTTATCCATATCAATTCATACCTAGCTCCAACTTCACCTCTGAATTCTCCCTTACCACCATTCTTCATTCCTTCTCTTGACTAGCCTAATAGGCTAGAAATGGTTATATAGCCCAATATTATGCTTAGGGCTTGGATTCATTCCCAACATCCATGAAACACTTAGTATGAATCTCTTTGATGTGTATAAACCTTTAACTCTTCCCTTGTACTTGATTTTGTACTTGTTTCCTTCAAATAAGCCGTACCCTAGTAGCTCTCCTTATACAAAAATGCTAATATATCTCAAATGCCTCTAAAACAGCCTTACCTCTTTATGACTGATTCTAAAGCCCTTTATAGAGACCTCCCTCGTGTATGAAGATCAACCACTACTCCTTTGTATAGAATGGTACTTCCTTAATTATCATGGGGCTCATTTAGGTGTAATTAGGTCTCTTGTAATGGTATAGTTGGGTGCAGAGATTCCTAAGGTTCATAAAAATTATAACTCCTTCAATAAGGTGAAATGCAACATTCCTCGGCCCCTCAAATGGAATTTGGTCTTAACTTGCATGAAATACCTCTAAAACCCTCATTATACAATCTAAACTGGTAAGGACATGCTTAGAATGCGGGGCCTCTCGCAGATCACCCTTAGTAGTAGATTTTTGGTTTGTACTCTTGCATAGGGTTGGCTAACATCATAAACATGATGATTTTAAAAATCTAGAATTTTTCACCGTACGGATAAAAATATAAAGAAATCCCTAGTCCAAGGGCAACAAATGAGAAATTGGGCCCACATAATTGTTCTTGAGGTTGCAAGACCTCAAATTAATTTCATTGGGCTTGTTTTCGACTCCCATAACTACTCCATCTATCACATTCAACCTCTAGACCTTACAACTCAGACTATCACCTTCATGCCTTGAGTGCGTGCAAAACTCTGTCAACAATGCATGGGAAAACATAGCAACATTTGTAAATTACATTGTGAAACAGTCTCTAACCTTAAATACTTGTTATTTCTTCATAATTACACATGTTACAATCATTTTCCATGAAGGAATCCCATATGGAGGCTAAGAATTCCAATTTTAGCACTCCAAACCACATTCCTAACTTCACTCAACAACCTTCTAAGATGATTCAACCTCTTCCTAGCTTTAGAAAAGACCTTAACAACCCAAAACTCGTCTACTAAACTTGTTTCCACGTGAGGATAATCCCTCAAAGCTTTATTTGTATATTTTTGGCCTTATATGGACTAATAGGCCTTATTTAGGCTACATAGTACTTTTGCACAATTTGAGCGTTTGATCTACATCATTGTTATTGGTCCAAAATACCCCTTGTTTTGGATGACAATTTGAATTCTAACTTGGACCAAAATGATGGGATTCCCTCTGAGTTGTGGGAGTATCAGAATCAAGGAAACCTCCATAAGGGTTTGCTCCCTTTCACGAATCACTAAAAATATGTATTTTTGTTGAGATGTAGGTTAGATGAAATCAAAACTGAAAATAATATAAGGTGATACATCAAATTATGTGTTAGAATTATTAGTATCAAACACTTGGTAAAAGGTGCAAAGACTAAAAAGATTCACTTCATACTCTATTTAATTAATTATGCATCCACAAGGTACCTAAATACACTTATATGTTTGTAAAACAGCTAGACAAGATCATACAGGTGCTGAGAAATTATTAAATGCAAGAGGAATTGATAATATTCACTATTGCATGCATCTAATTTATCGTAACACACTGCAAAATACTTCTAAATATGGAGGAATAAATCAGCTTTCTATATTCACCAAGGCTTTCAGTATAAATTTGCAGCATAACTCTGTAAAAAAATCCCCCATGCTTGTGAAATCCATGTACATATATGGGGAAAATACTCCTTCCTACCCTCCAAAAATAGCCTTCAAATTCATAGCTCCACTCATGATTCTATTTGGAGATAACTCAAAAAAATAGCTTCTACAAGTTCTTGGTCAAACTACAATTGACCTTCAATCCTCCTTTGCATGTTGTGTTGGGGCCCTCTAGCATAGATTAAGGCAAGAATTAGCCAAAATGTTAATTTGGACTCTAGCTATTTTGTCTCTTTGCATTAAGTGAATAACTTTGTCTTGACTCTATTTTTGGATCACATGCATGTAAAGGCCAATTTTGGCTCCTAGCTCCACTTGACATATGTCAGCTATATTATTAAACACTTGGTTAATCCCTTGCCCCTAATTGCATGAAAAGTCATGTAATAACTACAAGATAACAAATTTTAAGGTATAGCAAAAGGTGGAACCTAGACATCTGACCCATAAAGTTATAATAATCAGATAGCTTGAATTTGCATGGTTTTGGGTTTTAATAATTCAAAATCCCAACAAGGGAACACGGTAGTAATCATTAAATTAAATCATTATGCTCCCTTAATCCTAACCTAGATTGAGCTAGTGTTATCTCGTTGCTTGACAATTGTCCTTACCAACTAGAGGTTCGAGTTACTTTGAGCAAAAAGATAAGAAACTCTAATCACTCTTCATTTCATTTGTGAAGCTTATGGGTAGAGAGAAAACCCTAGGAATATTTTTGATGGCAGCCATACTTCTCTAGATTGTAGTTTATGATCATCATTGAAATCATGTAATCTTCCTTTACTTACTTGTTTTGCTTTATCTCCTTGAACTGGGTCTATATTTATTACTAACTTTGTGCAACAATAAATTTATGGCTCCACTATTAGAGTTGTGGTTTTGCTTGCAAAATCTATTTTTTTTTTACCCTTTGGTCCACACTATACTCATGAGACTATGCATTTTCATCGTACTGTGTTTGAAATTAGATTTGGGCTTTAGCAAAATAACTCAGTGTTTTCTAGAAGGGTTTGACTTGCCATTTTCTTGGAAGCCCCTACTTGTATCTTGTAAATTTTTTGTGTATACTAATATATGGGTGAAGATTTGTGACTACACATTAAAATGCTTCACCATTTCTTTGTATTAAAGTTATGTATTTTGATCTCTATCTTATGAGCTTTTTCATTAGTTCTCCTTTTTTGCTGGTAAGTTATGTGGAAGCTCTGCTTTGACGTACTGATGGAAGCTCAATATTTTTCCCATTCACATCCATTTCAAAGGTTTGAATCTAGGTTCATCGAGTTGGGTTCTCCTCTCTGTATTGGCCAATATTTGTGGCCTTTAGCTTATGTAACTCATCCCTAAAGTATGTAAATTTGTCCTTGTAGTCATGTGCTTACGGTTGAGTATGTATGGAACCCCTCGAGATTTTTTTTTTTTTCCTTTATGCAAGGTTTAAGGTTATATTGTTGGCTGCCACTTCAAGCTTTCGAGCTTAATATGATGCATTCTAATCTGTGAACGTTGGGTTATTGCATTTTACCTTTTTCACTTACGGTTCAATGTACTCCTTTGCACGGTTTACCGTTCTCAAAAATTGGTAAGCATCTCACATACTAGGCTCTTCTTTTTTTGTTATGGCCACACTTTGGAATTGGGTCGAGTTTTCTTTTGCTTTAGAGATATGGGTTTTGGAATGACTAACCTAGGTATGAAAGGTTTGACTCAAAGCTTGATTTTTCATGCTTTTGATGGCTCTCCCATATTCGGGAACTCTACTTTGGGGTTTACTTGCGAAAATCCCTTCATTTTAGAACTGGTATGTTCCATAAACCCTTACTCATCAATGATTACAAATAGGAATTTACGTCTCACTTTGCCTAGCCTGATTCCATTGTACGAGGGAATATCAAGTTTCTCTAACTACTTCTATTTGGAGCTCTATACTTGTTTGAGTTGTATCAATTTAGATTCATGTGCTAAAGCTATTTTGAGTTTAATTCTTGCATTGTGAGTTATTACCATGAGTTTAGCCTTACTCTTCTTCCGAGCTTACCATGGTAGTTTAAATCTGGGAATTTATTTTTAACTCACCATGTAGCTCATTGGTGGTTGTTTGAGTTTAGTAGCTCCTCATTCAAAGACGAGAATCATTGATAATACCTTGATTAAGTGATATCATGATTTTTGTAACAACACTAAATGCATCTCCTCTTCTTCAATGACCATCCATGTTAATAATAATGATAGCTTGCACAAAACCCATCTATTTAAAATTTCGTACTTGATCAAATGTAGCTAGTCATTATTACTATCCATCATAAATATTATGATATCTGGTTTTGTTGCTTCTCACGCTTAACAAATTTCCTGAAAGGTACAACTTACTTGATAATAGTGCTCTAAAATATGTGTTACATTGTTGAATTGTTGTCTCATCATGTGCATAAGAAATCAACTTTTGATCTAGGAAAATCATGCATGGCTTGTGATATATCAAGCATGTGGTAATTGTTTATAGTTGGACACCTTGTCATAGGAATTTCATCATTCTTTCTTATTCAAAGATATAACGTAAATTATTTATGAAGAAAGCTGAAAGCTGAAACTTGTTTTAATTGAAAATCTATTTGGAAGATCATAAACTATAAATTAGAAAGCTACCCCTTGATCACTCATTTCTTGCAAATTCTTGAATGTGACTTTGCTTTGTGGGTGAAAACTTGTGTTATTTTTTCACTATTATATGTATGTTCTCATGAAAATGTGTCCCTAAAAATGTATGTTATGAAAACACTTCTTTGGAAGTTGTTAAACTTTGATTAAAAGTGAACACTTGATTCTAAAGTCTAGAAATATGCACTATCGCACATGTATGGCTGAATTTTCTTTCACAAACATATTATATATTGGAAAATATATCTGAATATCTTTTTGATTTGCATGGATGAGATGATTGTAGCTTTATTTGCTCTTAAATAATTGAATTTTCTTGAATATTACCATTTACATAGTTGTCCTAGAACTTGATAAAATATGGAAAAGATGATTTCATTTCTTTGATAGTAACCATGAACACCTAAGACCTTTTCTACTTTAAACATGCAAGCATGTATCTCGCAATCCTTCATTTATCTCATACTGTAATATTGTATTATTACAAATAACATAGTGGTAAATCATCGGTATGTACTACTCCAAGTCCTTAGTTAATGAATTGCATATGCTTTATTGATGAGCACTTTACAAAGCTGTAATCTTCCTAAAATTATTAAACAATTTATTCAACCTATACTTGTTTACTGAACTCGAGTACGAGTTTACGGATCTTTATGAAACTCTCCTACTTGCATATCCGATCATGGTGTTTTATGAAAGCTACAAATTTGAGTTTGTACCTTGCAAATCTAAACTCTCTCTTGAATCGAATATGTATTCTTAATATCACCATAACTTGATTATGACCGTATTTATTTTCAATGAAGAACATAACTTAAACTATGATTTTGAACCTCTTATTCTGAATTTGGGCTGATTTGTGTTTGAAATTATTGCATTCTCTTTGGTATATAGCATGTTGTTTAAAATGATTAGCTCCTTCATAGATATTTGCAATATATTCATCATGATAAATTAGTTGAGTAAACTCTTAGATCATTTTGTATTTGAGTGGACTTGATTATAAAATTGGTGAAGCTTTTTGTTATGTCAATCAAACATGATTAAACCATAAGGATATTTGCTTTTACTAGGTCTTTACCGCACATTTGAAAGCTAGTTAGAAAAGTAGGGGCAAACAACCTATTCTTTTCTCTTCATCGGTGATTTTTCCTTCCTATATATGCTTGAAGATGATAAATAGATGCTCTTGAGCAATAATGACATGTACTCTATGATTTTTTTCTGCTTCTCTCTCATACACACTTCTCAAATTAATAATGCACATACATATGAAACTTGTAGCATGAGATATCAATGACCCTAATCTCTAACCCTTCTTTTTTATTTTTAGGTACTTGGAGTTTGCAACTTGGGAAAGCATGGAAAAACCCTCACACTCGTAGGAAATGATGGGTTACTCATCCCTCATGCTTTCAGCTTTGTATTTATCTGCATTTTCTTTTCTTATCATAGCGATATCCCACAACTTGTGTGGGATAACTGTATTATTTCTTTATGAATATATGAAATTACCTTTTGTTATGAGTTATATAATTTCATTTTACATTTATTTTTGTAATTGTGATGTGGAATGAACTTAAACAACTCAAAACATAATGAAATTTCACCTAAGCATAAGGAAATAACTTGAATTAACAGAACTTGTCCTCCAAATATGCCACTTGATTGTAGCTCCAGAACATGATCTTGATACATGTTTCCCTTCTTGCCTTCCTCTGGGATTTGTAATGGTCTTCCATAGCTTTTGCAAAAATTTGATGAAGGTGAAAACTTAGAATGAAAACATCTATGTAGTCATATTTTATACCCTTAGATCAATAGTTTGATCCCATGTGTGTCGGCCTATCACCCGGTGGGCGCCGTGAGCACACACCGAGGAATGTGCGGGTACCGATTCTCTCTTTTATGTGAGTCTTGTGAGAATGCACCATCTTATAACATATATTCAAATGGAAATGAGTAGAAAAGAACCATGCAACATTCTAAGAACCTAGAACGAGTTGTTATCTCATTACATCCAAAAAGAGAAATAACAAGCAACATATGGAAATGGTTCATACAAAAAGAAAATGCATAAGTAGTATAGTGCTAAACACATAGATGAGTTATAACAGAGCCTTATATTCATCTTAATAGGTTCAATAATCCACATTACATCCCTTGATGTTATAACGGATCTGTCTGCAAAGAAAAATCATGCATCGAGTAATGTAGACCCATCCCTCTAAATGTGCCATTGCTTACAGAGTTCTTCTAATCCCTAACCCATAACATCCTCCATTCAATTTCTACATGGCTTCACCTCTCTTTTCTCTCCTCCACACTCTCCACACACTATCTCTATCCTTTTTTTCTTTTTTCTCTTATCGAGCGCTTATATTTATAACCTTGGCATCCACCTCCATCCCTTTCAAAAGTTACAGATCGGTCACCAAGTGTCGAAGTGGTCCTCCGTGGGAGCATGCCTTCTCAGATCCGAGCTCTCCACTCCTTACAATGATGTCTTCTGGAACCTTCCATCACATGCCTGGAATATTCCCTTTTTGATCCAACAGTCGCCAAGCTAGCACCTTATCCACAAGGGTCATGATTTTCTCGTGTTCTTCCTGGTATACCGAATGCAACTAAGTACAAAACTTGTTTTTCCTTGTGTGCATGTCATACGTTTTACAACCTATCGGTAATAACCTTCCCTGCGCGCCTTTAACTGCACACCCTTTTTCAACTAGGTCCTGCGCATCTATGCGCCTTCTCGTACTTAGTTGATATTTTAGGGCCCAACATCACCCCACACTATGCATGTTCTTCGTCCTTGGAAACACTCTTCAATAAATAAATAAAGAATGGAAGAATAAAGGAATCAAAAAATGGGGAAAAGAATTAAAGAATGGGAACTTTACTTGGAGGAGGAGAGGGAAATCCTTCCCTAATTATGCTTCTAACTTTCCCAAGTGTTAACCTTGTTACGAGCTTGTGACAGAGATCACACACCAAGAGGTGCTCACTTCTTCAAAACTCATCTCCTCCCCTTAGCGCTCATTGTCTCTATGATCTCCTCTAGTTGTTTTCCAAAATCCTTGAGTGCATCCATCCTTTGAGTGATTTGGGGTACAATTCCTTCAAGGTTCTTGATTGAGCCCCACAAGGTCTCAATGGCCTCTGATTTCTTTTCTACTTCAGCTAGGATTTTGTCTCGCTCAACCTTGTTCCCCTTTTTCTTTTCCTAGAACTCCTTGAGTTCCACTTCATGGGTGACAACCAAGATACTTGTCACTCTATCCCTATCCATGTAATTATCATAGGTGGCCTCAAGAACTTGCGCAGATAAATTTTACATTAGTGAGGATCTTGTTATACTGAGAAAAAATTTCCACAACCTTCCTCTTATTATATTTTTCTTGGCGTGCTAACACCTCTTCTATTAGGAATTAATAATATCTAATGCGGAATAATTCCTCAGAATCACAATAATAAGAAGTATGAATAGAATTACATAAATGAAAAATGCACAACACGAAGACAATATTTAACATGGTTCACCCAATGTGGGCTACATCCACCAAGAACACTTGCTCATATTTTATTACAAGCCAACAGTCTTCACAATTACAATAATCAGATCTTGTTTGGAGTTGCACTCAACAAACCCTCCCGAATTCGCACTTGAATTCACACACACTATTCACCTTCACAAAACACACTCATATCAATCCTATTGTATGTCCATCTATTTATAAGTACATCAATAGGTAGCCGAAGAGGCAGTTTTACAAAACAATGGGTACCGAAAAACCATGGGCCCAAAAACAGCCCATAACGGTTACCCATTACCCATGGGTTAATAAACCACCCATGAAAATTTACTTCGAGGGCTTCACCCCGAGCCCGCTTGACCCGCTCATCGGTGAGCGGGACCATAGTAGAAATATCCAAGTGTAACACATGGAAGGTGTACCAAACTCTAACATGAAAATAGGCTCCACAAACATAACAATCTCCCACTTGGAGATTGATTTCCACTGAGCAAGCTTCTCAACCCTTCACTGTCATCTGCGAAGGCCAACCAAAGCTAAACATAGCTTTATTTTATCCCTTGTGACCACCTTGGTCATCATGTCTGCAGGATTCTGACTGGTATGAATCTTCTCCAACTTCAACTTATCTTCCTCCAAAGTTGTCCTGATGAAGTGATATCTCAACTATATATGCTTCGTCCTAGAGTGGAAAGCAGAGTTCTTAGCTAGGTGTATAGCACTCTGACTATCACTATGCAGCTTACATTCCTCTTGCTTATGCCCCAACTCCTCAAGCAATTGTTGTAACCAAATCATCTCTTTGCTTTCCTCTATGGCAGCAACATACTCAGCCTTTGTGGTTAACAAAGCCACCAACTTCTGTAGTCGTGAAATCCAACTCACTGTTGTCCCACCTATAGTGTAAATATAACATGTCATGCTCCTCCTACTGTCTACATCTCCAGCCATGTTTGAATCTACATAACCACGTAAAGTGGTGTCTGATCCACTCTAGCACAAAACTATCCTCATGGTCCCTCTCAAATCATTTGAAGGATCCACTTTCTTTGCTTGTCAATGCTCTTTACGGATAACTCATAAATCTACTCACGGCTCCCATTGCATGGGAAATATCGAGCCTAGTGCACACCATAGCATACATCAAACTACCAAGCTGCGATGAGTAAGGTACCTTGGACATCTGGTTTTCTCTCTGCTCTGTCTTGGGACACTGCTCCTTTGATAACTTAAAATGGCCTACCAAAGGAGTCCCAACCAATTTAGCATCCTGCATGTTAAACCTATCCAATACCTTCTTAATGTACTCTTCTTGAGATAAATTCAGCTTTTGTTCCTTCCTATCCCGAGTTATCCTCATACCAAGGATTTGTTTGGCTACACCCAAATCCTTCATATCAAAGGATTCACTTAGCTATTTCTTGAGTACTTTTATTTCATGCATGTTTTTACACGTAACCAACATGTCATCAACATACAAACATAGGATAATATAACTTCCATCCTCAAATTTCTTTGTATACATACAATGGTCAGAATGACATCTAATATAACCTTGCTCCATCATGAAGCTATCAAACTTCTTATACCATTGACGTGGAGCTTGTTTGTGCCATACAAGCTCTTCTTGGCTTTTACGCACCATCTCCTCTTTACCTTTGACTTCATATCCTTCAGTTGCTTTGCATTTATAGCTCCTCCTCCAAATCACCATGGAGAAATGCAGTCTTTACATCTAACTTTTCTACGTGCAAGTCTTCTGCCTGCAACTATTCCAAGACTAGTTTTGATAGAAATCATTTTTACTACGGGAGAAAAATCTCATCAAAATCTATACCTTGTTTTTGTGCAATCCCCTTGACCACCAACCGGGTCTTATATATTTTCTTTCCTCCTTCTTCATCTTTAACTCTATACACCCACTTGTTCTATAATGCTCTTTTGCCTTCCAAAGTAGCTTCACCAAATCCTAAGTCTGGTTCTCCATGAGAGACTTATGCTCCTCATCCATGGCTTACTCCCACTTCTTCTTGGCATCTACCTACATTGCTTCATCAAATCTCTCGGCTCTCCACTATCGGTGAATAATAAATAATAAAGAAAGGAGAAAAATGTTCGGGTTCTTTTCTTACCCTAGAAGACCTCCTCACTATAGGAGTTTGGGGTTCCTATTGAGTAGGTTCCTTAAGCTGATTCATGAGTCACTTTGTCCCATCCGAAGATCCTCTACCACTACATATTCTTTCTTGGATTGTTCCTATTTTCTCGCAACTATTGCTTATACATGCCTTTCTCATTAAAGACCACATCCCTAGACCAAATGATTTTCTTGTCCTTAATAATCCAACATTTTAATCCAAAGTCATCACCACCATAAACAATAAAAGTGCATTTTTTCGATTTAGCCTCTAGCTTGGTCCTATCATCCTTGTCAATATTAACAAACACCTCACATCCAAAGACTCTAAGAAATGAGTAATCCACTTTCTTACCGTACCAAGCCTCCTCGGGTATTCCTCCATCAAGGCACTTGAGGGTCCTTTATTTATCAAGTACACAGCTGTGCTCACCGCTTCTACCCAAAAAAAAAGAGGCAGTCATGCATGTATCCTCATGCTCCTAGCACATTCCATTATTGTTCTGTTCATCCTTTTCGACACCCCATTCTCTGCGGGGTTCTGGGGAAATCTTTGCCCTGTGGATTCCATTCTTAGAACAACAATCATCAAACTCATTACTACAATACTCCCCTCCATTATCTGACCTGAGACATTTTAACTTAAGACCTATTTCATTCTCTACCAAGGCTTTCCATTTAACAAAAGTATCAAATACATTAGATTTGTTTCTAATACAATAAACCCAAACTTTCCTTGTTGCATCATCAATAAAAGTAACATAATAACTTGAACCCCCAAGAGATGATACCTAAGCCGGCCCCACACATCAGAATGTACCAGCTCTAACTTACTCTCTTTCTTCGTAGGTCCAACCTTGAGAAACCTTACTCGCTTTTGTTTCCCATATATGCAGTTCTCACATAAATCCAAACCTATTTCTATATATCCAGGAAAATTCTTCTTTATGATGTCATGCCCTTATGGCTCATATGACCGAGCCTATAGTGCCATAATGTTGTATCTACATCTGAAGCCACAAGATTACAATCATTAGTACTATCAGTGGATAAATACAAGGTTCCAACCTTCTTACCTCTTGCCACCACAAGAGCACCCTTGGTAACCTTCCAAGAGTCAATTATAAATATCACAGTACAACCATCACTTCCCAATTGCCCCACCTGATATCAAATTTCTCCTTAATGTAGGCACATGTCTGACATCCTTCAATAGCCATGTATTCCCATTCTACATCTTAACCTGAATAGAACCTTTTCCAACTATACTGCAAGGCTCATCATCACCAAGAAAAACATGCCCAAAATCCCTTGAACATAATCAACAAAATAATGCCTATGTGGAGTAGCATGAAAAGAAGCCCTTGAATCTAAAACCCAAGATTCAGTAATATTATGCAAAGAAAGAATCAAAGCATCCTGGCATACATTACCCGATGCCACATTTACCTCCTTGTTTTCTTCATGTTGTTTCTTCTTATCTTGAAGCTCCCAACAGTCCTTCTTTGCATGCCCATACTTTCCACAATTCCAACATACAATCTTTCTCTTGGATTTTGACCTTTCCCGATCTTTCGATTTTCCACGGTTTCCTCTATTCTTTTGTCTCCCTCTAGTTTCCATTGTCAAAGCATTCCCTGAAGTAGAAGATTCCTTGGAGCTTTTTCTTCACATTTCCTCACTTAGAATCACCCCTACAACATCCTCAAACTTTAACTTCGAGTTAGCTGGAACCAAGTTGCTTACCGCCATTACTAGGCTATTCCAACTTTCAGGTAAAGAGCACAGAATTAATAAAGCCCTAACTTCTTCATCAAATTCTATTGTAACCGAAGCTAGCATATTCACAACCATATTGAAATCATTTAAATGATTTGCTACTGAACTATTCTCAAACATCTTCATATTAAACAACTTTTTCATTAAAAATATCTTGTTAGAGGCAGAGGGTTTTTCATACAACTTCCCTAATGCATCCATTAGATCTTTTGTAGTCTTTTCCTTTGAAACATTAAATAATACCGAAGATGCAAGACATAGCCAAATTGTCCCAAGTGCCTTCCTATCCAACAAATCCCATTCCGCATTTGTCATGCTCGAGGGTTTGTTCACCTTCTCAGACAATGGAGTATAAAGATCCTTTTGATAAAGGTAATCTTCCATCTGCATCTTCCAAAGACTGAAATTCTTCCCGTTGAATTTATCAACCCTATATCTTCCATCATCTGCCATAGCTCCCACTCAAGCTAAAAATTTCCTTGCGATTCAACACTTCAGCAAACCGAACTAGGCTCGATACCAATTGTTAGGAATTAATAATATCTAATGTGGAATAATTCCTCAGAATCGCAATAATAAGAAGTATGAATAGAATTACAGAAATGAAAAATGCACAACACGAAGACAATATTTAACGTGGTTCACCCAATGTGGGCTACATCCACCAAGAACACTTGCTTAGATTTTATTACAAGCCAACAGTCTTCACAATTACAATAATCAAATCTTGTTTGGAGTTGCACTCAACAAACCCTCCTGAATTCACACTTGAATTCACACACACTATTCACCTTCACAAAACACACTCATATCAATCCTATTATATGTCCATCTATTTATAAGTACATCAATAGGTAGCTGAAGAGGCGGTTTTACAAAACAATGGGTACCAAAAAACCATGGGCCCAAAAACAGCCCATAACGGTTACCCATTACCCATGGGTTAATAAACCACCCATGAAAATTTGCTTTGGGGGCTTCACCCCGAACCCCCTTGACCTGCTCACCGGTGAGCGGGACCACCGTAAAAATATCTGAGTGTAACACATGGAAGGTGTACCAAACTCTAACATGAAAACAGGCTCCACAAACATAATATCTTCTTTGGTTTCTAAGGCAAGTGGTCACCTCTCCATGGTGAGTATTCGTGTCATGTCCCTGTAGGCATTGCAAGGATGATCCATACTTTTACACGGGCGGTGTTAATTTTTGATCCTTTAAGACAATGGCATCCATGATCATCTCTACCTTCTTGTATGCCTCCCGCATTCTTGCCTTCCCATCCTTTAACTCGTGCCTTAACCGAGCATTGATTAGTTCCTCCTGCTTCTTGGTCCTTTCTTTTCTCAATGAGCTCTTCCTCCCTTTTCTCTAACTCTACCTCTGGGAACTTCGCCTGTCATTTTTCTTGAAGGGCTCGGCTTCAACCTCAACTGAAACTTTGTTGAGCACGTTGCAGATTTGATCATTTGATAATTAGTGGGCATTTACCAAGGGGTTTACTCCCTTTTTTTTTTACACCTTCAACAATTCTCCTTGTCTTACCTCAAACTCGAGCTCATCAATGTGGAACTCAAATGCCCATGATAACATTTCCCTTGTCTCGAGGGTATGCACCTTCCTCATCAAATGAAGCCACGGCTAAGAGTTGTTCCAGTTTGGCGTGAGTGCTTTCTGGAAGCGCACACAAAACACCTTGTTCGAATCATCAATGTAGCCCATTATTTAACCTTACGATGATTATATCCTCTTCTTCCCTATGTGTGTGACCCTTGGAAAGCTTACAACCAAACTAGGATCTCCTCCCATGCTGCCATATTATTTTCCTACACTTTCCTCCTCAACTTCCTTTAGCACCACATCCACGCTACGTTTAACCTCTTGTTCTACCAGGTCCTTGATGATTTTTTCCACTTATTTATTTGTGGCCTCATATATATGTTCCTTCATGAGGCTTAGGGTCCTTTGATCCTTTGTATTTTCTTCCCTACCCTAGTTTCTTCTTCGTCCTCCTTTTCCTCATCCCCTTCATTATACTCCTCATCTCCTTCTTCCTTAGAATCATGTATCTCATAGATTTGATGGTCTTCACCTCCTTCTAGCTCATCATCATCATCCTTGTCACCGATGTAGGAATCTATATTCTTCGTCTCTTCGAATCTGCCTCATCAGTCACCTTCTGCTTCTTCCTTACTGGGGATTCTAGTACAAGAGATTCTTTTGTTTCCTTCTCTTTGATAGGTGATGTCTTCCTTAGTGATTCCTCCTGGGTGAGGGGCTCTTCATTCTCCGGCACCTCTTCTTCTAGGGTATTTTCCTTGACTAGAGACTTCTTCCTCTGTGCTTAAGTACTAGGCTTAGCGCTTACTTCTGGCACGCTCACCGCTTGTGTGGTTTGAACACTTGGTACCTTCTGTACCTCTTCTCTTTCTCTCTTCCTAAGTGCAGCCTTCTTCCTTCCGGTAGGGTCTTCAAGGATGGAGACATCATTCTCCAAGTAAGTGCCTTTTTCAAATTTTGGCCTTATGTGTAGATACACCCTTGTTGCGGTCCTTCCTGCAATCGGCGCATTAAAGGATTCATCATCTGTATCTCATGGGAGACATATCTCTCCACGTACGCATGCTTCTTTAGGTAGGAAAGCTTCTGGCACAACTCATGGTGGTTTATAGCTACATCACTAAGGTCTAACCTTAGTCTCTTGGCTTCTTTGAACCGATTAACTCCGGCTTAGAAGTATTGCGTGGTGACGGAGAAGGGTAGCTTGCACCATGGAATCATATTCTCATCTATCAATATAAATCTTCCAATGCGGAAGTGTTGGTACACTACAAATTCTATCTCTCCATTCATGAGCATGGGCAATTATTTTGGGATCCTTTATTCATCCCTGAATACGTCACGCGTTTTCTTATACCACTTCTCTAGGCACACCTTGTGAGCGGTCATCATGGTTTCACAAGTATATCTCACAAACCTTTTTGCAGGTGAGGGATCCTCTTCTGGATATTCCCAAAAAAACTTTTATGGCCCATCGGGCATGCCAATCTCTGAAAATACAATGGTGAGGAGGACGTTACCATCAAGAGTATTTTCTCTCCCTCATGTGCGTTGCTTATAATCTCATCCATGATGAAAGCAAACAAGTTGTAGATGGTTCCCTTTGATATCTTTTGTCATATATTTAGCCATGCCTTGTTTACTTGTGTCCATTGTTCCTGATCATTGAGCTTGGTCACCAAGCGCATGACCATTCTCATAAATAGGTCTAGAATCTTGGCAATGTCAAAATATCGCAACCCTTTGTTATAGTCATACATGGCTCAAGTATACTTGATAGCCTCCTTGTCCCGCAGCTCATCATCTATGTTATCTCCTTCATAAATGAGGCATGTGAACTTGGATATCAGTTGTGGTGTGATTCACATTATGCACCTGTGAAATAAAAAAATCCTCGTGTAGGCGCGACATCAACCATTGGTAAAGGCGCTCAGGCTTTCCAAAGTATGGCAACTCATATAGTTGCAATAATCCATCCTTCTCTAATTTGACCTTCACCTCATCATTGTAAATGGGCATTCCATCTGGCGTCCTATTGTTAGTTGGTCGAACCAACTCCAGCGCCATTTCCTTCTCTATTGTGCTTGTGCGATGGTTATAATCACTTATGGCCATCTTTCATAAGTGTGACTCCCAATCCTTACCTAGCACTATCCCATCTGTCTTTGCATTTCTGCATACCATTCTTCATTGGTGCTCGCGATGGCAAAAATTTGCTTTCCCTTGCCCTTTGTTTTGTTTAGTGAAACTTGATTGGTTTCATGGGTGCCATATTTTTTAGTCAAATTGAACCTAAATAATCCTTCCTCTTGCTCTGCTCTACTACTTTTCTCAATCCCAAAGCTTACTTTAAGGCCTTAACTCCTGAAATGAATCCTTCTTTCTTCATGCCCTAGCTGACAAACCCTAACCAAGAAATCCTTCCACAAGACTGCACTCTTAACACAACCTTCCTCACGCTTTGTGTACTCTCTCCTTCCGGTTCACGAGATCTACTCTAGATGCACTAGATGCACACTCAAATTTCTCGGATTCTCCTTTCTTCGCACAAATTTCTCTCTAGATGCTCTAGTTTGCAAGAGCTTCTTTTACTTTGTAATCACAAGGTAACAAATGACTTGCCCAACCTTGTATTTATAGTTTTTCTTCTTTCCAGCATTAAATGCTATACCACCTACCAATATACTTTTAACATTAAATCTATCTTTTTCCAATAATCGACTTTAAGCGCCCTTACCCACGTGCCACATCCTATGCGAAAAACACTTTACAACCTTTTGGCGCGCAAAAATCCAACCCGACCGAAGACTCTTACGTGCACGTCCATAGCGTCGAAGGCACTTCTTTGTCCTTTACCTAATTTTTTCCCTCTCCTACCTCATGTTGTTTTTGTTCTCTTCATCCTTTCTATACATGGTTTCTATAAGGTCTTTTTGAAACCAACCATTCTCGTCCACCTCTCTTCTACATGCTTCTTAACCTTAAGTGCTTTTATCCTTCAACCGGGCCACTCACCGCAACTTCTATTGCCAGCTCAAATTTGTATTACAAGCTTATACTTCGTATCACTCCACCCCACACTAAAACAAATGCACGGTCCTCCGCGCATACACAACCTCGGGAAAAATAATGCGGTTACCAAGACAAAAGGCACAAAAAGAAAGGGACAAGCAACGAGAAAGGGTACACACAAGAAATAAAAAGCATAAAGTGAAATTCTAAGCTAACTGGAAATACTACCTTATTACAAACACCAAGAAGACTTATTTATAGTAGGGCTTCACCTACTCCCATTCAAGTGACTGTAACCTTGTTCCATCCAACACTAATGGCTGCAAGCGCTGAATCAACAATGTACGAGATGATATAAGGTCCCAACAAATGGACTTTCAACTTCCCAAGATGATGCAAATACTTGGAATTAGACAACAACACAATCTACCCAACCTCAAACTTTTTGTTCTTGATATGACGATCATGGCATGCCTTTTTCTTGCTTTTTCTATCTTCTCGACTCCATCTAGCAAGAGATCGTCTTTCATCTTACTACATTAACTTATCAATTCTTTCTTCCAAAGCTTGCTCATTAGTTAACCCTCCTACGCATGCTATAAGC
This sequence comes from Taxus wallichiana var. yunnanensis, assembly GCA_018340775.1. Lineage (NCBI taxonomy): Eukaryota > Viridiplantae > Streptophyta > Pinopsida > Cupressales > Taxaceae > Taxus > Taxus wallichiana. The sequence continues at coordinate 942,633,433 of CM031239.1, read as the reverse complement.
AGCGATGGTAACATGAACTCCATTGGTAAAATAGCCTCCACGCCAAACACCAATTAAAATGGTGTGGCCTTGTTTAACCTCTTGTAGGTTGTTCTGTATGCCCATAGAACGACGCATACTTTGTCATCCCAATATTGTCTTCCAACGTCACAAATCTTAGTTAACGTGTGACTTAGTATCTTGTTAAATGCCTCGGTAGGTACATTTTCTTGAGGGTGATATGGGGTAATCTTATGATGGACCACCATAAATTTTGCTAACAAAATCTTGACTACTTCATTGAGAAAGTGTGTACCCATATCACTTGTTAAACTTAAAGGGCAACCATACCTCGATTATGTTTTCCCCCAAAAATCTACCAACTATCATTGTTGTGCAATCCTTTGTCAGAGGTACCGCCTATGCCCATTATGTCAATTAATCGGTGCACGATTGATGATATAATGTGAACAGTCCTTCGCATAGCTAGCGCAATTGATCTTACAAATTCAACTACCCATTTTTGAAGCGGTTCGGTCTTTGGCTATTGGTCGCAAAGGCATTTCATCTCTCTTTCTAGGTTTTCCAAGGCGCGGCTATGGTCATAGGCCTCTTGAAACTTAATACAATTTTTGTAGATGGTTTCCCAACAATTCCTTATTAATAAAATATTCCACATGGTAGCATTTCCTGTATAGTGTCCTTCTACAATCCCAACATGCACTTCTTCCATAATGGCTAGGCGTTCATGTTCCAATACACATCGACGCAGAACCTCATCACGACCTAACTTATACAGGTCTCCACTAATCAACATATAAGGTGTGGTGTGTATTGCTAACTACTTTCTCTCCAGGGCCTTCATCCCTTCTAGTGCCACACTGTTTTTAAGAACACTGCGATATCTTCCAAGTCTGAAGGTGTGCTCCACAACCTAAATAGTTGTGTGTCCAGCATGGTATCCTCAATGCTTTGCATGTCCTCTCTTGAGTTAATCCTTGATAAGTGGTTAGGTCCTGAACTTCTCTTTCATGGTTTTACGACCACTCTAAACTCGAACTCTTGAAATAACAAGACTCAATGGCATATGTGCCCTTACAGAGAAAGGAGCTTGTTGACTAAGTATTTCAATTCCATGTATTCCGTGTAGAATATAAATGGTGTTGCCAATGAAGATACTTCTTGAACTTGTGTAGTGCATAGATCATAGAAAATGATTCACTCTCAATAGTTTTGTAATTCGCTCTGCTGCTGGTGTCAAATTTCTACTTGCAAAGCACAATGGATGATCAACAATTCCCTCACCGGGTTGTGCTTAGCATCTTGCTCCCATAGTTGTCCCTAAGGCATTAACATGCACATGGAAAGGTTTATCCCAAGAATTAAACCGTAATATAGGTGTCATGATAAGCCTATCCTTCAAAGTGTCAAATGCCTTCTCTTTGCGTCTCTCCCCAATGAAAATCACTCTTGTGTTTTAACAATTCTTCCAGGGCGTGGTGATTCTAGCATACCCCTTGATGAACTTCCTATAATACCCCATATGTCCAAGGAATCTGCAAGACTACGCTTTGATTAGTAGGCTCCCTAATCCTTCAATAACTAGAACTTTAGCATGAACTACTAAAGCAAACCTTCTTTACATATAATGTGTCCTAACATAGTTCCAAATGGAGTAGTAAAGACATATTTCTTAATGTTGAGGGATATCCTTAATTGTCGACATCTCTCAACCATTATCATTAAATTTTCACAATGATCTTTCACCAATCCATACACAGTCCAATCATCCAGGTAAACTTGAAGAAACTTATGGATGAAGTCCTGAAATGCTTGTACCATGATGCGTGAGAACACAGTAGGCACATTCTTCAATCCAAAAGTCATAACCATGTAGGAAAAACTTCCCCATTTAGTGGTGAAAGTTATCTTTCTCTGGTCTTCCTTTGCAATCTGGACTTGGTGATACCCTGAGAACCCATCCGTGAAAGAGTAGACTTCGCCCGGCTACTCCCTCCAAAATTTCTTCAATAAAGGGGGTTGGGAAAGGATTGATGACACATACTACATTCAGATCCCTATAGTCAACACATATTCTTATCCTTCCATCCTTCTTGATATTGATAACCATTGGGCTTATCCATTCTGATTCTTCCACTACCTCAATGATACCAGATGCTATCATCTTTTCTATTTCTTCCTTGACCCGTACGCACAAATTTGGATTCATCCAATAAGGCCTCTTCTGAATCGGTACACACCTTCCTTCAACTTGATCTTCATCTCTCCCAAGGAATGGTGAATGCCTTTGAGTTCATGGTACCCACGAGGAAAAAAATCTTGGAACTCACACAACAGATCAATGACCTTTGAAACTTCTTTTTCTAACCAATAGTCTCGATGATAGCTTCCTTAGGTTTTGTCTCCATTCCAATGTTAACCTTCTTTATTTTCAAGGGCTCATGGTAGGTGTGTGCTCACTCATCAGCGTTGTCTATGAATTCATGCGTACCTTCTGAATGGTTAGCATCCAAAGTCTCCATCTCTTCTTTGTCTATTACATAGACCATTTTTCCTTTTTCTTTTTCCATGCACGTGCACTCAAGCTATACTTCCTTTGATTCCTCTTCATTAAGGTGCGTCTCTAAATAAGGCTCACCTAGTAACTCCAATAGCCTACCTTTTGCCATAGCACTATCCCCCATCATAAGGTATTTGATCACTCGCAATGCCTTATCTACTGATGGCTTGGTACTCCTATACTTGAAAGCTTGAAAGAGATCAGCCGCCAACTCCTGTCAATTACATGTTTGACGACACATCTCCGAATGAATATACCATGCATGTGCACAACCTTGTAAGGTGGAATACAATTTATGCACCCATAACAAAGGTAGTAATGCTTCTGTGCTCCCCATCCAGGCCTTCTCACACACTTGGATATGAAATGAGGCAGTCTCTTTACCATGGTAGTCTTGTATGACTATGGGCACATTACTCCTGGAGAATCTTATAGAAAATGTGATCCTTACCTCGCACTCTAGGAGGTTCTTCTAATGTGTAGCCCACCAATGATGCAGCCTAGAATTGTTAGTTAACACCTAGTCACATTGGCACATCACTCAGCCTAGGCTGAGCACTCACCCGAAGCACGCAAAGGTACCAGGTCCCTCTTAATAGTTGCAGTAGCATAATGGTGGTATGATAAAATAGTAAACATATATTTTAGGAACTAATCCTTCCATTCACCATTTATATCCAACCAGATCTATAAGCACTAAAGGTAAATCATCATGAAAGTAATAACATGCATTGATAAAACACATCACACACTTTGTTCGGCCAATTTCCTTTATCTATTCATTGAACCAACAATACAGTAGCTTCATACAATACCAAGCATGCACACATGGATCTATTACAATTATCCAGTTGCATGTACTCGGGTTTTTCCATTCCTCCAAACATATGGTTCCATCGTATCTCTATGTATGTCTCTATATTCTCTAAGTAATTCTTTACATATATATATATATATATATATGTGGTGGGAACTAACCCTTCACCACTTAACTCTACAAAAATAGGTCGCATGCTAATAATAGCCACGCACATTTTTACAATTATAGCCATTCATGTAAGTATGCTATCGATAGATTGCTTGATAGTTAATCAAGTGATGGATCTATTCTTAACTTATGCCCATGCAAGAGTGAGTTGACATGTCCTTCCAAAATCTCCACGAAGAGTGGTGCACAAATCTCGGCATCACTTTGTGTACTCCACATGCCAATCTCTAAGAATAGACCTGATCTCCAAAATCAGCTAAGTCCTTAAGAGTCTTACTCTACACCTCCACGTGTGACGCCTTCCTATACCTTCGCGCTTTTGCTCCTATGTCATTCTTCTGTGCGGACTCTGTGTGTAATTTCAACTAAGTGTTTTCTCTGATCAACATTACCCCACACTAATCTCATTGTCGCCCTGACAATGGCAATGCTCAAAACTTATACATAGAATGGATAAATAAATAATAGTTGAATAAAGAATTTTGAACAAGAATTTTGAAGAAGATATACACAGCTAACAAAACTGTTTAGGCCTCAGGCCCCTCCGTCTCATCTTGAAGCAGCAACTCTAGATATTCTTCTTTGATATCTACTTCCAGGTTCTCCCACGTTGTTAGCACTGCTCTTGCTATTTCAGGCACATCTGTAATGATGGACTACAACTCTTCCATGGAGAGTTTCCCTTGCTCATTTTGTATTACAAGCATTATGCTTGACATAGAGGTTTACACCCCTTCCAGTACATCCATTGCTTTCCTAGCTCCTCTAACCTCTCCTTATGTGGTCCCGCACCGCAGCCTAGTGCCTCATGCTTTTTCTTTACTGGACTAAGCATTTAGTGTGGCCTAGGGAAGCATCCTTCATTGCCTTGTGGACCTCATTTTCTTCCTCCAAGGTTTTTACCATGATCAGTGCATCTGGGGTTGTGCATATGGTTAGCGCATGATCGGCCTTCTTCAATTCATCATGGGTGGCTTGCAGTAGACCTTCATAAGTAGCAATTTTCCTAGCTACTGCAGCCTGCGCCTTTTCTGTCTTTTCCCTAGAGTCCTTGGGCTATGAGGATATGCGCACCTTTTCATCTTCCAACACTAATGTTATCATTTTTTTCACATAGTGCATCATGAAGGAAATTCTTTTGGTACCCAGGATTCCAGATGTGGGCGTATCTTTAGAACATTATCTCCAATTTCCTCTACCATACTAACAAAAGTGTCATATTTTATTTTGATTAAGTCCTTTTCTTGGACTAGGAGTGTTACCTCCACATCCTTGGCTTTTAATCTCTCTGTCAGCACCTTGATGGTAGAAAAATTATCTATGTTTCTTCTTGCTACTTCAGAGGATACTTTCACTAGAGCATTACTCACCTGCTCATCTGACATTATTGTTGGTTTGATTTTCATGTGGCTTATTTCATGTGCCTTCTTCAACCACCTTGACACGCACGATTCTTCACCGACATCAAAGTCGGGCTTGTCCATGTGTGTGCATAGACCATGAGAGCTGCTTCCTTGTGCACAGAGTTGCCTTGTCCTCATCCATGAGCACCCATCCAAATAAATCCTTCTACTCGATGGTACTCTAGAACCGAGCGTGAATGATCAGCTTTGGGTCTTTTGCATACCCCATGGCATGTGCCTTGGCGTCCTCCCTGTTTGATGGGATCGAGGTCCTCTTGGAATGGCTACATCAAGGTTAGGAATACCAGATGTATCCCCACCCTTATCCTGTGTAGCCTCTGATTGACCCCCTTCTTCTCCTTCCATCTTCTCCTCCTCATGTTGAGGCTCTTCTCCAGTTGGAGATGAAGGCACCTTCTCCTCAGACTCCTCTATTTCCTCGCTTAGCTTGAGTTTTCTCCATTTCTTCTCCTCTGGCTCCTTCACCTACGGGGTTCCTCCTTGCGCCCTTGTGCGCTTAAACACCTTCTTAAATCTTTGTGTGCCATGCTCCTCCCCCGTAGCTCCTTCTTCCTAGGGAGTTTTCATGCACTCCCCTCCTGGCCAAATGGCTGCTTCCTCCTTCGCACTAAGCCACCACTATCTTCGGGTTCTTCATCCTCTTCCTCATCATCTTGCTTGGGCACGAAGGCCTAGGTGCTGGAATGTTCTCCATAGTATGCTTTCCCTTCGATGGCCCTAGAAGCACGAATTCGTTCTCCACGTACTTTTTATTCTCCATTTTAGGCTTCAGTTGGAGGTATATTAGCACTGCCCGATATCCGCAATGGCCACTGTCTCTGGCTTAATGCTTAAGATTTCCAAGATGTTATTCTCGTTGTATGCATTCCTCCCTGGATATCCATAAGTCTTTCTCAGGGTGTGATACTCATATTCCACCTTGTCTGCATTAAATACCAACCTTTATGTGTTGGTGAACCGATGAACTGTAGCTTGGAAGTACTATGTGGGAAATGCATATGGTAGTTTGCACCAAGGGCTCCATGACCCATCTACCATTGGGAAGCATGTAATACAGAAATGCTGGTAGACTACAAATTGTACCTGTTTTCCTAGGACCGAGGGAAAATCCTTGGGTATGTGCCATTCTTCTCCAAATACCATGCAGAGCCTATCATACCACATCTCAAAGTGCACTCCTTAACCTCCTCCGTCATCGACCCTTTGAAAATATTTGTTGAATCACTCAGCTGGAGACTTATGATTCATGGGGTATTCCCATATGTTCTCTTTTGGGCCATCTGGTACCCCGATCTCCATGAAGACTAAACTCAGTAAGATACAACCAAAACTTATCTTACTCCCTTTGTGCGCTTCCTCAACTATCCGCTGCAATGAATCCAGCGATGTTATAAGTGGTTCCCTCTGACATGCGCTTGGCCACATGCAACCACATAGAATTAACTTGTGACCAACGTTCTTGGTCATTCAACTTTGTGGTTAGATGTGCTGCTGCCTGTACTTCTTGGACAATTTTTCAACTTGTCAATGTCCATCCTTGCGGTCCTTTTTGATAGCCTAGTGCCTTCTGTGTCTCTAGAATGGCACTTTTGTCAACTAAGTTGGTCTTAATGTCTTCACCGCTGCCCGTAATCTAGTAACTATGGCAATGAGGATGGGTGTCAGTCTTACCCTCCATCCTACGAAGTAGAAGAAGTCCTCATGGACTCGGCTCATCAGCCATCTGTATAAGGGTGCATACTTTCCAAAGTATGGAAGCTCATAAAGTTGGTAGACACCATTTCCCTTGAGTAGCTTTTCCCGGCATCATCATAAATCGGCATGCCATCCTCAGTGCACCTATTCATTCGAGAGGTGAGCAGGTCATCTAACTTCTTCTGGTTTTCACTGGTTCGGTGATTGTATTCACTTATCTTACTCTGTCTTATGTGGGTATTCCATTCCTGCCCCACAATAACTTCTTCAGGGTACTTCATTTCGAAGAAATTTCTCTCTGAGGCCATCTCCTCCTCTTCTTCCACCACCACCTTCTTCTTTTCTTTTATCGGTGCTACTTTCTTCTTTGGTGCCATTCTCTTCGTGGTTTTATTTTTAGGTCGGTTGATGTGTGTTTGAGTAATTTGCTTCAAACCCTAACCTGATTCTTTCGTGCCCTAATTTGTAATCACGAACTTGTGCACCCTAACTCTATTGTATTACTCTACTTTGTCAAACCCTTTTTCTAGGGGATCCAAGCCCTTCTAATAAACAAATCTCTTCTCCGTGCCTGGTTTGCTTGCTTCATACCTTGAATTAGTTAGCTTTATGCTCTTCACGTATAGGCTCTCTATCGAATTCTCGTAGTCGTAAGGGTAAAAATGAAATCACATCCTATCCTTATATAGATTTCTACTTTTGTTACATTAATTGCTCCTCCACCTACCAAATTCTCCTCATTTATGACCCGTTTTTATCATTTCCGCGTGGTATATTTTCACACCAAAGCTATAACCTTCTAGTGCGCCTCTTTACCCTTTGTCATAGACTTCTCTTCAACACGCACCTTTGCACCCGAGTACCTCGTCACTACATGATCTCCTGGTAATTACCATGGCTGCCGCTTACCTCGCGTTATACTTTCCCTTATCCATATTCATCCTTTCTTATCTTGAGAAGCAATCTTTTGTCGAGTTACCCCAAGAACCTTCTTTCAACACCCACAAGCATGACATCTTCACAAAGATATCCCCGAGAGTCACCAACAATCCCATCCACCCCACATGAAAAGGATGTGCGTAGTCCTCTGCGCATCAACATGCTTCATATTGTAGTTAGTTTCATGCGCAAGCGCTTATTACACAAACAAGATCTAAAATTGACAAAGCATAGTGACAATAAAAGAAAGACATTAAGGAAATGCATAAAGGGAAACCTAATGTATCTAGCAATACCGCCTTATTACAAACACCAAGAAGATTTATTTATAATAGGGATTCAACCTACTCCCGTTAAAGTAACCGGGAAACCATGTACCATCAATTTTTTCCAACTGGCAAGCACTTGACTCAAGTATATGAGTGATAACATATGGCCCCAACCAATGCACCTTGAGCTTTCTTGGATGGCACAAAAACTTGGAGTCATATAGAAGTATCATTTGTCCCACCGCAAGTTTCTTATCCCTGATGTGCTGATCATGCCATGCCTTTTGTCACACTTTCTCCTGTTTCTAACTCCAACATGCGATGGCATGGCGCTCATCTAGCTGAACCATCTTTGCAATCCATTCTTCTAAGGCCTGCTCATCAGCTAGACCTCTAGCGTGCGTAATGTGCAAGGAAGGTAACATAAATTCTAGAGGCAGAACAACTTCCGCGCCAAACACCAATTGAAAAGGTGTGGCTTTGTTCAATCTTTTGTATGTTGTTCTATAAGCCCAAAGAACAGCAAATACTTTATCATCCCAATCTTTCCTCCCCACATCGCAAATCTTAGTCAATGTGTGGCTCAAGATCTTGTTAAAATCCTCAGTAGTCCCATTTTCCTAAGGGTGATAGGGTGTAGTTTTATGGTGGGCAACCATAAACTCGTCTACAAGAATTCGTATTGTCTCATTTTAAAAATGTGTGCCCCTATCACTTGTTAAACTTAAAGGACAGCCATACCTTGTAAGGACATTCTCCCATAAGAACTATGCTGCTATAGCCCTGCAGTCCTTTGTAGGTGTTGCTTCTGCCCATCGGGTAAGATAATCTGTACAAGTGATGATATAGCGCGATCCGAGCCTGCGGCGGTGGGGAGATAGGCCAACAAAGTCAATTGCCCATTTCTCAAAGGGTTTTACACTCGTTATTGGTCGTAGGGGCATCTCATCCCTTTGTCATGGTCGATTGAGACATTGACAATGGTCACATGTCTTAAAATACTCTTTACAATCCTTGTACAATGTTTCCCACCACAACCCAGCAAGTAGGATCTTGCGCACTGTTGCATCACCTGCATAATGGCCACTGTAATACCACCATGTGCTTCTTCCATTATGTCCTTTCATTCATGCTCCAAGACACAACAACAGTAATACCTCATCTCTCGCCTAGCTTATACAAATCACTACTAATTAACATGAATGGTGCCACACGAATAGAAATTTGCTTCTTCTCTAAAGCTTTCATGCCTTCAGCGCCATACCAGTTCTTAGAAAGACAAGAATGTCCTCTAATTCTCGATGGTGTGCGTTGTAACCTATACAGCTATGCATCAGGCATGGTATCTTCTATTATTTGTGCCTCTTCCCCTGATTGAATTCTAGACAAGTGATCCGGTCTAGAATTTTTTCCTAGTTTTACCACAACCATAAAGTCAAACTCTTAAAATAAAAGTACCCACCGGCATATGTGCCCATGTAAAACAAGCTTGTTCACCAAATATTTTAATGCCATGTGATCTGAATAAAATATAAATGGTGTAGCCAACAAATACTGACAAAATTTGTGCAAAGCATAGATCATGGACAAGGCCTCGCGCTCTATAGTGGTATAATTCTGTTTTGCAGGGGTCAACTTCCTACTAGCGAAGCAAATGGGATGATCAATGATACCTTCACCTGGTTGAGCTAAGATAGCACCAATGGTTGTGCCAGAAGTGTCCACATGAACATGAAAAGGTTTATCCCATGAAGAAAAATGTAAGATAGGTGCGGTAGTAAGTTTCTACTTCAATATCTCAAATGCGCGCTGTTGTGACTCCCCAGTAGAATGTACCTTTTCCTAGAGCAACTCTTCCAAGGGTGTGGCAAATTTTGCATACCCTTTTATAAACTTATGGTAATACCCTGTATGACCCAAAATCCACGCACCTCATCTTGGTGGCGGCACTTTCAAGCCAATGATGACTGTAACTTTAGCTAGATCAACCAACAACCCTTTCTTACCAATGATATGTCCTAAAAGTGTGCCACATGGAGTAGCAAAGATGCACTTCTTGATATTTAATTAGATACTCAGCAATGTTGACATCTTTCAAACATGAAGCGCAAATTATCACAATGATCCTTAATCAGTCCATAAACGGTCCAATCATCAAGATAGACCTATAAAAAGTTATGAATAAAATCCTTGAAGGCTTGTACCACTATCCTTGAAAATACAGCAGGTGCATTCTTCAATCTAAAGGGCATCACAGTATAAGAAAAGCTTCCCCATTCAGTAATGAAGGTGGTCTTCTCTTGATCTTTTGAGGCAATCCTAACCTGATGATACCCTAAAAACCCATCTGTAAATGAATATATTTCCCGCCCAGCCACCCCTTCTAATATTTCCTCCATAAATGGCATAGGAAAGGGATTTGTAACACATGCTACATTCAACTCCCTATAATCAACACAAATTTGAATCCTACCATCTTTTTTATGCTTATCGCCATAGGATGACTCCATTCTAATTCATCCAGGTGGTCGAATGATCCTGATTTCAGAATCTTATCAATCTCCTCCTTTACTTTCTCATGAAAATTAGGATTCATCTCGATATGGTCACTTCCTAACAGGGCGCGCACCTTCCTTGAGCTTTTCCTTCATGTCGTCGAGTGATATATGCATGCCTTTAAGTTCATGGTATCCTCTTGGGAATAATTCCTCATAATCACGAAGTAACTCTATGATCTTTGCTACCTCTGATTCTGACTAGTAATCCCCAATTATCACCTCCTTAGGTTCAGCTTTTGTGCCTATATTGACCTTTGTTGTCTTCATAGGTTCATGATATGCACGTGCATCTACATCCGCACTAGATAACACTTCATGTGTTCCATGTGAATGATCCACATCCAAGTGCTCAACTTCCTCCTCATCAATTATGTATACCATCTTCCCCTCATATTTTTCCAAAGAAGCGCGCTCAAGTAATATGATATCATCTTCTTCATCCACAAAGCACGCCCCTGTCTCTGTCTCACCAAATAATTCCTGAACAAGTTCTTCCACTTTCCCTCTGTCTCCCATAGTTAAGCGTTGGATAAAGCTTAAAGTTGTGTTCACTGGTGGTGTAGATGAAAAGAAGTCAAACATTTGGATCATCCCTGTAGTCAAAGTTTTGGGTTGCCAAGATATCATGATGTAATTTAGCATAGACATACCAAGCACACACGCAACCTTTTAGAGTAGAATAAAACCGATGCACCCAAAGTGAAGGCGGTAATGCTTCCTGACCTACTATCCAGAGTCTCTCACACTACTATATACGATATTGAGCGGGTTGATCACCATGATAAGGGCTTATGTTTGTAGGTGCATTACTTCTTGAAAACCTGGTTGATAAGGCGGTCCCAATCATTTCCCATTCTAAGAGATTATCCTTGTGGACTACCCACCAAAGACACAACCATCCCGCCCAAAATATATGACAGATAGTGCGTCGTTTAAGTTCGTCAGCCCAATTTGTTTCTATGGCCTGTAAGAACCCAACCAAATCTTCAGATCTAGTATAGCGGGGTATTGCGCAACCTATACATTGAACAGAGCAAAAACCCATCTTGTCAGTAACCACGCGCTTAACTTCGCGCCCCACCAGTTCATAAGTTCCATGAGCCCAATTATCGCAAGCAATACTAGTAGTATCACTGATTAACTGAGAATCTTCCCAATGAAGGATTCCTTCCTTAGATGGATCATTGACCTCTGGGTCCCGAATAGCGCGTACATAGATTCTATTCAAGTCCTCTTTGCTTAAAGGTTCCACATATGGCATGGATTTCCCATCTATCAATGGTATTATGACCCTTTCCTCCTTGTTCTTGAAGCTGATATACCCTTTGTTAAACCTCAAATCAACATTGTTCGCATAACACCAAGGGCGCCCAAGCAAAGCTGGGAAACTATCTGCTTCGCAAGCGCTAGCACTTCAAAGTCTCCTATGAACTTGGCCCCTTGTATAGTGATAGATGCATCCTTCAAAACTCCTATGGGAGTAGCTTTTGTTCTATTTGCCATGAACAATACATTAGATGATGGCTGCAATGGGGGTCTCCCCATTTGTTCCCACGCATCCAATGTAAGTACATTTACTTCCGCACCTGTGTCAATCAGGATATTACTCAACAGCCACCCGTCCACAACAAAGCATTCAAAGTGATTTCCTTGTCATAGTCAATGCTATCAGGAGGAAGATTCACATGAAGTATTTGTCTCCTAGTCTCAGTTCTTGCACGTAGAGTATTCCCTTTCAACCAATTTCCTAATAAAGGAATAATATTCTCCTGGCACAACATTCTACATACCTCTCTGATGTCATCAATATCCGATGGGGCTTGTTCTATATCCTTGTGCTCCAATTTCCAAGACTACTCTTTTAAACCTTGTATCTCACCTTGAAGGCTCCTAAGGACCTCCATTGTGTCCTAATAGACTTCTTTCTGATGAGCTGGATATGGATATCTAGCATGTAAAACTTCCTCCCTAGTGATTGTCGGCTTTTGTTACAACACCTCTCTTGCACGTGCCGCCTCAGCTCGTGTGGTTATCTTGACTCATTACCTCTTTGAGTTCGTGTTAACTTTAGGATCCACTAATTCTCTATCACGTGCTAGATTCTAACCATCCCCGCGCCCTTGTTTTCTTGCTTGTGTTGCTTATTGAGATGCTCATACAAGTCTGGGCACTCTTCATAACTATGCCCCTTTCCACAAAATGAATAGGAAATATTCTGTGGGAATTCACGCCTATAATGGCTAGGTGAGCCACATGTATAGAAAGTTCCTCAAGGGAATTCACTCCTTCCTCCACCTCAGCCTCATCCTCCATATCTGCCTCTATACCTCGTCCCTTTCATAAGCCCCTTCAAACCGTCTAACATTCCTGTCATCATAGTGGGTTTTATTATAATCCCTATCCTAATGCTCATTCTTCCCTTTAGAATTATTAGCCACACTCACCTGTTTGACCCCAATATCAATGGCATCATGGATTTGGCCAATCAATCTACAGTCCTCAGTATCATGGGTCGTGGACCTACAAATTTTACAAAAGGAGGATACATTCTTCCTGATCGTGCATTATAGGAGGGGGTAGTGACTAGTATCATAGTTCAAATGGAAAATCTCACATTCTAATAGCAACGAACATACAGTTATGTGAGGGAAACTATCCTTAGTGTACCCTTCCACTTCACAATCTATACACTAGATTCCTGAGCATGTTTCATGAGCTGAGTTTGCCGATAATTTCTCTAACTGTTTTGCCATAGCCACTATCTGAGCTTCCAAAAATGGACTAACTCCAGTGTCAATACTCCCAACTGCTTTCAGCGTGTAAAGTAGCTTCCAATGCTTCACGTGGATTGGTATAAGTCTTATGTGATAGTGCTCTTCGAAATGGGGTAATCAATCCCCGACAAACCATTGTGCATGTTGACTTGCATGAATGTCATAAGAGAGTTTGGATAGAAGTGTTTTAAATCATGCATCATACTCACGTACACTTTTAGTAGTGCCTTGCTTTATATCCTTGAGTGCGCTTATACTCTCTCGCTCAAACTCGGGATGTGGAACTCTTTAAAAATCATCTTTCAATGATGTATTGTCGTACAAGTTTGATTGGGGTCAAACTTCCTTTACTAGCCTATATGCGCACGCACCGCAATGTAGTAGCAAATTGACTTGCCTTGTGTTTAGGGGTTGTAATACCTTTTACACGCCACAATATTTCACACATATGAACATGTTCAACAGCATCCTCGATACCTCAGATTCGGGAGATGAAGGGACATCTCCATATAAATGTTTTGGGGTTGCTGCGGGCCTTGACCACCCGACCCAGAACCTCCTTGGTTTCCTCTTCCTCCAATACCACCTGAACCACCGAACTAGAACTGCCCATACCACCCGATCCTCCTCCAGAATTTGGAATAGGGCCCATGGATGCACTCCCCTGTGCCCCAACAGTGGTACTATACTAGACCCCTACAGTCTGGGAAGTGGTCCCAGCTCCAGAGGTGATTCCCACACTCGGACGTGCTCATATTTTGTGCTAGATGATGAGCCTGATAATGTACCCCCAAAGAATAATGAAGTTGTCTGTGTTGCCATTGGTGTACTTATTGTCTGACCTATTTTTGTGCTTTCACTTCCTGAATTAAAATTGCTTTTACCTGTTGTACTAGATACTAGAAAACCAAGTGCAAGGGCTAGGTCAACAAGTTGGCTTAGATGTGTGCCCACGGCCCAGGTCATATCTACTACCGCACTTCCATGTGAGGCCGAAGAGGGTTCTCTGTCATCCTTCCCTAGATGGGGGAGTTCCTGATGTTCTTTCTCTTCTTCCTCTCCATGAGCCTCAAATCCTTTGCGAGCCATCTCTCTCCACAACACCATCCATTCTGCAATTTCTTGCCTCTTGCATAATTCCCTCTCGCATGCCTCATCATACTTCAGCAGCCTTTCTTCCCTCTGTCGTGCTGCCGCTAGGTCTTCCATCTTTCACCAATCCTGTTCTTGCCCCCACGCATGGAGATTCTTTAACTTTCCATGGGTTTAGCTTCCAAGTTCAATGTTACCATTAGTATTTTGATTGCAGCAGAATACCTTGCAAATATGTCCCTCTAGGATACCATAGAAACTGGAACTCTACTACCTCCGGGCATGAATAAGTCAAAATTGAATACTCCAAGATATAGTTGTTTAGGACACCATAAAACCAGGTATCTACCGCACGAGTCCAGCTTAGGTTAGCATCATATAGTGTTTGAAATTCCTCCTGTGTCCAAACAAGCGTGCAATACCTCCAATTCCACTTAGATGCATACGCAGTCAACCATTCGTACAATTCTACTGGAAAGATAGCAAAGAAGCTTTCATATAAATTGTCATATAGATTCTGCTCTACCCAAGTACGTGCGCTAAATCAGATCCAGTGTCAAACCTTCGTGCGTATTCTTCCTCCAGATCATGAATCCATTCTTCAATGCTTGCCAAGGTTAGCCAATATGTCTTCATCACGAACCATTCTGAAACAACTGAAAAAGAGGTCCCGGCAACAAAACCAATGATGCAGCCTAGAATTATTAGTTAACACCTAGTCACACTGGCACATCACTCACTTAGGCTGAGTGCTCACTCAAGTGCGCGCAAAGGTACCAGGTCCCTCTTAATAGTTGCAGTAGCAGAATGGTGGTATGATAAAATAGTAAACATATATTTTAGGAACTAATCCATCCATTCACCATTTATATCCAACCAGATCTATAAGCACTAAAGGTAAATCATCATGAAAGTAATAGCATGCATTGATAAAACACATCACACACTTTGTTCAGCCAATTTCCTTTATCTATTCATTGAACCAACAATACAAGGTAGCATCATATAATACTGTGCATGTGTGCACGGATCTATTCAATTATCCGATTACATATACTCGGGTTTTTCCATTCCTCCAAACATATGGTTCCATTCATATCTCTATGTATGTCTCTATATTCTCTAAGTAATTCTTTACATATATATATAGGGTGGGGAACTAACCCTTCACCACTTAACTCTACTGAAATAGGTCACATGCTAATAACAACCATGCGCCTTTTTACAATTATAGCCATACATGCAAGTATGATATCTATAGATTGCTGATAGTTAACTGAAGTGATGGATCTATTCTTAACTTATGCCCATACAAGAGTGAGTTGACATGTCCTTCCAAAATCTCCACGAAGAGTGGTGCACAAATCTCGGCATCGCTTTGTGTACTCCACACGCCAATCTCTAAGAATAGACCTGATCTCCAAAATTGGCTAAGTCCTTGAGAGTCTTACTCTACACCTCCACGCATGACACCTTCCTATACCTTCACGTTTTTGCTCCTGTGCCATTCTTCCACATGGACTCTGTGTGCAAGTTCAACTAAGTGTTTTCTCTTATCAACATTCTAAGTAGGTTATAACTGAGCATTCCCCTCCTCTCGTCCTCATTTTCCACTGAGCTTCCATTTCTCGCAAGAAAATTTTAGGGTATGCTCCTCCAAAGTAACTTGGAAACTTATTTCCTCCTAGGTGCTTGACTGAGTGCGCCTTTGTTACCCTTGTTACAGATCCTCTCAACTGTCTCCCTATCAACTCATAAGTCCCATGCACCCAATTTTCACATGCCATACTAGTGGTATCACTCAAGGATTGAGCATCTTCAAACTGGATAACTCCCTCCGTGGGGTGAATTATCTCAGGATCTCTGATGGAGCACACATAGATTCTATCAAGGACTTCTTCCCCTAAGGGATCAATATAGGGAGTTGACTTCCCATCTGTCAAAGGAATGATCACCCTTTCTTCCTTGTTTTCAAATTTGATATACCCTTTGTTAAATCGTAGGTCGACATTAAAATTGTAACACAATGGGCGCCCAAGCAACGCTAGAAAGTTGTCTTCCTCAAAGAGCGCCAAGACTTCAAAGTCTCTAATGAACTTGGCCCATTGAATGGTGATAACTTCATCCTTTAGGACTCTAATGGGAATTTCCTTAGTCTTGTTTTCCTTATACATCACATTTGAAGATGGCTGCAACGTGGGCTTTCCCATTTGATGCCAAGAATCTAAAGTAAGAACATTTACCTCTTCTCCCGTGTCAATGAGAATATTTCTCAAAATCCATCCATCAACAAATGCATTCAAAGTAATCTCCTTTTCATAGTCAAGGTTGTGAGGAGGAAGGTTTGCATGCAAAAACCTACCTTTTGAACTCTACTCTAGTGCGTGGTACCTTCTCTCTTAGTCATTCTCCTAGCAAGGGAATAATATTCTCTTGCCTTAACATCCTGCAAAATTCCTTGACCTCATTCAATTCATCCTTTGGAACTTCGGCATTCTTCCTTTGCTCCAACTACCTCAATTTCTCCTTCAAACATTGGATCTCCCCTTGTAAACTTCGAATCACATCCATAGTCTCTTGATACACCTCTTTCTAATGAGTAGGGTCTGGATACTTTCCATGTACCACTTCCTCTCTTGAAACTAGTGTCCTTTGTCTTGGCATCTCCCTGGCGCGCATGGCCTCTACTCACATCATCACCAGTACAGGTACTAACCCTGACTCACATGCCACTCTTGGAATCCACTGTGAATTGGCCTTCTTGATGCTCACAAACCCAGTGCCTTTTTCCTTCCAGTGCTGATGGTTCATATCCTCATAAATTTATTGACACTCTTTGTACTTGTGTTTCTTTCCGCACCATGATCATTCAGAATGAGATCAAGACACTAACATTTTTAATCCTCGTAGATCCACAATTATAATAGGTTCCTCACGAGAACTCACTTTGTCCTCTTCCATGGTTACTGCGACCACAAAATCCTCTACGAAAACCTCTTCCACGTGTTCCTCCATTTACATGCCCTTCATAACGATGGTCATCATCCTTTGAACTACTTGCAAGGCTAGTCTAGTGCACACCCAGATCAATAACATCATGG
Source organism: Taxus wallichiana var. yunnanensis (assembly GCA_018340775.1). Taxonomy (NCBI): domain Eukaryota; kingdom Viridiplantae; phylum Streptophyta; class Pinopsida; order Cupressales; family Taxaceae; genus Taxus; species Taxus wallichiana. Next base: position 942,616,033 of record CM031239.1, on the reverse strand, counting down.
ATTTGATCAATCATTCTATAATCCTTGGTATCATGGGTCGTAGAGGTATATATCTTGCAATAGAAAGAAACATTCTTGCTGATTATGGGCTGCAGAGAGGGAATCTAATTGCAACATGATCTCCATGGAAAATCTCAATGTATGTCGACATAGCACGCACCATCTTCGAGGGAAAATATCCTTTACATGTCCCTCCACTTCACATTTTATACACCAAATCCCACTACAAACCTCATGTGCCGAGTTTGCGAGACAAATTCTCTAAGCTAGCTTGGCCATTGCATCAATTTGAGCTTCCGTAAAAGGACTAACACTAGTATCCATGCTCCTAACTTGCCTTCAAGACGCAGGTAGCTTCCAATGCCTCGCGCAGTCTATAAAAGTCTTGTGTGATAGAGCCCTTCTAAATGGTGTTAGAAATCCTCTGAAAAATCATTGAGCATGTTGAGAAGGATAAATGTCATAGGATAATTTTGACAAGAGATTCTAGAGATGCACATCATACTCCCACACACTCTCTACCATTCCCTACTAGATCTCCTTTAGAGTGCTAATGCTCTTCAACTCAAACTCAAGGATATGGAACTTACTTAGGAAGGCATTCTTCAATGCGGTGTAGTCTACCACCGTCTCGATGGGGTAATACTTCATATACCAACTATGTGTGTGTCCTTCAAAGCATCGTTGCAAACTAGTTTGCCTTTCACTCCGGGGTAGTGATCCCCTTCACGCACCATAGTAGTTCACACTTGTACACATGCTCTCGCAGATCTTCAATGCCCCTATAGTCTGGTAAGTGTAAAGACATCTCAAAAAACACTTGGGGAGGTGGTTATGGTCCTTGTCCTCCCAATCCAATGCCTTGGTTTCCTCTGGTGTTTCCTCCTCCACCATATCCATTGGATCCACCATGTCCTGTTCCTCCTAACCCACAAGATCCACCTCCTGTAGTCAGCCAAGGGTTTGAAGTGGTCATGCCTAGTGTACCCAATGTTACACTAAACTTTGTGTCAATGGTTTGTGATATTGTCCCACTACTAGTTGTATGTCTCACGCCACTCCCAAACGTGATATCCAATCCTTGCATACTTACACCTTGTCCAAAGATTCCCCCAAATATAGGAATGGCTTACATAACCATGGATGTTCCAAACAATAAATTATATCTCCAGGCACAGATCATTTTCTCCCACCGATACCAATGGGTTAACGATACTTCTCCTTGATTTTGAAAACCAAGTGCTAAGGGTTTGTTACAAGTGGGTTCGGGATGCGCACCAACGGCTCTTCTTTCTCCATACGGTGAACTCTCATCATAAGCTGAAGGGGCCTCTCTCCCATGATTTCCAAGATGGGGTATCATAGACTACTCAGCTCCACATCCTCTCGCATGAATCTCAACTCCTTCCCACAACGCCCGCCTCCATAGATCCATCATGCTTCTTGCAACCTCGCGTTGTCTAGTCATCTCCCTTCACGAGATTTGTTCTACTTGAGTCATCAATGGGAAATGCTTCTAAACTCAAAGTAATGACCAAGAGTTTCATAGCCAAAGGAATAACATGTAAAAATGATCCTTTAGGCTCCCTCGTAAGCTCGAACTCAACAACTTCTCGGGTAATAATACGTAGAAGTGGCATGTTCAAGAATATAACTAGTCAAAGACTCTCTTCCACCGGTGATCAACAACATGTGTCTAAGTCGGATATGTATCATGCAACCTCTCGATAGTCATCTTGGGTCCATATGCGTGATCTCGGATGTGTATGCTGAAATCCATTCATATAGTTCTACTGGGAAGCAAGTAAAATAATGTCTCATACAGCTCATGGTATAGGTTCTCTTCTACCCATCTACATGCATCAAACTCAGGTCCAGTGTTGAATCTTTGAGAAAACACGTCCTTCGTGCTCTTGAACCATCCTCAACAATTTCCAAGGTCAAACGCTTTATCATCACACATTTCAGGGGATAAATATGCATGTCATTTCTCACAAAACTTTAGAAAGAGGTCCCAACAATGGAACCAAGATGTATTCATATTTTATACCCTTAGACCAATAGTCTAATCCCATGCGCGTCAAAATATCACCCAGTGGGCGTTGGGTGCTCACCCGAGGCACATGCGAGCACCGAGTCTCTCCTTTATGTGAGTCTTGTGAGAATGCACCATCTTATAACAGATATTCAAATGGAAATGAGTATAAAAGAACCATGTAACATTCTAAGAACCTAGAATGAGTTGTTATCTCATTGCATCCAGAAAGGAAAATAACAAGCAAAGATATATAAATAGTTCATACGTAAATAAAATGCATAAGTAGTATACTTCCAAAAACATAGCTGATTTATAACAGAGCCTTATATTCATCTTAACAGGTTCAATAATCCACATTACATCCCTTGAGGTTATAACAAATCCTCATATAGTTGTGCAGAGAAAAGTCATACATCATAGCTATATTATGCTCATCATATTACAAAAACTACAAGAATGCAAACCCATCCCTCTAAATGTGTCATTCTTTGACAAAGTTCTTCTAATCCCTAGCCCATAACATTCTCCATTCGGTTTCTACATGGCTTAGCCTCTCTTTTCTCTCCTCCGCACTCTCCACACACTATCTCTATCTCTTTTTTTTTTTCTCTTATCGGGCGCTTGTATTTATAACCTTAACATCCACCGACATGCCTTTTTGAAGTTACGATCGGTTGCCAAGTGTCAAAGTGGTCCTCCATAGAAGCATTCCTTTTCAAATCTGAGCTCTCCACTCCTTGCAATGATTTCTTCTAGAACCTTCCATTCGTACGAAATATTCCTTGTTTATCCCACAATTACAAGCTAGCACCTTATCCACACGGGTCATGATTTTCTCATGTGTTTCTGGGATGTCAAATGTGGCTAAGTATAAAACTTGTTTTGCCTTGTGTATGCACCTTATGTTTTAAAACCTAATGTTAGGAACTTTCCCTGCGCGACTTCACCCCGCACACCATTTTTCAACTAGGTTTCGCGCATCCACGCACCTTCTTATACTTAGTTGATATTTTGGGGCCCAAAATCTATGAGGCATGGCCTTCTATAACAAAACTTGAGTTACAGATTTGATGTTACGTCATTCCCAAACCCATCAAATGAGTAACAATGGAAAAATTTTAAATACCCCTATCGATGATTGACCAAAATTGGTCAACATCTTGGTGACTTTGTTGATTGGGTTGCCTACTAACCTGTAAGAAACCTTTAAAAATGGCTATTTCAGCCATTAATGCCAACTGAAAACCTATACCATAGCCTAAACATGCATGCCCAAGGCTGCATAACACTAATAAAACTAATGATTCCTCCAGAAAATGGACAAAACAACAACGAAAACCTATGCAAAATTACACAAAGGGGAAACAAAACCTCTACAAGGCATGCCATTGAAGATGGAAACCATTATTGAAAGTAGGAAAATGCTGAAAGGATGTGTTTAGAAAACACTTAGAGGAAAGCATGTAAACTATAATACAATGTCAACTTATCTTTTTTAAAAACAATGCTTCAAATGGATCCCATTGACTGGGATTGAAATCTCTTCTCCATTTGTCTGTGTAAGCTGAAATGCATTATGTAACTTGCATTCAATGATAATGTATGGTCCACTCCATAGTGAATCAAACTTCATATGAGCACCTAGCTTTTCTCGGTCCTCATCCCATTTCAAAACTAAGTCACCTTCATTAAAGACTTGTGCTTTGGATTTCTTATCAAATGTCCTTTTGATTTGAGCTTGATTCTTCTCCATGGACAACATAGCTTCATTTCTGATTTCTTCAAGCTCCATAAGTTGTGAATATCATACTTCCATGGGCTCATTCTCTAATAACTCCATTTGATGCATAAGTTCTAAAGCTGGAAGTTCAAGAGAAATGGGTAACTTTTTTCTAAACCATAAACTAGCTTGAAAGGTGAGTTTGAAATTGACCTTTTATGAGTAATTCTATTAGCCCACAAGGTTTCCTTTAACTTATCATGCCAAGTACGTTGATTTTCATCTATGGTTCTCTGAATTATTCTGAGTAAATTCTTGTTTCATACTTTCAACCAATCCATTACCTTGTGGGTAATAATTGGATGAAGTACTCAAATAAATTCCATTTTGAAAAACCCATGCAACAATTTTTGCACCAATGAAAGCTTTAGCATTATCTGAAATAATGGTGAAAGGAACACCAAATCTTGTAATTATGCCTTCATAAAAATCCAAGATATTTGTCTCATTACCTTCCTTCAAAGCAACAACTTTAGTCCATTGCATGAAGTAATCAATTGCGGTGAGTATCCATCTATGACCAGAACTTGAAGGTGAGTTTAATGAGACCAATAAAATCTAAACCCCACTAAGAAAAGGGTTTATCATTTGTAATTGGCTACAATGGTAAGGAAACAAGTCTTTCTTTTCCTATAAAGAAAGCACATTTATGACATTTTCTTACCCATGCATGGTTATCCTTGAAAAGTGTAGGCCAATAATAGCCTCCTTTCATGATTTTGAGGGTTGTAGTTTTAGCTAAATAGTGCCCTCCTCCTTGGCTATCATGAAACTGCTCAAGCAACCTTTCAACTTGGCTTGGATCAACACATCTTAACATGACACCATTGATATCTTTCTTGAATAACACATCACTAACCAACAAATAAGGAATGGATGAAGTCTGAAATACCTCCTTTTAAGTTGTCCAAACTTGGTGGGTAAATACCATGCTAAAGATACCTTGACATGTTGAGAATCCAATCTGTATGCTACTAATTTTCTGCATTTCAGGCTCATTCTATAGCAAATAAACAACTTCTTTGTTGTCATGCAAGTCTTGAGCCAAGTGCTCACATAATCCTTTGCCTCTAATCAGTTTGGTCACTTTAATGATGATATCATACTCCATAACTTGAGTGATCCAACCTACTCTCTTTTCTGATATATCTTTATTCAACAAAAATTCTTTAATGCTTGGATGTGCAACCATCAGATTAATTCTATTGTTAGAGAGAAAATGCCTGAACTTCTTAAGAGATCTAACAATTGAAAGTACATGTTTCTCAATGAATGAATACCTGGTCTCATACTCCATTAGACTTTGCTGAAAAAAGCAATTGGCTGCTCTAATTCTTCTCGATTTTGTTGTGTTAAAATTGTTGCAATAGTATCCATGTTAGCATAAGCATACAACGTGAAATCTTTTGAAAAATCAAGATTGATAAGAGTTGGGGCAATAGCTATGGCTTTTTTGATGGCATCAAAACTGCTCACTCCTTCTTTGACCAAGTGAAATTCTGATCTTTCTTGAGCATGTTGGTCAAAGGCTTTGAAAGTGCAAGCAAAATCAGCAATATATCTTCTTATAAAATTGATTTTTCCAAGGAAAATTTGAAGTGCTTTTTTATGTTTTGGTAAGCCTAAAGCAAGAATAACACTTACTCTTTCAAGATCAATCATCATACCATGTTTGGAAATAATGTGACCAAGAAGCTTACCTTCATGGACTAAAAACACACACTTTTTAGGATTAAGTGACACACCAAACTCTCTGCACCTTTTAAAGACTACTTTGAGCTGTGGTAGATGATCACTTGCAAGCTTTGAAAAAAATAGATATCATCCAGATAAACTAAGACAAATTTATTGATAATACCTTGAAAGCCATGTCCATAGCACGTTGAAAAGTTGCACCAACATTTGATAAACCAAATGGCATCTTTTTGTAAGCATAAGTGCCCCATTTTGTAGTAAATGTTGTTTTGTACTGATCTTCCTCCTTGACAAGTATCTGATTGTATCCACTATATCCATCAAGCAAGGAATATCTCTCTGAACTAGAAACTAACTGCAAAATCTACTCCATGGAAGGCAAAGGATAATGATCCTTAAGAGAAGCCTTATTCAGATCACGAAATCAACACATAACCTGATTTCACCATTTTTCTTTCTCACTAGGTACAAGATTAGCCACCCAAGTGGAGTGCTTAATGGGGAAGATAATGGAATACTCAATGATTTTTTCAAGCTCTATCCGCATCAAGGGTTCTAACTTGGGATTAATTGGTCTTTGATTTTTGTCTAACCGGTTTTGAACCAACCTCTAATTCAATGGTATGTTGAGCTAAAGAGGGATCAAAACCTCTTAAATCATTGTATTTGGCAAAAAAAACATCTACATACTCTCTACAAAGCTGAATAAAAGAATATTTTTCAGATTGTGAACAAACTTTGCCAAGATTAAGACTCTTACCTTCAAAAATGGTGACTTTTTCATGTTGATCTGTACCTACAACAAGTACACCCTCTCATGCTTTATTTCATCATTTTCACCAAAAATGGATTCCAAAGTTACAAGGCCTTTGGAATCTTGTTCATTTTCAGCTGTACTATCTGATCTTCATAACGATTCTGTAGTTTTCCTTGATTTTGAGCAGAAAATTCTACTTCTTCTTGCAGAAATTTGATTATGTGTGCATCATTGTCGAAAACCTGCCAATGCATATCATTATCTGGGACTGAAGGTCTCACTAAAACCTTGATATGTGGCTGAAATTTGTCACTTCTTACATCAGCAAGTATGTCAAATTGTGAACCAATTGCAACAAGTCTATCAGCATGTTTATTTTTATCTCTAGGGATAGCTTGAACATTAACAGAAAGGAAATCATCAAGTAAATCCCATACCCTATACCAAGTAAGTTCTCATTAATGGGTTCTTGTAAGTATTAGAACCTCTAACTTGGTGAATAACAAGCTCATTGTCCCCAAAAATATACAAATATGTGATTTTCTTTTTTCTTTCCCACTCTAAACTGTGAACAAGGGCTTCATATTCTACAACATTGTTAGAACAAGAAAACTGGAACTTAATGGTAGTAAAATATTGTTGTTTGGAAGGTGAATCAACATTAAACTAGCCCCTGAACCATGTTTTTTTGGAGCCATCAAAATAAAGTTTCCACAAACCATTATCTTGTTGATTTTCTCTCCAAAGAAGGAATTACAGTGTTGTCCTCATGAATACAATACACTCCAAGGCCTTGTCCTTCAATAACTTGTTCCTCAATAATTTTCCATGGGTCATGGACATGATCTTCATCAGTTCATTGATCTTTGAATAGATCCAGGACACCTTCTAAGGCATAACTAGTTTCAGCCTCTGAATCATCTAGTTGTTCTTCACTTACAACATAATTTGCATTAACAACACTAGGTGTAAAAGGATCAATATGAAAATTTGACAAGGGCTCTAAATTAATAGTTACCTTAGCTCCATAACGAGTTTGAAAAACTAATAAGTCAATTTGTTGAAAGGTAACCACCAATCTTGGATGTGAAGTCTCTAGATAAGCACATGGCAAAATAAGGTGGTAGATCCACCACCATCACATCTATAAGATTGTAACACTTGGGCATGCATGCAAAGTTAGTTGTAAATCCTTAATAATTCCAATGGTCTTAGTAGATGAACCATCAAGCTACAAAACTCCTTTGGTACTTGGTTCATACTTAAGACCCAAATTTTCAGCCACTAACTTTGCATAATAAAGTGTTGTTAGCTCCGCTATCAACCATACAATTGTGAACCAAAGAATTTTCAATAATCAAAGAAAGGTAGAAAGGAGGTGGCTTAACCACTTTGACTTCTTTAACCACTTTTTTACCTCTTTTGTTGTTGTTTTTGGCTGAAACACTTGTTGCTTTGACCCTTTAGTTTGTTGGTCTGTAATTTCCATCACCATGTTGGTTGTGTTTTCTACATGGTCAGCCTATTTTGATTGTAATTTCAGACCCGCAAGCTCTTGGACCAGCAAGTATTTTTGTCTAGGAATAGATAGTGTATCCCACATGCTCATAGTAACGTTATATTTCTTCATATGATCAATAATATTGAACGGAACAACACCTATCCTAAACTGATTTTTTTTACAACAACCTTTTCTTGAATAGTAAGTGGTTCAAAACTCTTACCAAGAAGTATTACTTTGATTTTCATGAGTTGGTACAACAGTTTGGTCACTTACATTAGCCTCCATGGATCTTTTCTTTGATCTGGTAACTGCTGCAACAAAATCAGCTCTATCTTGTGCTCTAATTTCATGATTTACAACCACATGATCAGTTGTTTCAAAATTTACCAAGGTAACATCTGGCTGCCCCTGTTGTTCTTGTGCCAAAATATAATCTACATGTGCTGCAAGAAACATACTCTCTTGAAAATGATTAAATGCTTCTTCTTGAGTCATTTATGGTATGAAAACCCTTGCGGAACCATTTTGTAGATGCATTTGAACCACTAGGCTACACACTAGCATCTTGGGCAATATTTGTTTGCATGGGAACTAATGCTCTTGAAGTTGTAGGGGCATTAGGATCAGCTTCAAGCAAAAGTCCTAACAATTGTAATAGTTGGTTGTGTTTGATATGGTCTATAACCTTGAGGTCTATAATTGTTGAAATTTGGAAAAGGTGGCTGATATGGCCTGCTTTCTTGGGCTTGATTCCTTTCTAACTGCACAATCTTGTTTCCCATAGTTTTAACAACCCCTTTCAAGTCATCTATTTCACTAGGTTGAACTGTAGGAACTATGGATGCTTTCTCAGCTGATGGAATAGGAGCTAACTCAACATAGATAGGCATAGCAGGTCTAGGAGCCAATTTTCCAGCTTGTATAAGGTTTTTTCAGCCCTTATTGCAATGTCAAAGGTTGCGGGAAGAGTGGTTCCGCCCATAGATTGAATCATAACAACAATATCACTATTTAATGCACACAAATAATAAAAAAGCATGTTCTATTGAAGGCTTGACTGCAACTAGAATTATTTCCCAAGTTCTGGTAAATCTTAGATTAAAATTAGCCATGAACTCTTGTGGTGTGTGCTTAATAGTGGACAACTACTCAATAAGGGATAGATGGTCTGTTTTATCTTCAAATTATCTGCACAAGGCAAGTACCTAACACATCCCAAGTGCCTATTGTCCCTACTTCTAAGTTTTTGTACCATTGTAGGGCTTGACCTTTAAAAGAGGCAAGCTAGCAGCCTTAGAGAAACATCCTCATGTGTGATATTATGTACTGAACAAAGGGTTGCTACATCTCTAATATGTTCAACTGGGGTAACTTGATTTTCACCAAGTAAAAAATGGAAGACTTTTTAGAGCAAGAATGGTATATCATGATAAACCAAAATTATAAGAGGGTTGTCATTAGTAAAAGTCACAAAGGTTTTGGGTTGTTGATGCATTGTGATTACTAGGATTTGAACAAAAAGATTAACATGTGGTGAAGCAAGAGGAGGAGGGTTACCAAAATGGGCCTATTATAAGGTGTAGTATTTCCAACCCTTCTTCTTCTAGTTGAATTTAAAGGTAATTGAACAAAATAGGGAAATATCTCGTACTAATTCTCTAGTTCTAATCGTAAGCATATATCATGGGAAAACAACAATTTAGACCCTCATGAAAATGATAATTCTTCACTTTGTAAAAACAAATATGTCTTATTTTTCATCCAAAACTATTAAGGCAACAAGTAGTATTAGTACTGATTGAGCGGTTCTCTAAGGACTGCAGCTCTTAAATATTCAATCAAATCATGTTGTGTGCTAATAACTGCTAAAACAGGTTGTTGATCTTGATCAATTAACTCTTTAGGAACAACCATGTGAGAAACTCATCATTAATTGCATGCTACAAATAACTCCAAAATTTGGTTCTTTGTCCCATCAGGCGTGCCAAAAACTATTATCGGTCCAAAATACTCCTTGTTCTAGATGGCAATCTGACTTTTAACTTGGACCGAAACAATGGGATTCCCTCTAAGTTGTGGGCATCTCGGAATGAGGGAAACCTCAAAAGGGTTGGCTCCCTTTGATGAATCACTAAAAATCTGTATTTTTTTTGAGATGAAGGTTAGATGAAAGCAAAACTAAAAATAATAGAAGGTGATACACCAAATTATGTGTGAGAATTATTTGTATCAAACACTTGGTAAAAGGTGCAAAGATTGAAAAGATTCACTTCATACTTTGTTTAATTAATTTTGCATCCACAAGGTACCTAAATACACTTATATGTTTGCAAAAAGCTAGACAAGATCATACATGTGTTGAGAAATTATTAAATGCAAGAGGAATTGATAATATTCACTATTGCATGCATCTAATTTATTGTAACACACTGTAAAATACTTCTGAATATGGAGGAATAAATCAGCTTTTTGTATTCACCAAGGCTTTCAAGTACAAATTTGTAGCATAAATCTACAAAAATAAAATCCCCCCATGCTTGTGAAGCCCATGTACATATATAGGGAAAAAATACTCCTTCCTACCCTACAAAAATAGCCTTCAAAGGCATAACACCACTCACAGTTCTATTTGGAGATAACTCAAAAAATAGCTTCCACACGTGCTTGGTCAAACTACAATTGACCTTTAATCCTCCTTTGCATGTTATGTTCGGGCCCTCTAGCATGGATTAAGGCAAGAATTAGCGAAAAGGTTAATTTGGACTCTAGTTATTTTTTCTCTTTGCATAAAGTGAACTTTGTCTTGACTCTATTTTTAGATCACATGCATGTAAAGGCCAATTTTGGCTCCTAGCTCCACTTGACTTATGCCGCTATATTATTAAACACTTGATTAATCCCTTACCCCGATTACATGAAAATTCATGTAATGGCTGCATGATAACAAAGTTTAAGGTAATGTAAAAGGGGAACCTAGCCATGTGACCCATAAAGTTATAATAATTAGATAACTTGAATTTGCATGGTTTTGGGTTTTAATAATTCAAAATCCCAACAAGGGCACACAGTAGTAATCATGAAATTAAATCATTATGTTCCCTTAACCCTAGCTTAGATTGAGCTAGGGATATCTCCTGCTTGACACTTGTCCTTCCCAACTCAAGGGTCGAGTTACTTTGAGAAAAAGGTGAGAAACCCTAATCACTCTTCATTTCATTTGTGAAGCTTATGGGTAGAGGAGAAAAACCTAGCAATTTTGTCGATGGTGGTCATACTTGTTTGGATTTTAATTTATGGCCATCATTGAAATAAGGTAATTTTCCCTTTACTTACCCGGGTTTTCTCTATCTCTTTCAAACTGGGTCTATATTTATTACTCACATGTACAATGGTAAATTTATTGCTCCACTATTGGAGTTGTGGTTTTGCTTGAAAAAAATATTTTTCGTTTTACCCCTTGGTCAACACTATACTCATGAAACTATGTATTTTCACCGTAATGTGTTTGAAATTGGGTCTAGGTTCTAGCAAAACAACTTAGTGTTTTCTGGAAGGGTTTGACTTGCCATTTTGCTTGGAAGCCCTCACTTGTATCTTGTAAATTTTCTATGTATACTAATATTTGGGTGAACATTCATGATTGCACATTCAAATGCATCGTTATTTATTTGTATTGAAGTTTTGTATTCTACTCTCTGTCTTACAAGATTTTACATTAGTTCACCTTTTTGCTGGTAAGTTATATGGAAGCTCTAATTGGCCATACTAATTCGAGCTCAATATTTTTCCCATTCACAACCATTTGAAGGTTTGAATCTGGGTTCGTCTGAGCTGGGTTCTCCTCTCTGTATTAGCCAAGATTTGTGGCCTTTAGCTTATGTAACTCGTCCCTACACTATGTAAATTTTTCCTTGTAGTTGTTGTGCTTCTGGCTGAGTATGTATGGAACCCCTCGAGAGTTTGTTTTCCTTTATGAAAGTTTCTCGGTTATGTTGTTAGCTTCCACTTGAAGCTTTCAAGCTTAATATGTTGCATTCCAACTGTGCATGTTGGGTCACCGCATTTTCCCTTTTTCACTTATAGTTCAAAGTGTGCTCCTTTGCACAGTTTACCGTTCTCAAAAATTGGTAAGCATCTCACATTCGGGCTCTTCTTTTTTTTATGGCCACACTTTGGAAGTGGGTCGAGTTTGATTTTTCTTTAGAGATCTAGGTTTTGGAACGACTAACCCGGGTATGAAAGGTTTGACTCGAGTTTGATTTTTCGTGTTTTTGATGGCTCTCCCATATTCAGGAACTCTACTTTGGGGTTTACTTGTGAAAATCCCTTCATTTTAGAAGCTGGTAAGTTCCATAAACCCTTACTCTGTCATTGATTACAAATATGAATTTACATCTCGCCTTTGCCTAGCCTGATTCCATTAAATGAGGGAATATCGAGTTACTATAACTACTTTGCTTGTTGGAGCTCTGCACTTTTTTGAGTTGTATCGGTTTAGATTCGTGTGCCAAAGCTATTTTGAGTTCAATGCTTACACTTTGTGAGTTATTACCACAATTTTAGCCTTACTCTACTTGAGCTCGCCCGGTAGTTTCAACTGGGCATTTATTTTTAACTCACCATGTAGCTTTGTGGTGGTTGTTTGAGTTCATTAGCTCTTCATTCAGTACGAGAATCATTGATAATACCCGATTAAGTGATCTCATGATTTTTGTAATAACACTAAGTGCATATCCTCTTCTTCAATGACCATCCATGTTAACAATAATGATAGCTTGTGCAAAAACCATCTATTTAAAATTTCGTACTTGATCAAATGCAGCTAGTCCATTACTACTATCTATCATAAATATTAGGAGATCTAGTTTTGTTTCTTCTGGCGCTTAACACATTTCCCTGAAAGGTATAACTTCCTTAATAATAGTGCTCTAAAATATGTGTTACATTGTTGAACTGTTGTCTCATCATGTGCATAAGAAATCAACTTTTGGATCTAGGAAAATCATGCATGGCTTGTGATATATCAATCATGTGGTAATTGTTTACAGTTGGACACATTTTTACAAGAGTTTTTTCATTCTTTCTTATTCAAAGACATAACCTTAATTCTTCATGAAGAAAGCTGCAAATGAAACTCGTTTTAATTGAAACTCGGCTAGAAGATCATAAACTATAAATCGGAAAGCTACCCTTGAGCACTCATTTCTTGCAAATTCCTAAATGTGACTTTGCTTTGTGGGTGAAAACTTGAGTTATTTTTTCACTATTATATGTATGTTCTCATGAAAATGTATCCCTAAAAATGTATGTTATGAAAACACTTCTTTGATTGAAATGAACACTTGAATCTAAAGTCGGGAAATATGCACTATCCCACCTTTATGGTTGAAGTTTCTTTCACGAACATATTATATATTGGAAAATATTCTTGAATATCTTTTTGATTTGCATGGATGAGATGATTGTAGCTTTATTTGCTATTGAATAATTGAATTTTCTTGAAGATTACCATTTACATAAATTGTCCTAGAACTTGATAAAATATGGAAAAGATGATTTCATTTCTTTGAAAGTAACCATGAACACCTAAGACCTTTTCTACCCTAAACAAGCAAGCATATATCTCATACTATGTAATATTGTATTCTTGCAAATAACATAGTGGTATATCTCATACAATCCTTCATTTATCTCATACTTTGTAATATTGTATTCTTGCAAATAACATAGTGGTAAATCTTTGTTATGTACTACTCATGTCCTTATTTAATGAATTGCAATATGCTTTATTGGTGAGCACTTTACAAGGTTGTAATCTTCCTGAAAACTCTTGAATAATTTATTGAACCCGTACTTATTTACTTGAAATGAGTACGTGTTTCTGGATATTTATGAAACTCTCATGCTTGTATAGATAATCATGATGTTTCATGAAAGTTGCATAGCTAAGTTTGTACCTTGCAAATATGAACTCTCTCTTGAATCTAAATATGTATTCTTAATAGCAACATAACTGATTGTATTGTATTTATTTTCAATGAAGAACATAACTTAAATTGTGATGGACTTGTGATGTTGAACCTCTTATTCGAATATGGGTTGAGTTGTGTTTGAAATCTTGCATTCTCTATGGTATATAGCCTATTGTTATAAATGATTGGCTCCTTCACAACTCTTTGCAATATATTCATCATTGATGTAAATCAGTTGAGTAAATTCTTAGATCATTCTGTATTTGATTGGACCTAAGTCTAAAATTGGAAAATCTTTCTGTTATCTCAATCAAACAAGATTAAACCATAAGGATATTTGCTTTTAATAGGTCTATACCTACACATTTCAAAAAGCTAGTTAGAAAAGTAGGGGCCAACAACCTATTCTTTTCTCTTCAGCAATGATTTTTCCTTCTTGATATGCTTTTGAAGATGGAAACTAGATGCTCTTGAGTAATAATGGCATTTACTCGTGATTCAGTTTTAGTTTCTCTCTCTCATGCACACCTATCTAATTGATAATGTAAATACATATGAAACGAGTAGCATGAGATATCAGTAACCTTGAGCTCTCACCCTTCGATTTTTCTCTTTCAGGTACTTGGAGCTGCAGCTTGGGCAATCCAGAAAGCATGGAACAACCCTCACACTTAGGAAATGATGGGTTACTCATCCCTCATGCTTTCAACTTTGTATTTATCTACATTTTCTTTTCTGATCATAGCCATATCCCATGGCTTGTGTGGGATAACTGTACTATTTCTTTATGAATATATGAAATTACCTTCTGTTATGAGTTGTATAATTTCCTTTTACATTTATTTTTGTAATCGTGATGTGGAATGAACTTAAGCAACTCAAAACATAATGTAATTTCACCTAAGCATAAGGAAATAACCTGAATTAATTGAACTTGTCCTTCAAATCTGCCACTTGATTGTAGCTCGTAACGTGATCATGATATATGCTTCCCTTCCTGCTTTCCTCCAAGATTTGTAATGGTCTTCCACAGCTATTGCACAACTTTGATGAAGGTGAAAACTTGGAATGAAAACATCTATGAGGCATGGCCTTCTATAACAACACTTGAGTTACAAATTTGATGCTATGTCATTCCCAAAACCATCTAAATGAGAAACAATGGAAATTTTTTAAATAACCTTATCGATGATTGACCAAAATTGGTCAACAATCATTTGGAAGAAAATTGATGTTCTACATCCCTAAAACATCTTAGACTCCAATTACACATGACAATCTCCATTACATACTATTAATGCACTGCATCAAATAAGAACTTCACATTATAATGGTTCTATGCTCCCCCACTCACTCTATACGCGCATTTATTTATTTAGCAATTTTTTGGCATAATTCTCTATCAATATTGAGGACAAAATTTATTATACAACAAGGGCATGTTGAGCCTTTTAATGCCTATGTATTGTGTTATAAGACCCTACTCACCAATATAAAAATCTCTTATTTAATAATGAATTACACCATCTATTCATTCAAATCTTATTAGACCCTTTACAATATTTTTTCATGTTCGAAAAGTTTAGATCTTTTGACATACATGCAACACTTTGAAAGAGCGTGAAGCTAAGTTGTTACATATAAGAAAGCTCAATTACATTCCTAGTTCTCCTCCCCATTCATTCATTGCTAAGTTTTTGAGTAAACTCGCATTCAAAAGAAAGATTAATGATATCAAATCTACCTCTAAAGACATCATTAATGTCGTCTCACAACTTGTCAAGCTAAAAATGCAACCCATGCATAATCAATACAATCACTTGTCAAGTCCTCCTCATATTCTCTTGAAACAATTGCTTGAGTTTAATCTCGTATATTTCCCTCAAGGAATATATGAGTAGACCTCAAGGAAATAAGTTCAATGCCAATGCCCATTGTGATTATCATTGATGTGTCAAGAACTCTACATATAACTACTTAAAGCTTCATCATGTTATTCAAGATCTTATTGATTCTTAAGATATTGAATGTGATCAACCTACCGAATCTTCAAAGCTAATGAATGATAAATCTAAACTCAAAATATTCAATGATCCACTTCCTAAGCATGAAATGCAAAATATTATTTAGATGTCCATAATGCTTATCATGTGGTGCCTCCACTACCCTCTTATGATCACCCCTTGGATGCAATGATTGACATAATTAATCATACACTATATTCTTCTATGATCATCACTTTTGATGACTTTGATATGGATACTGCACTTATCTCGATACATTGTTTATTCATGTTTCTATTAATCACAAACCCATATGGGGTGGTTTGATTGATCCACGCGCAATAAATACAGTTGTTGTTCTCTCCTATTGCTTCAATCTTTGGGAATTTCTATGCACAATATTACACTTGATATAAATCCTTGTTACACTCGTATTACTCTACCCATTATTGTTGGTCCTATTACTACATCAGTTTCATTTTTATTACACCTACTCTCATTTTTTGTGCCTTATAGTTATTTATCCATTGGCTACGTACTCTTAGGGCCATTCCTCAATTATACATCAATGTGTTAAGTTCATCCATAATCAACAAATTATCACCATTAGAGGTATTCCCTTTGAGGATACCCTTTGATCATTCCTAGTGTTCCTTCTACATTTTCTCCTCCTCATCCTCCCTACAGACAGTATTTATTGGAGCACAATGTCTCTCATGGCCCTAACACTTCTACGTTACTCCTTAGGCTAGTACTCCCAAACTCTAGTCCTAATTATAAATATTCTCATATGCCCTTTGTTCTTGACACTTCCTCTCCCAATGTTGATCCTCCTAGGTCTCCTAATAGGCCTTTTGTTGCAAAATCTACATCTCATAAATCTAGGACTTTGTTGTCATGAAAATGTGCAAAAAGAAAATTCTCGATTTTTGAGCATGATAATTATACCCTACCCGAAAATTTTACCCAAAGTTCATTTTGAGCTCTCCTTCCTATCACCCTAACCATTGATTCAATCATATCCCTCCTCTCTGAAGTATTTTGAATAATCGTGTTAATGTGTCCATAGGTGATTTAGGGTTACCAAGTCTTTCCAAGTTCTTCTAAAGCAAGATCCATCAAGACATGCCTTTTAGCAAGCTTGGGAAAGGCCATTTTCTGATCTTCTCAAAGTTGGTGCACCCCCTGAAGTGGAAAAAAAGGCCTAAACACATCAAGGAGGAATAATAAAGATCTAAGAATGTTGTGCAAATATTTTTGGAAGGTTTCACAAGTTTTGGAGTAGCTCCAGCAAAAGTGGGTCTTGGAGACCTAGCAACAAGACATCGCTAAAACAACCCCCGAGCTTCAAGAAGCGATTGCGGGAGTTCTGTTAGGATTTAAGAGTCAAAAAACATATTGTTGGAGAAAGTTAATTCAGATCCATACAAAGTATGATGGAATCATATTTTTCACAACACCTAGGCACATCCTGTCTACAACCAGTTTTTAGTAGACACAACCTTCAAGCCAGAATAAAAATCCTATTTTTACGGGGTTAAAGGAAGAATAAGAGGATTATACCACCAAAATTGGATTCAGAAGGTCATTTATAGGTGGAATAATATAAAAATCCATCAAGAAACTCCTATGGGAACTCCATTTATGGTCAGAAAAATCACTCTCAAGGCACAAGCTTCAACAATTAGTCATTTTTGGGTTGAAAATCCAACCCGGTCGAGAATGTGGTACACTTTTTTCACCAAGTGTACCAAATATTTGGTGCAACAGGTGTAAGAAAATGTGCCCCTCTCCCATTTGGGCCCCTGGACCCTCCACATGACCACAATTTAGCTCTTTTCACAAGGTTAAGCCCCCTAGGCTCCATTTCCCAACCCCTACTCCATACAATCACGCTCCGCCACTTTTCAAGCCAGGGTGAGGGCACATTTTTGTGTCCCATGTGTACCAAATATTTGGGATGGTTGGGACACAAAACTCCCAATCCTCCCATTTAAGCTCTTGGTCACCCATGTGCCCCCAGAGGTTGTTTTAAAGTGTTTTTTCAAGCCCCTCTCTCATCCTCAATGGAAAAGCGTGCTCTGCTACATGGCCAAATGAGGATAGGGAACATTTTTTCACCAAATTAACTAAGCCCTTGGTGTACTTAACTCATTCCCAACCTTCAAAATATGTAAAAATTCTAAATGTTGTGATGTCACTAGTTGTTTCCTCCACGCACGCATGATTTTCTTCAACTACCAAATTCTCCCTCCAATCCTCCATTGCTTCGTGCCAAACCTTCTACAACACCTCCATAATCTTTTCATAATCTTCTAGAATTTCTACAATGAAAAAGAGAGGATTTTTAAGAAAAACCATGAGCATGAGCTACCGAAACCCTAAGGTCTGAAAACAAGAAAATACTTGTATCTCCCAAACCACTTATCAAAACTCGTGAAACTTAGGGAAAATAATCCTCTCCCAATGAAAAAAATGTAATGGTTTCTCTTACTAGGATAAAATTTGATTTTTATTTCTAAACTTCTCATTGAGCGAATCATAGTGAAAATTGGAGCATGAGCTCATGACAACGAGTCAAATCCAAAAACGTCACCCCCTTCACAAACCAAGGCCATTTTGCCACTTTCTAAAAATAGCATATTTTATGCTCCTCTAGATGTTATAAATGGTAAGTTCCCCTGAATTGCAAGTTTGATCACTTAGGACAATCAAGAAAGATGCAAAATGGAAAGTAAGGAAAAAAAAGAAAACTTTCCCAAAATAATAGGTCCCCAAAAAGCAACTTGCTAAAAATAGAAAGTCATCATTTTGAGAGAAAAAAATTTTCTAGATGGCTTCACTTTCACTCATATTTCTGCTTTTTGGGTGCTCTATGGGATAACGACATGATTTCATAGCTCAAACAGAGGAACGAGAACTTCACAGAGGTCATTGAAGCATCATCTTAAATTCAATTATATTCAGAGGTAAAATAGAGCTTCGCAAGGCGCAGAAAATCAACTCATCTTCGTCACTCAAGGAGTTGGGTGATTCAAATTGAGTTAGTCAAAGTGAGTTCAATGAGTCAAGGAGTTCATCAACAAAGTTTCAAGGAGGGTCATCGTGGGAATTGTATGTGTTCATCCCGAGCTCACATCGGGAAATCTTAGAACAATATTTATGAACACTCATTCTGTGGTCCAGGGTGTCTGTGCATCATGCAGAGGTTGTGATCATCGTTGGCAAGATCTTCATTGAAGGTAGATGTATCCCTACTCATGCTTCAGAGAATTCTTACCCCTCTTCTCTTTCTAATTCTTCGTTGTGAGCAATCATGACATTCGTCTTATTCATTTAAATGTGGCTTTAGAAAACATTGTAATAAGTTTCCCTTGATTAATATAAAAGGGAACTTAATTTCATTCCTAGGAATGTCAAGAGTCACATTTTGTGAGGACAAATGAAAGGTCACATGGGGGTATATGAAGAGTATTTTCTTGTTCTATATAATGTAATGGCATACTCTTGCTTAAGGGTTGTCAATTTTGTGCACTCAAGAGAGAGATCTATTGAGAAATACAAGAGAGATAGCATTCTTCCACTTTCCTTCACCATTTTTCTTCCATTTCTGCATTGTACAACTTGATGAAAATGGCAATAAAGAAAGGGATTGTTTCTTTTCATGGCTTATGAATGTGTGCAACTTTGTGTGCATGGTTTCCTCTAGTCGTTGGCATAATAATCTTGTTGTTTTTATTTCTAACAAATTGTGGATGTGAAATTTCTAATTGGCTCTAGTGAGAATATGATTTTCTACTCATAGGGTTGATTTTCCTTGTCTAAATTCTCTAACTCCCCTCCCTTATCTTCCAAAAATTATTCCCTTACAATTTATTGTAAGCATTTGTCGTGGGTGTAGTGGAGTGTTCTCGTTGGATCCCGACTTGTTAGCCAACAACAAATTTTTTATTTCTATTCATTCACAATAAAGTGGAGTTGCACCACCCAAGTAGAGGGACCTAGATTCCCATAGAGTTGGTTAGAAACCAATAAATTTGTCCCCTAAATTTTTTTCTCACCAACAGACTCCTCACAAGATTACAATCATAGGCATTGTTTGTCACCATTATCACTCCCCTAGAGTTTTATATCAGTTCTATAATGAACATGTTACCCACATAACTTCTTGATACCCTCCTAGTGGTCGTCACACTCAATCCTCTAGTCCACCACATTGATACCACTATGTGCATGTTAGTGCTACATCTATTACGCCTTTTTGTAGAATATATTACTACAACATTCCTGCTAGTATTTGCATCATAAATGAGGCCCAAATATCCATAGTATATGGCATCTCCTTCACCTCCTCAGGATCTTTTCATCGGTTATCTCTTTTTTTGCTCACATCTTTTGTACATAGTTATGCATTTTGATAATATAAAAACATTCAAATATTTGCAAAAATATAAAATCAGGACTTGTGCATCTTATTTACATTGTTAGCACTTTACATTACACATGTTTTTGGCACTTTAGTTTTATAGATAACACTAATTATTTATTTACACACATGCATTCACTTGGTATATTGAGTTGGATGCAAGACACTGTATCGGTATAGGCTTATATGAGAACATATTTCTTTACATTCTTCTCGTTAAGGGAAATCCCTCCACATCCTACAACATTGACATCTATTGTTTCACATATTTCACCTATATTTATTACTACATCATATTATCATGTTTGACACTTTTGTTTCATCTTTGACATGTTTTTTTGTGTGTTCATGCTTACTTGTTTTCATTGCTTGTGTGTATGTTATTGCTTTTTTTTTTCTTACTTATGGCCTATCTTATTTGATTGTCTTATGACATCGTGGGTGTCCCTTGTTTGTGGCATTATGCCTATTTTTTTTACAATTGTTTTCTCTTGTTTGTAGGCATATGGTCCTTGATTGTCTTGTAACATCGTAGATGTCCCGTGTTTACAAGCCCCAAAGCATTTTGCATTATCTTGTATGTCATTGTTTGTAATTGGATAAATTGTTAATTTTCATTTTTTCTCCTACATGTGTTTTTCTTATTGGTTGTTTTAGTTTCTACTATCATTATTTATTACTAGCATTGTTTTGTTGTGCACCGTGGTTTCCACCATGCTCAAACACCTTTCCTTTTGCAGGTACATGTTCTCCAAGGTGGCCACCTCTTTAACACTTTACACAAATTTTCAAACACCTCCTTCAATAGTACACACCTATTTATTTTGAGCCACATGATCAAACATGGTATTCACACATGACTCAAAAGGGAGAGCATTTATCGAGGTTTATTCTACATTTTAAACAAACACAAGTAGAATTAAGGGGCAAATATAGGTACAAATAGGGTACAAGCACCAAAAATGCAGTTATACAATTTTTTTTGGCAAAAATAACACAAGCTTAAAACCATACACTTTATTCAAGACCATACGGTAAGGTATTGACCCACCACATTTTTTTGACCAAGGGAAAATTCATTATTTTTTTAACATTTTAAGATTTTCAGATATCTATATAGGTTTTGATTACTTTGTTCATATTAGCATAGGGTCATGAAATTTTTATTCCTTCTTTGCACCAACACTTAGTTTCAAGATAAGTTCCATGAATCTTGGGGGCATAAGTCTCCTTCCTAGTTCAATGTTGTTAGCACATTTCAACATTTCTTTAAATTTATACTTAGTTGTTTAGAATATGGGGAGATTTTGGGGAACCTATTCTCTTTTGTATTATATGTTCTTATTAACAAAACCAGGTCTAGATCCATCTACAATGGTGTGAATTGTGGGGTTATGGAAGGCAACAAAGCAAATAAGGGCTTCATGGGTAGGATTTTCTCTCTTATTATACTTAAAGGGGACATTATTAGAGTTGTTGAATAACTTTGGTATATGGTCTTATTCCTTCGTAGGGGTACATTTGTACCTCTTTATTTTTCTATCTTTTGTAGATTTTCGTGTTGAGGTTGCATGCACCTAACAATTTGGTTTTCTCTTGGCATTGATTGGGGTGATCACCCCAATATTTCAGTGAAGTTCACTATATACGAATCTCCAAGAAAAAAGTAAAGCATGAGCAAACAAGTGTATTCTTTCTTTGTTTACATATTTTCACTTCACATATACGTAAATGCAAATATTTTATGTTACATGTTTTACTTGAGTTATGATCAATTATCTATCACAAACATTAACTACACTTTATGTTGCAAGTTTCATCATAGAGCATGCCAATACCAAGCACAACAAGCAAAACAAACATTCAAGCAAAGGTAAAGTGTGTTTACACACTCAAGTACAATTTCCTTTAAGCATGCAATTTTCAATTTCATACTTAAACGGGGATGTAAACAAAAAATTAGTAACTTGCACTTTGTAAACCTTTGATTTGACTATGCACTCTTACTATGATAAATACAACTTCTTCATTCTCACTTAGCCCTTTCTGAGGTCCATGGTTTAGCTTGTTTGTCCTTGCACACTAACATGTCAACACATTTTGAGAATAAAATGCACACAATCAATAGAGAGACATCAATTTATCAGCTCTAAACTTTATGTGGCACATTCTCTACTCTCGATGAGGACCGTACATCTAGTTCGACCTACTTGACGGTCTTGGACCGAAATGTCTTCCAACTGCACTTTAAAATTGCAATCTTTCATTGGGTCTTATACTTCATATAGGTTGTCCTTTCTTAGAAAAATCATCTATGGAACCCTATATACAAAAGTAAACACTACCTCATTTGCTAACCTGGAACTCTTAAGGTAATGCACTAGAGCACTCACTTGATACACTTGCAAAAAGATTCAAAACTCCCTAAATTTTGGAATTCCACATCAATAGTCATTAAGGAAGCACCCACATCAGGTATGAAGCTACAAACTAGGTCAAGGCAGCCATATCTTTCATCTCTAAGCATTCAAACATCATCTCTTCAAGTATTTTAGGAAGAGACGAGACAAAGCAAGCATGCTTAAAGAAATTTCCAAATTTGATTGATCTATCTAGATATCATGTGCAAGGTGGAGAATGACGTGCATTTTGAGGACTCTTCATCCATGGATATGGTTTGAGGTGATGTTTTTTCCATTCAGAGAGCCTCACTTCATGTGTGAAAACTAGGGTTTGACGTGAAAAGAAAAATCCAATAAGGCAACCAACCCAAAAAGTTGTAAAGGTTAATTGAGTAGGTCTAAAACTCATGATGGAAGGGGCTAGATTATACAATATGATCATGACCTAAGGAAATTTACAATTTCAATTCTAGTTGTGAAGGCTATTTTGGTTCAAATTTCCCGGTTTTGTCTATTACACACTCCTAGATCTCTCTAGAATTCACCTAAAAATCAACTAAGTGCCATCATACATTTATTTTGAGCTTTTCTATTACATGTTAGGTTGATATGTGTGTGTTAATTATTTTTATATGATCTAAGTTATAAACATGAATTAGTGTTTATATTGAAATATTTGTAAGATCAAGTAACCAACGCTAATATATTTTACACCTAATTCAATTGACCTAAAATTTAATTAAGGGTTAAACATAAATAAGCAACATAGCACACCAAAGAAATTTATAACAAAAGAAACATTCTCACTTGGTGTAATCAATGTCAATATTCCATGTTTGTTTGGGTATTAATCCAATCATAACACACATGAATCCATATAATCCACGCACACGCACACGCACGCACGCACGCACGACACGCTCGCGCGCGCGCACACACACACACACACACACACACATGAAACAAGGAAGTTCACTTATTTGTATTAGATACGAGATATATATGAAAATTTGTGAATTTCTCTCTATATATATGGTTTTATGATGTTTATGCATACTTTACTTATAAGATGGATAACTATAAGATATATATATATATATATATATATATATATATATATATATATATATATATATATATATATATATGCACACACATCCTATGACTCGTATCTTATCATACTTCATTTACTTTGTTCTATAGCGTTGATCGATGAGGACAATATAACTTGAGGGCATACAATACCTTACCTGCTAAGAACAAAATCCATTTTATATATAAGATCCAAAATGAAGACAACAAGAAAGACCCTAAGAAAATGTCACTCACCAACACAACATTATTACAACCGAATGCAATGAATTAGAAAACCCCAACATTTGACGAAAATACATATATCAATATTGGTACCCAATGTTTGGTTCTTAAACACCAAAATATCTACTCCTTCGGTTATAATGGCATATTCAAGTTATAGTATTCAGTAATAAAGATATGTTACACACCAAGCTCATATGCATAAATTTTTAGTAATAATTTTATACTAGTCCACCATCTTCACATATATATAACAAATAATAATGATTTATATTGTAGACGAGGAATTTTACTTAATTACCCTCTAACATGTATTTGTTCACACTTCATTTACTATGTTCTCTAGCTCGTATCTCTCTATTATCCATGTCTTTAGTCCGATCATTACCAAAAAGATCAATATTCATATCAACTCCCTCATATCAATATTCATATGGAATCCACATTTATAATTATAACTTCACAATCATATTTTCCTTTAAATCATGACTAACATTTGTGCAACTCCCTCGGATCAATAGTCATATGCAATCCACATTTATAATTATAACTTCACAATCACATTTTCCTTTAAATCATGACTAACATTTGTGCATTGTGATCATTAACATTTAAATTAAGGTAAGTGTGAGTGTGTATTAGAATCATGATGATCATTGGAATCATTTGATTTGAGAAAGTGTGATTTCTAGTTCTTCCAGTGATTGACAATTGGAAGGACTGGAAATGGTTTCCACATACGCCTTTTCTCAATTATTCACCCAACAAAGGCTACCTGTCTCCCAAGCTTCCAATGGTGGAAAAACTCGACTTCATTGGTCCCTTCGTTCTTCTGCTTGGTGGTGGCAACATAATTTCTCGACTATCTAGTATGTCATTCTAGAGCCCAAGCTTGCTCACTTTACATGGTGTATAATTTATCGGGGTTAACTCATTCACTTAGGTGTTCCCGATCCATGTTGCCCTTTTGTGGGTGAATTGAAACCCTTATGCACCTTTTATGGTTTTGTCAAAAACACAAACCATCTAGGCTTGGATTCATGAATTCTTTTATCCATTTCAATAGGAACCCTTATTTTGTCAACACATTTTATTAGGGGATTGGTCGGGTTTTCTCATGGCCTTCACTCAAGTCAGGACATTCTTTCAAAGTGAAAATCTTTTTCTTCATCTGGAAAGAGCAAAATTCTGCTCTATTTGCTTATATAGTTGAAGTTTGTAATCTTTCGACTTTTAACAAAGTGATACATGTGACTATTTTTTTCAAATTCAAGCCAAACCGAGAATGTGGCACTAGAAGTGTCCCACGTCTAGACTCTTTTGGATCATTGGGAAATGCCCTTTGCATTGTTGCTCGAGTTATACCACCCTCTTCCGATCGATCTCCCTCTCCACATAGTCGTTCTCATCGTTGTTTGTATAGTCGTCTTAGGTGGGGCTCACCTCCTCACTGCCACTCTCTTCCTCTATATCAATGGGGAGGGTGGGACTCATCACCTCATCGCCATCACAGCTTGCTTCCGCCACCACCAGTGTCAAGTGAAGTTGCCCAGTGGCATTGGCCATTTCATCACTTTAGGGCAAGAAAATAAAATTGAAGATCAACAGGAGGGCACCGCCACTGTTGTGATTGGTTGGGAGCGCATTCCCAAAGGGCAAGACCTTCCTGGCAGCGGGTGGGGCAAACCCGATGACACAAATCCTCCACCTTTGACTCTTTTTACGGTTGCGGCCTAATGTTATGATTTCATAGTTGGTTTTTTGCTTGTGGGCTCCTTTTGTTGTTTTTATTTCCCGTATCTTTGGGCAATTTTGAACTCTAAGCGTGCTTCCATACCGCTACTTTTTTTTTTATGAATAGTTATAATATCTTATTTAGTGGTAATATAGGAGTTATTTCATCAAAAGAAAATACGGTGCACACATATGTTTAAGGCCTCTAATTTTAGGTTTAGATGTTAAGTGTCCTCAAATGTATGAATATAATGTACACATACGTGCTCAAGTTGATGTATATAATTTTGGGATTATGTGTTTAGTTTCTCTAACTTTGGTTTTTCAACATTATATGGCCAAATTTCAGGTAAAATGCTCTACATTGATTTTTCTGGTTAAAACAACACCAAAAAAGAAGTCAAAGGAAGCGCATCTAGTGTGGTGGTATCATAGTACCCTCCCACGGTACTGACCGGGGTTCGATTCCCCGGATGCGCAGCAAACCTTTGCAGTGAAATCATCTTTTAATCCACTTCTCGAATGTAGCTGGTTCGACTCCATATATACTTTTGAAATGACTACATTTATATTTGTTTCTTAATAATCATGCGAGCCACGCCAATTATATAATGGTAAATGGAGGCAGGAACAGAGGACTATCAACCATATTAATTGGCGGTCCAGTCTAATCCGAAAGCTGAATTCAATCCTCGCCATTGATGTTAAAATTGTACAATATATTAACAATTGTTTTCCACTTCGCTCGATTGTACGGCTGGTTTGCCCGAGTGGTTAAGGGGGAAGACTTAAGATCTTCTGCACATAAGTGCGCGTGGGTTCGAACCCCACAGCCAGCAGTACTCTCCACGAATAGCTACATCTAATGTTAATGTTAAATCGTTTTGCACGTGTTTATTGTCTATGAATATTAAAGTTGGTTCTAAAGCCACTTCGCATCCTAAATGATAAGCTCTTTAAATTCATTTGGTTGAGATAGGGTGGCCTTTCCATGGTCTAAAAATTCATTTGGTTGAGATAGGGTGGCCTTTCCATGGTCTAAAGAGGATTAGTTATTTTCAATGTAGGTAGAACCACAACATTTTATAATTAAAATATTTTCCATATTAAAGAGAAAACAAGGAGAGAACATTGCTGAAATAAGTATTGAATAACATGAGTGAACCTAATCAAAAATAGTATCTAGCTTAAGAATAATATTATACATCTTTATTTAGCCATATGGAGGGGTCGCCTAATCAACATTGTTAACTTTTTCATCAATTTTAGTGCGCCGACAATTGTCCCTGACACAACTAAAAGAAATAGAAAATTTTGAGAAAACATGAGGAAAACGAGCATTGCAACTTTTTATTTCATTTTACTACAGTGTCAACGTTTTTTATTGGACGACATTTCATTTATTAGGTAAGACATAGACATGAATGGAAAACTAGAAAGAAAAACGTGGGAATTAAATGCCTGCATGTCCAAGACCTATTTAAGTAGCTCATATTGTTTGTGCATAAATACTATATACTATATATATGTGTGTTCCACATTATCATTTGTATCTCACTCACATTATTTACATGAGTACAATTTGCACTTAAAGGGGCCAAAATAAAAAAAAATAGTGAAAATCCACTAGGTTAGATAGGTTTGAAACCCAACCACAATGTAGGTTTCTTGTAGCACTTTGTGGCCATCCTTTTCAATTATAAGGCCGACTAATTGCAGGAAAACAACAGATGCACAAACAATCAAAGATAATTGAGGACCTTGGTGGAGGATTATATGAGCGCTAGGTACATTTGTCTAGCGATCGAAAGTTTTACACTGAGACTCCATATGATTTCTTACGGTGTTGAGTGTAAATTGCTATCTGGTTTACAAGGATGGAGTTTAATTAATAAAATGATCGAAGTGTAATGTGTAATGTCCAAGTGTGAAAGAGATTCCTTGTTTTCTTAATTTAAGATATGATGTACTAACTCTAGGTTAAAGTAGTTGATTTCTTGCCAATTATAGTCATGGAATTCATGAAGAAAAGAATCAGTAGCCATATATAAAGCCAAAATATTTAAACTTCAAGCATGTTGGATCTACACGTGGTTGAAGAAAAAGCTAAGATAAAAAAAGTGGCGGGAAAAATATGGCGTGATGATATTAGAAAGTACATCACAACTTTATATTCTCTTGACATGCTAGACCAACAACCTACCTACACGTGTGATGCCCCTATATAGCCATGTGATAGCCATAAAATAGGGGATGTATGAATAATCATCTATAATTGAGCCCCTCCGGTGGTTGGTCATATGAGTGGAAGGTATAATTTATTACCGATTGAAAGTTTTAGACTAAGACTCCATAGAATGTATTACATTGAGTACAGATTTCTCTTTGATTTACAAGGAAGTATTTTTTTAAATAAAACAATCAAAATGTACCATGTAATGTTCAAGTGTAAATGAGATACCTCGTTTTCTTAATTTAATATATGATGTACTTACTCTAGGTTGAAGTTATTGGTTTCTTTCAAATTCTAGACATTGAATTTGTGAAGAAAGAAATCAGTAGCCATATATGAATCCAAACGTTTTAAAATTTATGCAAGTTGGATCTATACGTGGTTACAAAGAGAGCTAAGAAAGAGAAAAATGGTGGCCAAGGAAAGGATGGCAACACGATATTAGAAAGCACATCATGACTTTAGATGTTATTGACATGTTGGACCAACAACCTATATACACACGTGATGTCGCTCCATAGAAAGTAAATAGGGGATGCACAAACAAGCATTGATAATTGAGCACCTCCAATGGTTGGCCATATGAGCGGAAGGTAGATTTTATCTACCAATCAAAAATTTTAGACGAAGACTCCATACAATGTCTTACATTGTTGAGTGAAAATTTCTCTTTGATTTACAAGGAGGTATTTTCACTAGTCAAACCATCAAAGTGTACTGTGTAATGTCTAGGTTTGAACGGGATACCTTGTTTTCTTAATTTAAGATATAATGTTCTTACTCTACGTTGAAGCAATTTGTTTCTTGCCATTTGTACCCATGGAATTTGCGAAGAAAATAATCAGTAGCCATATAAATCCAAAAGTTTTAAACTTCCCTGCATGTTGGACTTATATGCGGCCGCATGAGAGAGCTAACTCATAGAAGAATGGTGGCCAAATATAAATGTTTACTTGTGCATCGTTCATCTTCATTCTTGTTTATGGAAATGGCCCTCACTCCTCATAACTCTGTATTCTTTTATTAAATTTGTAATCCTTGGTGATCACCAAGTGATCGAAAAATTTATACTAAGACGCTATATGATCTATTTTGTTGTTGAGTGCAAATTTACAAGGATGGACAATAAAACTATTAAAGTGTACTAAGTGTAATGTCCAGGTTTGAATTAGATACTTTTGTTTTCTTAATTTAAGATATGATGTACTTACTCAAGATTAAAGCAATTTATTTCTTTCCAATTCTAGTCATCGAATTCATGAATTATAAAATTAATAGCCACATACAAATCCAAAAGTTTTGAACTTCGTGAATGTTAGATCTACATGTTGTCATGGAGAGAGCTAATGAAAAATGGTAACCATGAAAATAATCCAATGATGATATTTTAAATAACATCACGACTTTAGGTATTCTTGACACGTTGGACCAATAGCATGTCTACACACGTGATGCCACTCTATAGTCTAGAAATAGGGAATGCATGAGCAATCAATGATAATTGAGCCCATCCAATAGTTGGTCATTTGAGCGCTAAGTAGATTTTCTCTGTCGATTGAGATTTTTAGACTGAGACTCCATACGTTTTCTTACGTTGTTGAGTGCAAATTTCTCTCTAATTTATAAGGATATATTTTTACTAATAAAACCATCAATGTCTACCTTATAATGTCTTGATGTGAAAGAGATTCCATGTTTTCTTAATTTAAGATCTGATGTACTTACTCTAGGTTGAAGTAGTTGATTTCTTGCCAATTCTAGCCATAGAAATCATGAAGAAAAGTATCACTATTAGCCATATATAAATTCAAAAGATATGAACTTCAAGTATGTTGGATCCACACATGGTTGCAAGAGATAACTAACACATACAAAAATAGTGGCCACATATAAACGATTTGTTGTTGTGCATCATTCACCATCATTTTCGTTTATGGCAATGGCCCTCATTCCTCATAACATGTATTGTTTTATTAATTTTGCAATGATTGGTGATCGCCAATGATCAAAATTTGTAGACTAAGACTCCATATTATCTTTTACGTTATTGAGTGCAAAGTTCTAGAGTTTGATTTGCAAGAAGAGATTTTTCTTTGATAAAACCATCAAGTGTGTCGTGTAATGTCCAGTGTGAACGAGATACATTTTTTTCTTAATTTAAGATATGATATACTTACTCTAGGCTGAAGCAACTAATTTCTTTCCAATTCTATCCTTGAAATTTGTGAAGAAAGAAATAGTAGTGTATATAAATCTAAAAGTTTTGAACTTCATGCATGTTGGATCTACATGCAATCACATGGAGAGCTAACACAAAGAAAAATGACAACCGAAAAAAATATGACAATGATGATATTAAAAAGCACATCATGACTTAAAATGTTCCTAACACAAAGTGGACCAATTTCTTGCCTACACGTGTGATGTGGTTCTATAGCCTAAAAATAGGGAATGCACGAATAATCAACGATAATTAAGCCCTCCGGTAGTTGGTCATTTGAGCACTAAGTGGATTTTCTCTTCCGGTTGATAGTTTTAGACCGAGACTCCATACACATTCTTGCATTCTTGAATGAAAATTGCTTTTGATTTACATGGAGGGATTTTTACTAATGAAACCATCAAAGTGTACCATATAATGTCTCAAAGTGTGAAAGAGATTCCTTGTTTTCTAAATTTAGGATTTGATGGTTGAAGCAACTTATTTCTTGTCAATTCTAGCCAAGGAAATCATGAAGAATTAAATTTTTGATAGCCATATATCAATCCAAAATAGCTAAATTTCAAGCATGTTGGACCTATATGTCACGGAAAGATAGAGCTAACACACACAAAAAAGCAAAATATAAATGATTTCCTATTGTACATAGTTCACCATCATTATTTTTTATGGTAATGTCCCTTGCTCCTCGTAACCTGTATTGTTTTATTAATTTTGTAATCCTTGGTGATCATTCGGGGTCTAAGTACTAATAATTCAGAAGAGCCTAACTGTCATGCAAGTTAGCACTCCAGTCAAAAACTGTTGAACCCGTGACCTCCCAAGTATAACTCACATGCCTAACCACTGTGTTGCAATGTAATCTGTGTAAAATTTTGTCAGACATTGACCATATTGTCATTTGCTAACTCACGTGATCTTTAGGCACCACACTAATAATTCTTTCACAAGGAAGATAGGGCAGAGGATGGAGAAATTCACAATGTTTGTGCAGGTGTCATTTTAATAAATCATAGTGTTTAAAAAATCAGAAGAGGAGCTTGACCTCAAGAGATTTAAACTCAAGACCAATGAGGTGTTAGTGATTAAATAAGTTCTCTCGTTGTTGTGGCTCAATGACAAAGATTTTGTGCTCTCTGCGATCAAAAATATGAATCCTAAGATCATTACGCTTGTGGAGGACAAGGTCACTCTCAATTCGGGTGATTTTTATGAGGAATTATGTGAATGTCATTTTTTTCAACCTATATTTTGATTTGTTGGAGGAGAGCTTTGGTCGGACGAGTAACGAGAGCCTGATGGTGGAGAGATAGGTCGAGAGGAGCCTAGTCAATGTGTTGGCTTATGCTTAGAATTGTGAGCAAAGGGAGAAGGTGGCATAATTTTTCGTTGATACGGTCTAACTCTTTTGTTATATCTCCAATTTCAATCCATTATAACTTCATTTGGAACACTCCGGCTTCAACATAATAAATAGTTATAATTGCTTTATTAGACCAACCCCTATATAAATAAATATGTGTGGCTTTGTCCTACTAAAGATATGTAGTTTATTCGTGTCAAAGATATTGTAATTGACATTAAATATGTTTAATTCTATTCATTTGATGTTATACTAGCAATTATCTAAAAGTGTAAAGTACATCATAGGGAATGTGATTTTTTTTATGTCAAATAATTTTGTATAAAAGATTTTTTTAAGTATAAAATGTTATTATATTTAATTGCATCCAATATATGATATAATAGAAATTGCCCTAAAACTATAAAGTAGATAGTAAGGAATGTGATTTTTTTAATTACGAAGTATTTTTGTATAAAAAGATTTTCTTGAATATAAGGTATTGTTATTTAATGAAGAAAGTCTCGATCACCATAATGATTTTTATCAATTGCTCGTGACTAAAATTTATAGACACAAATTTATTTTATCACTTCATAAATTTTGATTGTGGAATGGACTGCTAAATTTAGCATACGTAAATATATGAGAATCAATACATGGCATTCTTCCTTAAACATATTTTAAAAATAAATATGGTCAAATATTTTGTTTAAAACTTAATATTGGTATGTGGCTAGTTGATTACTATGGTATTAGTGTATTTGTATGTTTATTATTAATTATTAGTAGGCGATTAATTATCCGCGAGACCACTTAATTGTGTGATGGATTCTAACATATAATAACTTAGATAAATATGTTGGTTGATTAGATGGGTCCAACATATAATAAGTATATTTTAATTTTTTGACATAGTAAATGGAATATTTATAATAAAGATAAAAATGTTGGTTAATGTGATGGATTCTAACATATAATAAAGATAATATGTTGGTTGATTTGATGGATCCAACATATAATAATAAATATAAAGATGTTGGTTACTATGGTATTAGTTTATTTGTGTATATTTATATTATAGATTTTTACATGATCAATAGAATATTCCACAATAACACCACGAAGGCATACTTCCTTTTATTCTAATGTCAAACTTCAAAATTATTAAGACATATAAAAATACTAACATACAATTGGTTTAAAACTTGAAATTATTACATCCAATGAATACTCTATATACCCACCTTTGATAGGAATAATAACTTTAATCATGTATAAGAATCCATAAAGACAACTAGACATCAAATAATTCGCGGTAGGCGTCTACTTTGAAGATGCCCTTGCTGGAAAGTGTCAAATTCCGGCGGCTCCAATATTTACTGTCTTGCCGGATTTTAGATATTTTAAAGGTTGCCGGATTTTAGATATTTTTCTATAGTCCTAGATATTTACTATCCTAGATATTTGATTTTGATTTTATTCTTCATAAAGTAAATTCTATAGTTTACTATTTGGAAAATAATATTGGTCATATATCTTGTTCAAAGTTTTTGAGATTCAAAAGTTTTCTGATTTTGATTTTATTCTTCATAAAGTAAATTCTATAGTTTACTTTTTGGAAAATAATATTGGTCATATATCTTGTTCAAAGTTTTTGAGATTCGAAAGATTTAATAGATAAATGTTCGGTGTTTGACCAAATGATGAAACATGATTTAGTTTGGCGACTATCATAATTGTGTCTTACAAAAATATGGACAATAGCAAAATAAGAGCTTTGCAACAGCATATAGACATCCATGCAATATCAACCGAAATACAACTCAAATAAACTAAATATTGCTACTATCTCCGGCATAATTTGCAACTCATTTGCAATTGCTAGTAAATATTTTTAATTATGTCGGTAGGCGTTACGCTATTGGGCGCACTTACATGTAGTACAACAATAGAACGTTGGGATTTAATGGACAACCATTTAAGAAATAATGGTCATCCAACAATTATAAGCTTTTTTTTTGGTTCTTCCATGTTGCCAGTTGTTTCAACCGTTCAAACATTCCAGATACAGACCTGACTGAAGGCCCCCGCACATGAGGGATAAACAGTTGAAAATGCGCGCAAGAGGGTGCCCTCAGACCAAAAATGTGTGCCCTCCAAGAAGACCTCCTTGTTGCTCATGCCGATCCATAGTTCTGTACGAAAAACGTAATTGACAGATTCTGACATTTTTGACAAACAGATTAAATCAATTTATTTTTTCCATTCAAACAATGCCACATAAGTTTTTCAGTTTTAAAAAATTGTATAATCTAGGCAGAATAGGTACGATCTGGACTGGATATTTTCTATCATGTGTGCAGGACAAGGTTTCACTGTTGTTATTGCAGGGGATGTTGCATGGAGATTACAGTGCTTGGAGGAAGCCGACAGTGTTGAAGATAGGGTAAGACTTCCTCTCGGTATTTTTTTGCTCATAGTATTGTGTATTCCCATCACATAATCCACATCAGGCCTCTTGTCAGTGTCATTATCAACACATTTGAGGGCTAAGTTTGCTACAGCCAAAGCGTTCATCAGATCTCAGTCAACCCAGCCTTCCTCTTCAAGCCTTTCATCCAGAGCTTCTTCAAAACAACTGTTGGCTATCCTGACACGTACAAAGTATGGAATGTGGAATTGGCTTGAGCCTCGTTCATTATAAACATGCCTCTTCCCTGTTATCAGCTCCAACACCACAATACCAAAATTGTAAACATCGTGCTTGTAAGAGCGCTTGCGGTTGAAAGTTGAAACAATACTATGGAGCCCAATACCCTCTTGTACCTGTTATTCTAGCAGTCGATCTATGGGTGCCTTCCCAGTCCACATGCCTTGAAAAAACGGAGTATATAAGTTTTACCTCGTTTTCTGTGGGGTCGGGCTTTGAAAATGTATATGTTACTGTGGTCGAGCAAAGTGCAGGAAGTGAGAGAGGTAATCATTGTCTCTGTCTAAATCTTTCTGTTGCGAAATGAATAAAACTGTCTTTGAATTTGTTTTGCCCACTGTCTTTGAATTTGTTTTTCCATGATTAACATACATTTTTAGCAAGATTTCTATTGTCAAATAGGAAATTACTATGGCAATATGAAGGAAAATAAGTATGGTGACATGTGTAGTTAATATGTAAAGAAATAAGATGACCAAAGTGCAACCATAAACGCATTAATTTTCTCCTTAAGTAGAGTAGTCACGGTCTGAGGTGAAACATGCAAATTATTTGAGAAAACCTTTCATAGAGATGGGGCATGGACTGTTTGACAAAATTCCTCAGGTATCTTGGTCATAAACAGTTACATCTGGTATAAGCTTGGACAAGATTCTAGATATATTAAACCCCTGCAACGTTAAATTGTGCTTCCTATTTGTAAGCACCCATTTTAATGGAAGAAATCGCTTTAGACTAACCCATGTTGTGGATGTAATATTCACTTGAAGTAAACTGCACCTATAGTTAAATATTTCTTGATAGGAAATCGGCTCCAAAAGGCTATACAATGCATATACTTGATTGTTTATATACTACCGAGTACAGATTTCAATTCAAACCTCCTTGATACTACAACAACCGTACAAATCCATGATGGAAAAAACAGGGGATTAAATCTTATAAATTTCCCTACAACAGAACTCCATTTGATGCCAACTCTAGGAACAATGGCTTTAGCATTTCCCTTTCTTCTATACTCAATTAGTATACTATTATTTGATATATGATTCATTAATGTAAAGAAGTAATGCACATTCCTTTTTTGCAAACTCTAGGATTGATGGCTTTAGCATTTCTTCTATCCTCTAAAAGACTAAACCCAATATAATTCCAATGCTAATCTACCAATGTCTGCATGGAGACTTAAGTTTCTGTTCTAAAGAACTGAATAACAGCAATTTATTCTTTTGAAAACAAATATAGCTGTGACGAGGCCACATTCTACCTTATCATGCCATATGTCTTATGTATGATTATGCAAACTAGTAGTCAATTGTATTTAGAGTCCTTTTGATTGTAACTTTTAAAATCTTAAACGGACACAGTAAAGTTTAGAAAACTATTAAACTAGCAACGAAAACATATTCTCTTGTCGGGCCGGCATGGTCTGAATAGTGGGATATCGATCATGAGCTAACCTTATGGATTTTCAGACATGGACTCAGTATGCTCCATACAATCATAATAGAAAAACTATGGAAACATGTGAATTGTTTGTAAAAATGTCTAAAAGAAATGGGACACAAATTGTTGAATAAAATGTCTCAGAGATCTCAGGTATAAGCAGTTATGTTTGGTACGAGTTTGGACAATATTGTAGCTATATTCTTGATCATTTCTCATAAACAAAATGTTCTTGATCATGCTCATTGATATCCTACAGATATGGTAGATATAGCAGTTACTTTAATAATCATAATTCTTGCAGACAATAGGATTAAAAATGGAGAATAGTTACTGATTTATGCCATTTATATTGTTTACATCCAATTACATTTTGGTTTTGAGCTGCATCCATGGGATTGCTTAATTAATATCCTATATGTTGAGGAAGTGCAGCAACACTACTGAAGTATGATACCACCGATAAAGATAGCTTCATCTGAGTTTTGAATTGGGTGGAAGAATAGTGCCAAATGACCTCTGAGAGCATAATATTAGCGATTAGTGTGAATAAGAGTGCTTTAGTAAGGGCACATAAGAATGATCTGCAAGATGTAGAAAGGTATATCTCATTCTTCATTATTTTTATTATTTCATAGAGTTATGTCAAGGTGCTTTATAGAGGTGCAGTTGAAAATTTAAACGTATCAAAAAATCAACAATGGTAGGGATTGATCCTGACTAAGCAATGCTCTTCTTCCTGAATTCATATTTATTGCTACTTTAATTTTACGACGTGTAAAATTTTGTCTTTTTAACAAAATAAAATCATTGTATAGAAGAAATAAGTTTGATGATTTCTTTCATTATCTACTCGGAAAAATTACTCCAAATGATTAAAAACTCCCAAGAATATGTAAGAGTTGCCTTTTAATTATGTAATCAAATTGGAAAAGAATTTAATGCCTTTGATGTCATTGTATATCCCCGAATAAAATAATTGAATTCAAAGAGAATTTGACACCTCCGTTGTCATTGTATGTCCCTTTATTATTTGTGCGCTTAAAATTCCATTTTTTATTTTACCTCTTGGAAGCTTTTATTTTATTTTTGTGTATTCTTATTGAACTTTGTTGAATAATTTTCATAAACATACATGCAACCTTTATTATATAATACTCACATTCCTCTTATTTTGCGACCTTTTGCAGGTTTCCAATATGGATCTCGGTATTGTGTGACTCCACTTACTATACTTTCTCATTGCTGTTTATTTCAGTGGTCTCCTACAATTCCACCTTATAATTTTCGGCTTCCAAACCTTAATTCTACCATTCTCCATGATTATTTCAGTTACCGCATTGATTGTTTAACATTTTCTATATTTTTTTTAATGTTAAAGTATAGACCTTGTTATTTACACAAAGCTATAATAAATACAACTACCACCTTGTTAAAGTTCAGTTGCTAATGGCCATCCTCCTACCATATTACTGGAGATTACAGTGCTTGGAGGAAGCCGACAAGATATTGAACATTCAACATACACTCCTCCATCATTGCCTCCAATGTCAATCTCTCTTGTGTGCCTCGCCTATTGGCGTTTGTATTGCACACTTTTGGTGTAATTGTTAGTTTCTAATTTCTAATTGAATACAATCATGGTGAAAAATTAAGCTCTCATTTTTGTGTCTTGGATGATGTGGGGTTATGCACTTGATGTTTCTTTTTGAGGTGCTTAGTAGTGATCTTGGCCACATTACTCGGGGTTTTAGACACCACTCTCATTGGTGGAATTCATTACCCAACTTTATCAATTATTTGATCCACTCAATTTAATGTCAACCCTCGCAAGGATGTGTTGGGACTATTATAAACCTACGTTATAATACAATTTCTAGACATATGAGGAAACAACCTTAATTATCCCGTGATTATCCTCAACACTTATGTTTGTTTTAATTACATTCCTTGAGTAGTATTGATAGAATTAATTTATAGCATTAGACCTCTAAATAGTGCCAATTGTAGGAATGTATTACACTTGGAAGTGTCTTTATCACAAGTCATATTTTAACTCTCCTTTGAAATGCTTTGAGTGGACTATCACACCATGTTATAATTATACGAGAGATCTAGACATTACAATTCATTGCATATTTCATTTCAAGGGTAGTAGCAAGTATTTCTTGTTTTAGAGATTCACAACATTTCTCATTGAGTTTTTTTGTTATTGTATTAACATGATATGGGGTTCATGATTATTTATGAATGGATATATATATATATATATATATATATATATATATATATATATGCTCCTAACCTTGTGTGCAACACAAGTCATTATGGCATGTCCAAGTGTGGGTGTCATCACAATAGAGATTGATTCGAGACTATACTTTCCTTGCTTATCCAAATGAAATGAGGTGTAGTTCATATTAATTGAGATGTATACATATCTATGAGTTTATCATATGTGTGGTGGTTAGTTACATGATCATATTGTTCATATTATATACAAATTTTAGTAATAGCGGTTTTAAGGTGCCATCAAACCCTATGTGGACTACATATGAGTATAATCGTGAGATGGATTTTGGTTGCATTATTTGGTAACATATATTATTTGATCCATATATATATATATGTTAATTCTCTGTTATAATATTAAAAACACATGTGGATGCTCACATTACATGTACCATGGTGTTATCTCTTGCCATTCATCATTTATGTGACATGTGATGCTAATATCAAACCTACAGGTGATACAACCAACGTTGGAAATGGAGCTTAAATCCGTAAGGGGTGATTATCGGTTACTCATAATGTGATCTACTGCAACATGTATAGCTTCAGTCATGTGGTGGGAGGAATCTTATAGAAATTGAGCATATGACTTTATGACATAATCGAGACAGAGATACAACCATTTGATGGATTGTGATTTATGGTTATGAATATGGGGAAAATCGGTGAGTGTTATCAGATTGTGTAATATGATAGAGTTCACGGGACTATAGGGCTACATCTTGAGATGGTGTATTTTGTGACATCATATATTATTTATTTGTTTGAATGTTTTAACAAGTGTGTTGGTGTGAAGATAGAACATTGAAAATGGTGATTAGTAAGTCCCAATAACACATTCCTAGCCTAGATATGGTAAGGAGCCCATGAGGGATTCACTATGTAACATATGTCTTATCATGTGTGTTCATATGATACTAAATAATACCCCCTTTTCATAATCTACATCAATATTCTCCTATTATTACCACCCCTCACAATACAAATTTTCAATTATTAAATACCCCTAATTACTACTCATTTTCCCTCCAAAAATTTCAATA
The DNA here is from genome assembly GCA_018340775.1 of Taxus wallichiana var. yunnanensis. Classification (NCBI taxonomy): domain Eukaryota; kingdom Viridiplantae; phylum Streptophyta; class Pinopsida; order Cupressales; family Taxaceae; genus Taxus; species Taxus wallichiana. The sequence goes on along the minus strand of CM031239.1, from coordinate 942,577,115 downwards.
CCCCTTTTTATTTCCTCATCTTTAATGTTAGATTCAATTTCTTACATTTTCACAACATTTAACTATATTTCCAATTTTTTGTTGGGTCCAAATTGAGGATAAGTGAACTTAATTGGCTCTTCCTCTTCTCTTTTAGGCAGGGTTAGAAAATAAGTCCTCTTCTTCACATTCCAGACTAGATGGCACCTTTTTTGACCAAATTTACATTCTGAAGGGTATCAATCAGTTTTCCTAATTTTTAATACCCTCTTTTATTTCCACATCTTTGGTGTTAGATTCAATGTCTTGCATTTTCATAAAATTTAACTATATTTCCAACTTTTTGTTGGGTCTAGATTGAGGATAAGTGAGCTTAATTGGCTCTTCCTCTTCTCTTTTAGCTTCATGTTTTGAATGATATCAAATTCTTCATCTCTATCTTCTCATAAAAATAAAGAAACCTATAGAAGATGCTCTAACTAAAAATATGCACTCAAAACCACTTCCGACATACTTTGTTCCTCATGATGATCCATAAAAAAATATTCCCACACTTAACAAACAATGACCATATATATGGTTGAAGATAAATCCCATAATATCGAGAGATCAAAGGATGGGTAGACAGAAACTTGGTTGGATAAAACCATGATTTTACCTTGAAGACCTATGTTACCATTCATCCATGCTCAAAAACCTATTTTTAACTTTTCCCTTTGCATTTTGGTGGGTTTTGAAGGTCATAACAACCTAAAAGCATCTCCCATACATCAAAATATTGCTTTAATGACATATGTAACTAATTTTGGCACCTAGAATTTGAGAAAATAATCCTAAAAATGGCCCAAACTCTATCATGATGATCTCTAATTCCTTCCACTATTCACTCTTATTAAACTCTCTAAGTGTAACCCTCTATAATATGCTCTTAATACCACTATTTTCAAGTCAAATGGAGCTCGAGTCAAATCATATGAGAAAATAATAAGTCGTGTTTTTCCACTATGATGACGTCCCCGAGCACAAAAACACACAAGATTAAACTATAAAATTTAAACTAGTGGTGAGCTCTGCAGCTAAATCCAAGTCACAACGTGTCACACATATCTTTTCTTGTGTCAAGCATCAGTTCAATTTGCTCTTTGGGAGGCTACAAGGTTTTGGGTATATCATCTTTGTACATATAAGGCACCGATGTGAGACATGTATCTCATATTAGTTCTCTTGTTCATCTTATAGCTCAAGGATTCACCTAAATGGTGATCATTGACACATATTAACCTATACACCACATGTCAAACATTGGGATCATTCAATAATACCAAGTGGTCATTAAATTTTTGTATTAAACCAAAAATTGGGGTAACCAATAATTACCACTCATCCATCTTGCCACGTGGTGGACATTGGAACAATCATCATCACCAAATTTTAACAAGGATGCAGGGAAGATACGTGATCGTCGATAGGTGATACATGGGTGGTATCGTGGTCTTATAGGTCCTTGGAGTGAGTGAAAATTTTGGAATGTTGCAGGGAATGGGGACGTTGATAGGCAACACATGTCACACATCGGTCTCTTTGTGGAACTTTGAAAAGTGACCAAGGCCTAGTTATGCGGAAGCACCACATGTCCTTGTTTCTGATTTAAAATTGATGATCATAGTCCTTAAAGAAACAATGAAATAGAAATCACCTACATGTTTCAAGGGTAAAATAATCCAAAAAGGTTAATGCCTTAAGGATCGGTATATGCAGTCTCATATCCACCTGTAGAAGTAGTTTAGAAACGTTTTGAAACATAATGGTGCATAAAATACTTGAAAAACCAATATTAATGCCTCAAAGTACATTTTTGTAATTAGTTTCCCATAAATGAAGTGTGATTTCATTTTTGGAAACAAAACCCTTGCATCCTCTTTATTTTTATGCACTCCCATAACATTAGAATTTAATCAAGGTATAAACATTTGGTGAGCTCAACTCTTGAATCAAATATATTTTCTCAAACCCTAGTCCCCCTATGGTTTTCCCCACTAGTTTTGATACATTCTACCTCAAAGCATTATTGATCATTATCTCCATCTCTATCTTCAATCAAAGGGTTCCTACCCTTTCTCTAGTAGGAGCTATTGTCCCTATAATTAGGTTAACTCTTCTCCTTTATGTGTAGGTGGGGAACCATTTGTTGACTCTCCTTTTGTTAACACTCAATTATCTCAATCTCATCATGTGGAACCTTATGATGAAACCCTTTTGAATTATCACAAGTGTGCCTATACTATTTCTTGTCCCTTTTCCCATTTTGTGCTCACAATTTTTATTAATAATATACATAATGAAGGATATCATAACATGTCGACAAGCATATTTTATCAAATTATGAAGCACAAGTTTGCACATTTTCTAAAGGAAAATTATGATAATATTGACATCCTTATTTATACTCCTCACAATCAAATCAGGCATATTGTTATATCTTCCAAAATTGATCTCAATCCTCCTTCATCATCTAGTATGCATACATCAACCATCACTACATTAGTACCTATTTCATTAGGGAAATCTAATCCTCCACTTCACATAAATTTAAATGTTATTCTTATGAACACTAGTGTTCCTATGTCTCCTATCTACAGTCATAGTTCTTCACATGCTTCTTCTTCCAACACATAGACTTTTGAAACCCTTGTTAATGATTTGCAAGCTCAAATCTTACAATTAAAAAATGTGTATCTACTTATTCTCATGATATGGATTCTAGCCAATTACTTCATAACTAACTTGCACCTTAAGTGGTCTCTTACCATTTACCTATTGGTTTTATCACTCTTAAGTTGACTATCTATGATGGAAAGGTGATCTTGAAGAACACCTTCGTATATTTTGTGTTTCTTGTTTGGACTATTCTTCAAATGATACATTTATCACCAAGATCTTTTGGGAATTACAATGGGTTTACAATCTAACCATGTACTTTATGTGGAATTTCACTCCTTTGGAAATCAATTCCTTTAACTAATTTTCCATCAATATCCGAGACAAGGTATATTAAACCCAAATGGATCATGCAACAAGGTTCCAATGAACCCATTGGTTATTATGCACTATGATATAATACCATTATTACTAAGATGAACAATATCTTAAATGATAATGAACTACAAGATCATTTTACATGGAGTCTTCTTGTCCCTTTATAAGAATCAAATAGTTTTTATAAGTTCAATTCCTTGTATCATCTATGTCACACTCGAAATAATGTGAAGCTAAGATCTATAACATGAATGAAATAAATTATGTTGTTAATCCTTAAAACACATTTAATCACAAGTTTAAAATCAATACTAAATTTAAGAATAAAATTATTGATGAAAAATATGAAGTTAAATCCACTATTAATGTGGTATCTCAACCTAAAAAGCTACAATTACAAACCTCTTGATAAGATTTCACTCATTTACCTTATGCACCACATAAAGTGTTCAAATAATTACTTGAGTGTAATCTTGTGTCTCTCCCTCCACCACTTGAGGTTGATATAAGTGCACCTCATGGTAAGATATTTAATGCTAATACTATTATGACTACCATTAATGTGTTAATCACCCCACTAATAGTTTTAAAGCTTCGTCAAGTTATAAAATATCTCCTTGATGTTGGTGTTATTGAATATGAGGCTCCATCTCAACCTAAACCTATTAATGATAATTTAAATCTTAAAAAATAGCAATCCACTTATGAAACATAATACTAAATCTATCTTGGAAGTCCGCAATGAATACTTTATTGTATCTCCTTCACCTTCTTAATCTTGCATTCAATGTTATGATTGGTATTGTTACTACAATGCCTTTCTCACATGTTATTACTTTTGATAATATTGATATGGCACAAAAATTTTTATAATCCACTCTATATTATTACCTCTATCAATCGGTGTTCTATATGATTTTTTTGGTTGACCATACCACTCCCCATAATATGTGCACTTTTACATTATTACATTACCTTGTGTATACTAAGAAGAATGTCATAGTTAATTCTAAGAGACACATAGCATGTTTTCATTCCTCTCAAAATTTATTATGTTGTACCTTTGATATTATATTCTTGGTGGCAACCTCTCTTTGGTTATGCGACATGAGTCTTGGTTGCTCTTAGATTTGCACCTTCATAGTTATACCCTTTGTACTTCTTCAATGTGTTGATTTCATTAAAAATAGTCAAGTGGTTACAATTTGGGGTATTCTATGCAAGGATCATACTTTATCATAGTTTGGCCCTACATATACACTTACTACACCTAATACTAGTATATATATATATATATATATATATATATATATATATATATATATATATATATATGATTCTTTTCCCCATGTTATTCCTAGTAGGAAATCTCCCTCAGTGCATCCATACACATGTATTCTAGTTCACACATTGTTCATATCTGGTCATATATTTACTCCTATAGGACACCTTCTCCTCGGCCTTTTGTTCACTCACATAGAACACACACTAATTATCACAAGACAACTTCTCTTAGGCCTCTAACTTGCTTATCTTTTATGAATAAAAATAACTATGGATCTTCCTACCCTATCTCTTCCATAATGCATGCCCTAGCTCCCACACAGATTATGCACGAGCATCCTTAGTCATTACTATCACTTGTGAGGCTTATGCATCCACTCTATAAGTTTGATGGGCCTCTTTATGGGGATATTATTTTGGTATCTATTGTGTTATCCCATTTTTTGTATATATTTATTTTCAAAACAATTCAAAAATATTCAAATAATCACATAATACAAAAACATTCACATATGTGCAAAAATACAAAATTAGGATTCGTTTATGATTTGATTGGCTAACTTGTGGATTTATACATGTTGTTCACATCAATTTGATAGATAGTATATCTAATCAATACACACATGTGTTCACGAGTTATATTGATCTTATTGCAATGCATGCACATGTTGATACACAATGATAGGGACCTATGTGGCTCCTTACATTACTCTTTGGGGGCATCCCCATGATATACAAGTGAGTTGCATTTCATTATATGTTATTTTACATCTTCCTCATCACACTTGACTATATACATTGTGCTTATTAATATCTTTTGAGATAACATATTACTAACACATGTGTATTGTGTAATGCTAACCTATCTTGTTGCCTCTATTTTTACTATTATTACTTTTTACACTAGCTTCCTATATTATTGTTCCTACTTGCTTATACAAATTACTTCATAGATTCATCATTATGTTGTTTGACTTGATTATCTTAGTTGATTACAGTATTATGATTGTTTTTTAATACAAATTCATGCCTTGAATATCTCTTGACGACCTAGGTGTAGTAAAAAATCACACACTTTAGACATTATTTAGTCTTGGTCTTATACTACTATTCATATGGTTTTTGAGTGAAGAAAGTACTAATTAACCCCGTCTTTTGTCCATTTTACTTTGATTTTTGTTGTTAGTGCCGACCTCCCATTCACACTTGCCTAGTATTGTTTCATCATTTTTCGTGATTTTAGCCTTGATTGGGGTGCCCATGCTTATCTTGGGGCACCCGTAGGTTCCCTGGTCCTAGTCAGGGCACCCTGATTCTTTTCCCACTTTCCCACAACTTTTTGGGCACTTTATAGTTGTTTGAACATTTCATATTTCTTGTGGTTGGATTTTTCGAGGTTAATTACGAAATTAGAACAAGAGAACCATATAAATATAAAGTTATGTGACCATAATGAGGGACCAAACACTAGTCACTACTATCATCACCTAAGGTTACATCCATCAAAGGCTCTATTTTCATCCATCTAACTCCATCACAAGGCACAAGGTTGGTTCATCTACATCACACAAGCATAGGAGGGAATTTTATTCTATTCCATCCACCATTCTATTACATTTTCTACACATAGTTATTTCTCACTACTTTCACAAAGTGTGACTGACACAAGAGCACCTAGGGCATGATTGCACACACTTGCACATAGAACTACATCAGGTCTGAGATGTAGTGCAACGCTCAATTAGTAAGTCCACCATTGTGGCAACTGAGGTCAGTCTAACCCCTTCATATGCATCTTTCTTTTTAGGGTTTGATGTTTGTCTTGGGGTTTTACAGGTCTCCTTTTCATTATTGATTACCAGTGACATACAACGTAGTGCGGTGAAGTTAGTGTGATAGGTGGTGAAGGATTTTTATCATTTAGTGACATTGCAAGTATGGTTTTTGGACATCCTACGCAGACCAGGGCACCCATAATTCATATTAGGGTGCCCATATGTGCCCCGATCCTCTCCTAGTGCCCCAAACCACCCAGATTGCTTGGATCTCGTAATTTTCTAGACCTCGGCACAGTCATTTCCTCCTCCTCTAGTTTCTCCAAGTAATCTTTGTGACATAGTCTAGTAAGCTCGTTGAATTAGCTAAGCTCCCTCCACCCTTCTTTACATATCGTAGGTTTTTATTTTCATTAGTCTAGTTGCTTAGGTCATTTTCTATATTTATTTACTGCATTTATTTACTGTTATTTACTATTGTTCCTAGTTAGATTAACTACCATATTATCCACATTTTAGTTAATCATTTTGGTGAACCCGAACCTCAAATACTCCTTTCTCCTTGGGCCTTTTCTTCGCATGCCCGTCACTCATAGTGGTCATTTTGGGTCTTTTCAATATTGTGAGCTTCCTTCATTCACTCGTAGGGTTTCCAAACCAATGGTTGATATCCCTACTTTTGTAGCTACTACTGACAATCCTTTGGATAATTCGCACAATGTCCCTCTCCATGAAATAGAAGTGTATTGATAGTGATAAATCTTATGATGAAGACACTAATGTTGACCAAGATCAACTCAACACTATTACTAACTTTTGACAAGCTTTGCATGAAAATCCTACTCCCTCATGTCTTACATGCTTTAATCGTTTCTAAGAAAACTCGTGAAGCTCCCACCGTGGTGCTTGCTCATTCTTTAGCTCCCATGGTCTCCACTCCACCCACTTATATTTCTGCTCCTATTCTTACAACTACCACTCCCATCACTCACCCTAGCATGCCTAATATGCAGCTCGGTTCTTCCTTGAACACTCCTAATTTAACATCTTTATATCAAGATTTGCAAAATCAAATTCACCAGCTCCAATTCACTACTTCTCATGTATCCCCATCTTTAGACTCTACTTCATTGCTGCATACCCCTTTCACACCAACTATATCTGCCTATCCATTGCCACCTAACTTCATCTCTCCCAAATTACCCATTTTTAAAGGCCATGGTGACCCACAAGAGCATCTTCGAGATTTCCATGTAGCATGTCTCGACTATGCAGATGATCACACTATACTCGCTAAGCTTTTCCCTCAAAGTTTGCAAGATTATGTGATGTGTTGGTTTTATGACCTCCCTGTTCATTCGGTAGTCTCTTTCATGCATTTGGTTGATACTTTCCTCACTCACTTTTCTATTAACATTGGCTCTAAGATATCCTATGCTCAACTCGCACAACTTAAACAAGGGTCTAACGAACACCTGTCAGATTATGTCTTGCATTATAAAAATAACTTAGCTAAGATGTCTAATATCCTTATGGATGTTGAACTCCAAGATTTGTTCATTCAAAGTATCTTGCCACCTCTTTAGGAGAGTGTTATTTTTAGACCTCTCCTTCGTTTGATCAACTTTTTCATACTCTTAAGCTTTGTGAAACCAAGCTATTAGTTGTAGGCAAGCTTAAGTATCATGAGAAAGCATCATCATCTACATGATTTCAAGATAATTCACCATCGATAATCCATCTCGCAACTAAATCCTCGATACAAAGGATACCATCAATGTAGTCTCTACCACCAAGGAACTACAATCACAACCATTTAGGCGTAGCTTCTCTAGGTTTAACATCCCTCCACAAATTTTGTTTCAAAATTGGTTGATAGTAACCTTATTACATTACCTTCCCCTCTAGAATTTGATCCATCTCGACCAAAAGGGCATCACTTCGATGAAAATTCCCATTGTGACTATCATCAATGTGTAGGACATTCCATCGATCGTTGATTTCAACTACGATTTCTCATCCAAGGTTTAATTGACAAGGTTCAAATTGAGCTTCTAGAATCTACACAATCTCCACCTATCAATGAGAATCATAAGCTCAAAATATTTAATAACCCTCTACCCAAGCATGACACAAAGGAAACTGACTCATCGGCTAATCATGTATACCACATGGTGCCTTCTCCTATATCAAAGGCTCTTGATATCTTAGTTGTATATATTGACGCTTCACCACGGATCATCTCTTTCTCTAACCATGATTATCATGTAAATTTCACATCTAATCACTTACATATTAAGGCATATGTTGATTCATTCCTTATCAATAACACTAAGGTTGACCCATCATGGCCCATTAGTGCATGTTCCATTCCACTCTTTAAGGTTATTGGTTATCCTTTATCACAAATTGAATACCCTATGAACAAACCCTTTGGTTTCATCCAACTACATGTTACGGTTGGTCCTCTTACTATGTGTTTGCCTTTCCTCGTTGGAACACAATCGATGGGTGTTACATGGTTCTTGGTCTCAATTGGATTCAATGGTCTCAATTTATTATCCCTATGAATCATTTGCAACTTAAATTTATTGACAACAATCAAGTTATCTCTATTTTTGGTGTCCCTCCCTCTACTTCATGGTCGTCATCTCCCCATACATCAGTTAGCACACCACCTACATCATCTAGCACATCAAACTCTATATTACTCAAAGTGCAATCTACTCCTAGTTCACCTACATGCACGTTGTCTACACGACTTCACTTCCCGCTAGTCCTACACATAGGTATAGGCCCATTCCTAGGACAATTACTGCATCTCGACATAGATCACCACCTCAGTTTATTCCACATGGGTGTTTATCACCTTCACACTCGGCATCACATAGATCTCCATCACCGACACATTTTTCTCCGACATGATCTTCATTGTATATTTACCCATCGCATGCACATAGACTTCAATTCACCAACACAACATTTGTCTCATATACCACCACTATTAGAGCAATGTTATACACTTTCATCACCACATGCATCAAACAGAGGACCTTCGTCCTTCACTGTCATTGGATAGTTCATTTATTCACACACACTTGGGGGCATAACATCTAACACACCTCCCCCCAATCTAGTAGCATCATACATCACAACATAACATCCTTCTAGTATATGCATATAGCATCCCATATAGCACCCTCATCATAGTGAGCACTTATTCTAGTTATATCGGTATTGTCATTACCCGATGACACATTCTTGTGCTTTAGTTCACACTTGAATGTTGAGGGCATACTACAAATGAACCCAGGACATACATCGTACATTAGGCACTACACATTGTGTCTCTTCACAAATCTTACATTACATCTCACATTTTGCATACTACATCTTCAAGTTCCTCTACATCATTCATATTTCGACATTTGTGTATCTACATATTCTACACATCATACTAGTGATCATCATATATGTTTCACACTCATATTATCTAGGAGTCTAGCGTTACATATTACTCATACTACATAGTGTGCACTCTACACTCTTAGTCTATCTACACATCTTGCATTACACACTATACATCGCACATCACATGGTTGTCTATTATCCTACATCTTCTTCTATGCATTGCACCCATTACCCTATACGCACTTGTTCTTGTTCCATGTCCATACTGATCGCTAAGGGTTTATTAATCAAATGGACCTTCTCATTCTTTCATGTTCATCATTCGACCTTCTATCATGCGACATTACTAGATTAGTGACATATGATTTAGGCTAAATGGTCACATATCCCTTCATCTTGTAGTGGTATACGCTTTAGGCTACATCACCACTCCCTCTATTCATCTAGTAGTGATATACACTTTAGGCTACATCATCACTCTTTTTATCATCTTGTCATGATATATGCTTTGGCTATAAGGGTCACACACATACTTCATTTCTAGGTCACATCTCATCAACACACACATACATTCATCACAGTGCGTTAGACACAACACGCATTTCAACCATTTCCCGATGACGTACTCTCATTTACGGTTCATTCTTGACCGCTGAGGGGGAAAATTAAATGAACCACACTACATACATTTCCATTCACTTAGGGGGCATGCAGCTCCTATCATTACATCTTGCATTCCATTCCACCCATCCACAACATATTGCATATCTTGGTTGCTTACATTTTCTTATATATGGTCACATTTTTATTACACATGCTAGTTAGATCTCTTATATGTCATTTATCTATACCATACACACATGCGCATTCACACCTTTTCTTAGTTATGATCCTAGATAAAGGTCTTTTTGCACATAGTATAGATGCTCGCCTCCTACCACTCCTACAATGGTTGTTGGGGGCATCCACATTCATCTCTTACAGGTGTTATTGTTTCATTTTGTACTTAGCACTCTACATTACTTGCTTATACATGATTTTTGACATATGAGTTATCTTTCTAACATGCTAATGGGTGCTTCATGTGCAACATTTTTTTGCAGGATTATTTACTTCCATGGCTATCTGTTTGTTTGTCTACTATTTTATTTATCTTTTGCTTTATATTGTATGTGGGCCTTGCCCTATGTTTGGTGTGCACACTTGTTTGTTGTATGTGGCCATTATGGCCTTACGTGTCTTGCGACATCGTGAGTGGTGTCCCATGTTTGCAACCCACTTTGGCGGTCTACTTTGTCTTCTTGCGTGTTTACATTACTATATTGCTTGGTAGCTTACACATTACTTTCTATATGTATGCTTGTTTGTACTAACACTTGTTTTTGGATAGCCTTCTTGTTTTTACGCGCCTTGTTTTCTACCAAGTGCATCCCTTTCCCCTGCAAGGTAGAGTTACAGAGTTCATGCGGTTGGTCCTCTTTGGGGCCGCATTCTCTTATTAACGACATCACATGTGCTCCCAAAGAGGGGGCATCATTTGGGGTTTTACATATTATACATCGTTTCTACATTGATTCAATTCAGCTAGTTTCTTCCCTGGCACTATGGCTTATACAGAGAGTGGGTTCAGACTAGTCTACAAACCTCGTACACAATAGATTTTACAGGACATGGTTGTCCTTAGCATTCTAGGGAGCAGTTACAGGTTAGAGGATACAATGAAATTCCTCTCTACACTACTTCATCCAGTGGTGTTAGATCACCCAAAAAACTAAGCAATACAAATATCTCTTCACACATATTCAGGGAAGTAGTTATAGGTTGGAGGATACAACGGAATTCCTCCCTACAATTCTTTGGCCTATGGCATTGGATTGCCCAAAAACCCAGGACATGATATCCTCTTTCTACACCCTTTCTCTCATCATGGATCAAGTGTACATGTTCCTTTTACACTTTTCATACTTTCATTTCAGTCTTTTCATTACATATACATGCGTCTTTTACATGCATTTTTGACATATATACATGTGTATTTGAATACTTGATTGTCTTCTCCTTGCAGGTCCAACCATATGAGAAGTAAGAAGTCAATAGCAACAACAACTACAAGAATGGGGGAAACAATAACAACATTTTTTGGCACACACACGATACTAACCATGCAGGTACATCACACACATCGACAACTACACACGCATTTTCACCCTAGGTTCACTCTCATCACTTTTTTTTGCTTTTACATCTTTAGTTTCCACGCTCCATCATCTTTTTTTCATTCCATGCTTTGTCTAGTCCTTCAACACGTTTCTACATCACTCTACACAAATTATCAAGTACACATCTCTATCTACTTTATGTTACCGAGCTTTTCACTTACCAACATAAAGTGGGGGAAAATGTAGTCACAAAATCATAAACTTTAGACATTATTTAGTCTCATTCTCTTACTACTATTCATATGGTTTTTGAGTGAAGAAAGCACTAATTAAACCCCATCTTTTGGCCATTTTACTTTGATTTATGTCGTCATTTCCGACCTCCCATACACACTTGCCAGCTCTTTTTCATCCTTTTCTATGATGTTAGCCTTTTTGGGGTGCCCATGCTTATCCTAGGGCGCTCGTAGGTGCCATGGTCCCAGTCATGGCACCCTGATCCTTTTCCCACTTTCCCATAACTTTTTGGGCACTTTCTATCTATTTGAACATTTCATATTTCTTGTGGTCTTTTTGGGAACTTTCTAGCTATTTGAACATTTCATATTTCTTGTGGTCAGCCTTTTCAAGGTTAATTACAAAATTAGAACAAGAGAACCATATAAATATAAAGTTATGTGACCATAATGAGGGACCAAACACTAGTCACTACTATCATCACCTAAGGTTGCATCCATCAAAGGCTCTATTTTCATCCATCTAGCTCCATCACAAGGCACAAGGTTGGTTCATCTGCATCACAAAGCATATGAGGGAATTTTATTCTATTCCATCCACCATTCTATTACATTTTTCTACACATATTTATTGCTTGTTACTTTCACAAAGTGTGACTGACACAAGAGCACCTAGGGCATGATTGCACACACTTGCACATAAAACTACATCGGGTCTGAGGTGTCGTGCAACGCTCAGTTAGTAAGTCTCGCCTTTTTGGCAACCGAGGTCATTCCAACCCCTTCATATGTATCTTTATTTTTTTAGGGTTTGATGTTTGTCTTGGGGTTTTGTAGGTCTCCTTTTCATTATTGATTACCAGCAACATACAATACGGTGTGGCAAAGTTAGTGCAACAGTAAATAAGACTTCCTATCATTTAGCGACCTTGCAATTTTGATTTTTGGACATCCTACATAAATCGGGGCACCTAGAACTCAAACTAGGACTTCCACAGATGCCTTGATCCTATCCTGTGCACCCCACCCACCCATATTGCTCGAGATCATTACTTTTCGGACCTCGGCATGATCATTTCGTCCTTCGCTTTCTTCGGTCATCTTTGTAAGACACTCCTGCAAGCTCGTAGAATCATCTAAGCTCCTTCAAACTCTTCTTTGCATATTAGGATTTTTATTTTCATTAGTCTAGTTACTTAGGTCACTTTATATATTTATTTACTTGCCTTTATCTATTGTTATTTATTGATGTTCGTAGTTAGATTAACTACCATATTATCCAAATTTTAGTTAATCGGTGGATGTCCCATAATTGTGTCTTTCTACCTATATTGTGTGTATTCACTTGCCTCTATAAATGTGGCAAATCATGCCTTCCATTTTTATTTTATCATGACATCGTGGGTGTCCCATGTTTACGGCTTTATGCATACATATGACTATGCTTCTATATACTATCACTTATCTCTACACTACTATTTTTACATGTTTCATGTTTACTATGATGCTTATATACCATTACTAATCTCATTTATGACACACTTAATTACTACTCTATTATTTCTAGGCTCATATTACTGAGGATTATGACATGATTGACACTTTTCTCCTATGTTTTAAGTACAATACACATGTATTATTTCTTGTTATGTGTTGCATGTTACTTTCTCTCTACGCCATGGTCTTCACCATGCACAATCCCTTTGTAGGTAAAATTTCCCTATATTGACCATTATTTTATCCTTCTATGTGATCCTACGTAGATTTTCAGGATTATTTCATATGGGTACACATTTATTCTTTTAATTCAAGTGCTTAAATTATTTATCACACTTGCCTAAAAAGAGGGGACATTCATCAAGATGTTTTCTTACATCTACAAATAGATTATTAATATAAGAACATTTTTTTATAAGTCTTAGATCCTCAAACAAAGTCACAAATACTAAAATGTGGTAGAATCTAAATAAGGTCAAAACCATACAAGATACAAGGTTGTGGTATGTTCTTGACCATTATGGATGTTCCCAGGATACAAGGCATATTCTTTAGGTTTTTCAATTTCTCAAAATGCTATCATATATTGACAGGATTCATATCTAGTCCCAAATACAGTTGACTTCATTCAAAGTGGATACATGTGGCATGAGTACTTCATTCCTTATTCACTACACTATTCAAATTAAGTTTCAAGAATAGGGTTTTAGGGCATGGGCCTCCTTCTTCCCTATGATTTCTAAAAATCTATATATTCAGTATCAAAAACATAACACCTTATGGGGACATGGAAATTTCCATTTCTTTCATGGTTTAATATTACTCAACAATTATAATAGTAAAAAAATTGGACCTAGATCTATTTGTAACATTGTGGTTCATGGGGTGTTAAAGTAGATAAGTTCTTCATAGGTTTTCATTCTTTTCCTTCCACTAGATTCTTGAAAGTGGAAGATATCGAAGTAAATAATGTATTCATAGTTTGAACTTATTCTATACGAATGTTTCAAAAAAATTCACTTCAGTTCCTCTTCTCACTCTCTATAGTGTTGGGTTTTACTCAACACTCTAGTATATCCTTTAGAACTAATTGGGGACTAATCACCCCCAATCCTTTAGCATCTAAGAAAAAAACTCCAAGTCTCTGAGGCATGACAAGAATGGGAAGTCCTCCCCACACAAAATAAAAAAGTGTATTCCTTTTGTTAGGAATTAATAATATATAATGTGGAATAATTCCTCGAGAATCGCAATAATAAGAAGTATGAATAGAATTACGAAATGAAAAATGCACAACACAAAGACAATATTTAATGTCGTTCACTTGATGTGGGCTACATCCACCAAGAACACTTGCTCAAATTTTATTACAAGCCAAAAGTCTTCAAATTATAATAATCGGATCTTATTTGGAGTTGCGCTCAACAAACCCTCCCAAATTCACACTTGAATTCACACATACTATTCACCTTCTCGAACACACTCATATAAATCCTATTATATGTCCATCTATTTATAAGTACATTAATAGGTAGTGAAGAGGTAGTTTTACAAATTAATGGGTACCAAAACCATGGGCCCAAAAACAACCCATAGTGGTTACCCATTACCCATGGGTTAATAAACCACCCATGAAAATTTACTTTGGGGCTTCACCCCCCAAACCCCATTAACCCGCTCACCAAAGTGAGTAGGACCGCCATAAAAATATCTGAGTGTAACACATGGAAGGTGTACCAAACTCTAACATGAAAACAGACTCCACAAACATAACAATATCCCACTTGGAGATTGATTTCACTTGAACAAGCTTCTCAACCCTTCACTTTCATCCACGAAGGCCAATCAAAGTGAACATAGCTTTAGTTTATCCCTTGTGACCACCTTGGTCATCATGTCTGCGGGGGTTCGATTGGTATGAATCTTCTCCAACTTTAACTTATATTCCTCCAAAGTTGTCCGATGAAGTGATATCTCAACTCGTATATGCTTCATCACGGAGTGGAAAGTAGAGTTCTTAGCTAGGTGTATAGCACTCGACTATCACTATACTGACTTACATTCCTCCCGCTTATGCCCCAACTACTCAAGAAATTGTTGTAACCAAATCATCTCTTTGTTAGCCTCTGTGGCAGCAACATACTCAGCCTCTGTGGTTGACAAAGCCACCAGCTTCTGTAGTCATGAAATCCATCTCACTGTTGTCCCACCTACAGTGTAAATATAACATGTCATGCTCCTCCTGCTTTCTACATCTCTAGCCATGTCTGAATCTACATAACCATGTAAAGTGGTGTCTGATCCACTGTAGCACAAAATTATCCCCATGGTCCCTCTTAAATACCGAAGGATCCACTTTACTACTTGCCAACGCTCTTTACCCAGATCACTCATAAATCTACTCACAACTCCCACTGCATGGGCAATATCAAGCCTAGTGCACACCATAGCATACATCAAACTACCAACCACTTATGAGTAAGGTACCTTGGACATTTGGTTTCTTTCCTACTCTGTCTTGGGACACTGCTCTTTTGATAACTTAAAATGGCTTGCCAAAGGAGTCCTAACCGGTTTAGCATCCTACATGTTAAACCTATCCAATACCTTCTTAATGTACTCTTCTTGAGATAAAGTCAACTTCCGTTCCTTCCTATCCCGAGTTATCGTCATACCTCCCAAATCCTTCATATCAAAGGATTCACTTAGTTGTTTCTTGAGTACTTTTATTTCTTGCATGTTTTTACCTGTAACCAACATGTCATCAACATACAAACATAGGATAATATGACTTCCATCCTCAAATTTCTTTGTATACACGCAATGGTCGAATGACATCTAATATAACCTTGCTCCATCATGAAGCTATCAAAATTCTTATACCATTGACGTGGAGATTGTTTCAGGCCATACAAGCTCTTCTTCAGTTTGCACATCATCTCCTCTTTACCTTTGACTTCATATCCTTCTAGTTGTTGCATATATAGCTCCTCCTCCAAATCACCATGGAGAAATGCAGTCTTTACATCTAAGCTGTTTCTAGGTGCGGCAGTCTTCTATCGCCACTATTCCAAGAACAGCTTCGATAGAAGTCATTTTTACTACAGGAGAAAAAAATCCCATCAAAATCTATACCTTGTTTACGTGTAAACCCCTTGACCACCAACTAGGGCCTTATATCTTTTCTTTCTTCCTTCTTCATCTTTAACTTTGTACACCCACTTGTTCTGCAATTCTCTTTTGCCTTCCGATAGCTTCACCAAATCCCAAGTTTGGTTCTCCATGAGAGACTTATGCTCCTCATCCATGGCTTACTCCCACTTCTTACTAGCATCTACCTACATTGCTTCATCAAAGCTCTCTATATCTCCACTATCAGTGAGTAATAAATAATAAAGAGAAGGAGAAAAACGTTTAGGTTCTTTTCTTAGCCCAGAAGACCTCCTCACCGTAGGAGTTTGGGGTTCCTGTTGAGTAGGTTCTTGAACTGATCCATGGGTCACTGTCCCATCCGGAAGATCCTCTACCACTGCATATTATTTGTTGGATTCTTCCATGTTTTCCTACAACTTTTTCTTATACATGACTTTCTCATTAAAGACCACATCCCTAGACCGAATGATTTTCTTTTCCTTAATACTCCAACATTTAAATCCAAAGTCATCACCACCATAACCAATAAAAGTGAACTTTTCTGATTTAGCCTCTAGCTTGGTCCTATCATCCTTATCAATATGAACAAACACCTCACATCCAAAGACTCTAAGAAATGAGTAATCGACTTTCTTACCGTACCAAGCCTCCTTAGGTATGCCTCCATCCAAGGCACTTGAGGGTCCTCTGTTTATCAAGTACACAGCTGTGCTCACCGCTTCTGCCCAAAAATAAAGAGGCAGTCTTGCATGTATCCTCATGCTCCTAGCACATTCCATTATTGTTTTGTTCATCCTTTCTGACACCCCATTCTACTGCGTGGGGTTCCTGGAACCGTCTTTTTCCTATGGATTCCATTCTTAGAACAATAATCATCAAATTCATTGCTGCAATACTCCCCTCCATTATCTGACCTAAGACATTTTAACTTAAGACATGTTTCATTCTCTACCAAGGCTTTCCATTTAACAAAAGTATCAAATACATCATATTTGTTTCTAATACAATAAACCCAAACTTTCCTTGTTGCATCATCAATAAAAGTAACATAATAACTTGAACCCCCAAGAGATGATACCGAGTGGCCCCGCACATCGAATGTACCAGCTCTAACTTACTCTCTTTCTTTGTAGGTCCAACCTTGAGAAACCTTACTCACTTCTGTTTCCCATATATGCGGTTCCCACATAAATCTAAACATGTTTCGTATATCCGGAAAATTCTTCTTTATGATGTCCATGCCCTTATGGCTCATATGACCAAGCCTATAGTGCCATAATGTTGTATCTCGCATCCGAAGCCACAAGATTACAATCGTTAGTACTATCAATGGATAAATACAAGGTTCCAACCTTCTTACCTCTTGCCACCACAAGAGCACCCTTGGTAACCTTCCAAGAGTCGGTTGTAAATATCATAGTACAACCTTCACTTTCCAATTGCCCCACCGATATCAATGACATCCTTCGATAGCCATGTATTGCCATTTCGCATCTTAACTCGAATAGAACATTTTCAACTATCTATACCGCAAGGCTCATCATCACCAAGAAAAACATGCCCAAAATCCCCTTGAACATAATCAACAAAATAATGCCTATGTGGAGTAGTATGAAAAGAAGCCCCTGAATCTAAAACCCAAGATTCAATAATATTATGCAAAGAAAGAATCAAAGCATCCTGGCATACATTACACGATGCCGCATTTGCCTCCTTATTTTCTTCCTGTTGTTTCTTCTTATCTCGAAGCTCCCAACAGTCCTTCTTTGCGTGCCCAAATTTTCCACAATTCCAACATACAATCTTGCTCTTAGATTTTGACCTTGCCCGATCTTTCGATTTTCCATGGTTTCCTCTATTCTTCTGTCTCCCTCTAGTTTCCACTGTCAAAGCATTCCCTGAAGTAGAAGATTCCCCAGAGCTTTTTCTTTGCATTTCCTCACTTAGAATCACCCCTACAACATCCTCAAACTTCAACTTTGAGTTAGTTGGAACCGAGTTGCTTACCGCCATTACCAGGCTATTCCAACTTTCAGGTAAAAGCACAGAATTAATAAAGCCCTAAATTCTTCATCAAATTCCATTGTAACTGAAACTAGCATATTCACAACCATATTGAAATCATTTAAATGATCTGCTACTAAACTATTCTCAGACATTTTCATATTAAACAATTTTTTCATTAAAAATATCTTGTTAGAGGCATAGGGTTTTTCATACAACTTCCCTAATGCATCCATTAGATCTTTTGTAGTCTTTTCCTTTGAAACATTAAATAATACCGAAGATGCAAGACACGGTCGAATTGTCCCAAGTGCCTTCCTATCCAAAGAAATCCCATTCCGCATTTGTCATGCTCGAGGGTTTGTTCACCTTCTCAGACAACGGAGTATAAAGATCCTTCTGATAAAGGTAATCTTCCATCTGCATCTTCCAAAGACTGAAATTATGCCCATTGAATTTATCAACCCTAGATCTTCCATCATCGCCATAACTCCCACTCAAGCCAAAACTTTCCCTGTGATTCAACACTTCAAAGCAAACCAAACCAGGCTCGATACCAATTGTTAGGAATTAATAATATCTAATGTGGAATAATTCCTCAGAATCACAATAATAAGAAGTATGAATAGAATTACATAAATGAAAAATTCCCAACACAAAGACAATATTTAACGTGGTTCATCCAATGTGGGCTACATCCACCAAGAACACTTGCTCATATTTTATTACAAGTCAATAGTCTTCACAATTACAATAATAAAATCTTGTTTGGAGTTGCGCTCAACAAACCCTCCCAAATTCGCAATTGAATTCACACACACTATTCACCTTCTCGAAAACACTCATATAAATCCTATTGTATGTACATCTATTTATAAGTATATCAATAGGTAGCCAAAGAGGCGGTTTTACAAAATAATGGGTACCGAAAAACCATGGGCCCAAAAACAACCCATAACGGTTACCCATTATCCATGGGTTAATAAACCACCCATGAAAATTTGCTTTGGGGGCTTCACCCCCAAACCCCCTTAACGGCTCATCGTGCAAGCAACACGCCATAAAAATATCCTAGTGTAACACATGGAAGGTGTACCAAACTCTAACATGAAAACAGCTCCACAAACATAACACCTTCCATGTTTTTCATCTCTTTTTCTTACTTTTTGCAAAGTTCAAAGTTTCAAACATTATCTATATTTTGGGTTACAATTTAGTTTCTATCATAGAAATTAACTAGACTTTGTGTTGCATGTTTCATCATGGAACATGTCAACACCAACACTTTAGAAAACCAATTTTGACCAAATAAAACGTGTCTGTCAATACTCGGGTATATTTTTCATTTAAGTGTATAATTTTCAATTACACACTTAAAAGGGGGAAAATATAGATACTATAATTTGGTAACTTTTCCTTTTATAATTCCAAGTTTGACTATGTTCCCTTCTTTATAAAAATACTCACATTTTGAATCCAATATGTTCATCTCTATCTCTTTTTGAATTTTTATCTCCACACTCTACTTTATCGTCAATTCTTGAAATATTGTCTAATTAAAGTAGTAAACAATGTGTGTGCTTCATGTCGCAACTTCTTGTTTTAATTTTAGCCTTCTCTCTCTAGAACCGTGCAAATGGGTCAAGAAAGGGGTCCAGTCTTGGCCAGCCTAAATGGCCCTAGATATTTTAGTTCTCCAACTTTGTTTCTGATTTGAATATCTTAGTTAGTTTGTTTCATCTTCCTATATTTATTATTATCATAATATTTCACCTATAGAAGGCTATATTAGCAATTCATTGTCACTTTATAACTCACCGGCCTTCATACAAACTCCTATTACAAATATCATTCCAAAATCACTCAGTATTTCCCTAAATATTCCCAAATTAGTTGCACATAAGTTAGATTGGTCCCTAATATAGGTCTGAAGCACTCAACCAGGTCAAAGAGTATAGATTTCTCCATTTCTAAGCATACAAAGGTCATAGAGTCATGTATTAGCGATATCAAATTCACTTCAAGAATTACTCCTGGTTTCAAGGCAAAAAGGTTCAAGTCATATAGTTGAGGCACACCACATCACACTGCTATCATGTTGGTTACATTCTATAATATATAGTTAGTCTCTTATCATGGTGTCAAGAGACATGAGGTCACCCTTAGGGGGTTGGATAGTTATTCACACTTACACAAACACCTAGGAAAACTACATGAAGCTTGATCTGGAAATGAGGGCATGTAGTGTAACACTTGGATTGGTTTAGTATCTAGGAGTTTAACCATCAAGGGTAGTCCAGCCTCACCACACACTTATGTTTTCTCCTTTTGGTTTGTTAATGCTCCGATGAAGGGTTTTGTGGGTTTCTATGGTTTCCACTTTTTTATAGGTAATTATCGTTCATCCCAAAGTTACACAAAAATAGAAACATATATAAAAATTTCATTTCTAGGAAGGTGACACCCGTAGGGAATTTCAAACCTAGAATGTTAAAGGGTCCAAGACCATACAACTCTAGTCCGAACCACACAATAGTTATACGAGTCCTATCCCTAGTAAATTTCTAGTTCTAGAACTTGCATTGAATCATTACCAATATCTAATCCACCTATTCCACTGTTCTACACTCCTAGATCCTCTTTATTATGACATGTAAAACTTTATTTCTCATCTTGTTTATTTGACTAGTTATCATTTTATTAATCGTTACAACTATTAAAACATTATTTTGATTGTGAATAGATAATGTTGGAAGTTAATTGGTTATAATAGTCCCGTGTTACAAACCCTTCCATCATCTTTATTTTTATGTACTCCCATAACATTAGGATTTAATTAGAGCATAAACACTTGATAACAATCAATAACCGCATGTTTGAAATCAACCAATTAAAGGAGGGAGAATGGCACACATTGCTAGTCCTTTTATGACATTACAACCATATGATGGGTTTTTAAAACCATAATACTATTTTTGAATTGGGATATGAAGTGGGGAGAAAAATGTATTAATGATGATGATAAAAAAGGTATGACCTTGGAGGAATTTATATATACAATAGAATTTGTATTTATTATGGATTTGAGGAAAGTTACATTAAATAAAGTTTAGGATGCCCTGGTACATGAATTTAAGAGAATAAAGTGTGTGGGACAAACTATTTAGGACCTAAATGAGATAAATCATAGATTGGGAAATCAATATTGTAATGTAATCTCTAATTCTCCAATGTTATTAACAAAACTAGCTTCAACTTTGATGATGAAAGCATAGACACTTGATTCATAAAAGGGATGTGTAGTAAGATCCATTTTCTATTATGTAAATGAAGTTCAAAGCACAAAATTGAAGGATATTTTATATTCAATAAGAATATACAAAATTGAATAATATGGCAAAATTGTAGTATAAAATTCAAAATAGAGGCCAAAATAGATGCAATTATGAGAAGAATTGAATAATTCATAAAGGGAAGAATCCACGCGTAAAAATTACATGTACAAATTGTAGAGATGAAGTAAATAATAGGATTGAGATTCCAAGGATGTATAGAGGTAAACTAAGTATTCAAAAATGTGAGAGAAAAATATTATGATATTTTTAGGGTACAAGGTCATCTTATAGGAAAGTTTTGATGCAATACTATGTGCATTAACCTAGGAGTGTATTTTGTAGCTTTTGAAAGTCAAAAGTGTATTATTAAAAGGATTGTAGGACCTTGATGTAATTTTAGGATGAAGTGACCCAAAATTTTCTTACAATATAAGTTCAATCACGAGCACAATTGGCTCTCGCAACTGCGATAGAAATTGCCCAATATTAAAGGATGGATACTATATATTAAAGTGATTTATATGAAGATTTATTATTAAATGATGGGTAATATTGACCATTTGTAGGATGGGGAAATAAAATTAGGATATATCATCTTACATAGAGACTTTAAAGTGATTGATATGAATATTTATGAAACACATCGCCCAATGTTGCTCAACAAGAAATAGGCATATGAATAGAACATGAAAATTACTATAGTCACAAATCAAATGGAAGTGCACATGAATGAATCGATCATCACCATACCCATGAATAATAATGAGAATAGACCACACCTCATCCCTAAATATTCATTTTCTTCGTAAATATATGATGCGAAAGTTGGTTCAAAGTGGATTATCATTACAAGGAAAATGTCCTAAGAATTTTTCAATCATAGTCAAACTTGGAAAGTATTAAAATTGTGAAACCTTTATGCAAGCCTTTGAAAATACCATCGGTTTCACAAACCAAGAATCTTGTCATATATGAAGATACAAAGAATGGCACCGTGTATCCTATCTAGTCTTAAATTAAGAGGATTTATGAATTTATGCAAACACACTAAGATTATACTTATCTAAAGGGTAATATTAATATCCCTAGGGATTAGATCCATCCATTAGTATAGGTTTATATGTGGACCTAAATCATTGTATTTATAAGGAACATGAGCTAAGACCCATGTGAATGGTGCATGTGGAGGAAAGAAAAATTCTACAATATTTTGGTACCTCTAACTCGTTAAAATTTTAATCAAGTTTTAGGAGCATGTGCCTCAAGTGGAAATGAGAGTAGATGCATTGAACTATGCACTAAAAGGGGTTGTAGAAAAATGGTGGGCCATACGTAGAAATAATAATCTAGGATGGAGAGAAATAATTGGTATGTTGCACATAATATTTGTGTATCCCAAATTTTTCCCCTCGGGTTAATTTGGATAGCTTAATTTAAAATGGACAACCATTTTTTCAAAAGCATTGGTCATTGGCATTTGAAATCCCACATGAGACTTAGCTAATGCATTAGCAGGCTATGTTTAAAAGTCACCCGATGTTCATTTGGATTTCAAATTCAACACCAAGCATCAGCGGGTCTAGGTGGCAAAAGATCAATGGTCACGGTGGTATGGACACATGTTGGCATTCCAAAGAGATCCATTTCGCAGACCTCAAGTCCCAAAAATAAACCAAGCTCAATGAAAATGTCGGGTCCGGGTAGTCAGCAAGGTCAATAGGGCTACGTGGAAACATTGTTTGAAGCCAAAAGTTTCTAAGTCTGAGCAAGTTAAAGATTGCAACACGAAGCCATCAAAAGCATGACAATGAAAACTTGAAGCTATGTGGAGCCTTTTTATTGGCTCGCCTTACATAGTATGATATCACGAAGAGGAAAAGAAAATTATGAAAAGACTTACACCTCAAAGAGTGTGGAGCTTTTCTATTGGTACGTTACTTTGCGGTTGTCGTTAAGAGCTATCAAAAGTCCGACAACTCGAGGGGCGTGGAATGATCTTATTGGTCAATGTTTCGTAGGGACGAGAAGGGCTAATCGAAAGGACTATCATTGTGAAGAGCATGGAGATTTATCATTTGCTCACACTTTGCAATGCTCGATTAGGGCTACCAAAATGGTGAATTGTAATGAAACATGGATCCTTCTCATTGGCTCATGTTTCACAATGGTCATTACAAAAGGATGATCGAAACCGCAAAGAAGCATGGTGTTATCTTATTGGCTTGCTTTTCATTAAAGAAGAAGACCCGCTAACAATGACAAGGAAAAGAAAGGAAAGAAATCAAATCCCAACCCCATGACTCAATAAGAGTCGACATATGGAAAAGTCAAAATCACTACACATGTAGGTAGGTACAATCTCTAAATCCAATCGAGGTTGCAATGTGTCATGTTTCGTGCTCCATGACATGCAGAACTTTAAGTGGCCATATATTTTGATTTAGAGCTCGAAATTTGACAAAATTTATATTTTTGGAAAGGTCTCCTCGATCCCTTCAACATGGAATCATAAAAATCATATATCGTGGATTTTTGTGAGGGGAAAAGAAGGAAACAGTTTGGGCCATTAATATTCGAGTTGGATGGCTCAACCACCCAAATTGATGAAGTATGGGGCTCTTACCTTCTCCTACAAGCAAAAAGACATTGGGAATGGTATTGTAGGGTTCCCATGATGTTTCTCAGTGATTTAATGCATGAAAATGGTGGCTAAATTTTGAAAATCCATGTTACGGGAAAGAAATAGATCTTCAATAATGACAAGATCGAATTTGATCTCTTTCCCTCTCTTTTTCTTCTTCTCTGTCTCTCTTATTCTCTATATATTGAAAAATCTTTCAATTTTGAAATAATGGACATCCAAATCTGTAAACGAACTATGTCAAAATGATTCATGAGTAGTTGTGAGTTGTCAAACCTTCATTTTGGGTTTGACAATGTGTTCTTTTGCCTTCCTCTACAATTGTAATGGTCTGTGCATACTTTTATTGTAATAAAACTTTTTGTGGTGTTTTCTCAACCCCAACTCATGTTATCTGTAACATTTCCTCTCTTTTACTTGATGTATTGTGTTGTGCATGTATTTATCTTTTACAAGTTCATTTTTTCATGTTTCATGTTAGAACAAGTGGTAAATACATTCTAGAATTGTGTCACTTATGTTCGGCCTCTCCCTTCTTCATTTCCTTCTCCCTTCTCCCTCACTAGAGTGTCTCTCACCCTTTTCTAGTGCTATCACCACCTTTTAGCTTAGGATTTCCCTTTCTATGCATCTTTCTAACCCTTCTCTCTCTCCATGTTCCCTTGGAATTATTAGTTTAGGATTAGTTAGTTGCATTTCCTTCTTTAAGTAGCTTAGTAATAGGTTTAGGTAGAGGAACCAACCTTATTTGGAGGTTGATCTCATTTATGAAAGTCCCACACTTGTGAGATCATCCCATGTTATCAAAAAGTAGGTATCTATATTAGACAATCCTAGGGTGCTACTTTTTTCATAATGGTTTTTGGCACAACTTATGGGACCAATATTGAAAGCTATATATTTCATAGGTGTGTATCCTAGCTTACATTTTCATTTCACCAATTTTGATGTGCTCTTGGTGAGATATTATCCTTTGGAGGAGTTTAAAGCATATTTGATGACTCCTATTATCCAAACAACCCATTTTCTCATTCAGCAAACCATTCCCTTCTAGTCCATCATTTCCTTTATCCTTCCATTCATGAAGTTGTGTAATCATGACTTCATTTTCTTCTTGGAATTATTATTTGCAGCAGTAAAACCAGTTCCCTCCATCCCCACATTTTCAAAATCCTCCTCCAAATCATTTCTATGAGCCCTATCATGAAGAATATGCATATAACCCACCCTCCACTGACCCATATGGTTATTTTTCTAACCAAAATTTTTATCAAGAACAAGGTTATGCAGGTGATGGTGGCAATATCATGGAAGATGTTGATTTTTATAGGAAGATTCAAGAAATGGAGATGAAAATGATGCATACCAGGGCTAAATGTGCAATGAAGACATTTAAAATTGGTTTTAGGGTCCCTTATCCATGGGTTGGCCCTATACCAAGCTAGTTTAGCCCTCAAAGAAAAGCTATATTTTATAGTTGACATGTTGCCCCAAGTTGTAAAATGGGTTGAGTTACAGGAGGTTCATGAATCTATTGTTAGGAAACCATGTAAATGGGGTAAATTTACATATAACCCACCCTCCATTGACCCACATGGTTATTTTTCTAGCCAAAATTTCTATCAAGAACAAGGTCATGCAGGTGATGGTGGCAATCTCATGGAAGATGTTGATTTTCATAGGCATATTCAAGAAATGGAGTTGAAAATGATGTAGAACAGGGATAAATGTGCAATGAAGGCATTTAGAATTGGTTTTAGGGTCCCTTATCCATGGGTTGGCCCTATACCAAGATGGTTTTTCCCTCAGCAGAAGCTAGATTTTATAGTTGATATGCTGCCCCAAGTTGCAAAATGGGTTGAATTACAGGAGGTTCATGAATCTATTGTTATGAAACCATGTCAATGGGGTAACTCTACACTACCATCTTACATTCCTCTCATTCCTCTTCCCAACCTACACCATCCCAACCTAATTTTCAAGTTCCTAGCTTTTTGCCTTCTCTAATTGAGTATTCCCTTCTCCATCTTCTTCCCTCCCATCCCACCTTCATTTCTCCACCCTCTTTTCTCCCAAAATTCCCTCTCCTCCACAATAATATCCTACACTTTCCCCTTCATTACAAAATCATGTTATAACCCAGCCCACCCCTCCTCTTGTATTCCCAAACCCATTTTGGGAAGAAACAAATCAGAAAATTAGTCAAGGAGGGTAGCAAGTTGAAGAACCCAATAGAGAAGAAATCACAAAAAGATTGAAGGATTGGGCTTCAAAATTTGAAACCAATCGATGCCACAGCTTGGTCAAGCCTTCAACAGAGGTTGGGGTTGAAGAACACAAGATAGATGCTATTTTTTTAGAAGAGGAGAACAAGGAAGCTGAGATCCAATGGGAGTGCTCCATAGATTTTAATCACGAAGAGGCTGATTTCTTATAAGATTTGGAAGATTGTATTGGTGAGGAAGAACCTATTGAACTCGCTAATCTTATTTTTCCATCAGGAGACTTTCAATGCAAAGAGCCTCTTGTTGAAAAAAAAAATCTCAAGGATCAGCCATGGAGGAGATCATAGAACATTCTACTACATATATAAGTTCTTAAGAGGAAGAAGAGGATGATGAAAACATTGCAAATTTAGTCATCATGGAAAAAACAAAGTTTTTGTAGAAGCAGAACAAATTTTGAATCATCTTGCAGACAGTACATGCTCAATGATGGGGAAAAGGAGGAAAGTGCTCCCGTAGCTCCATCCATGGGGTTACATGCAAAGAAGATGGGAAAATCACGAGGATCATACCTTTCCCAATAATATACTTGGTTATTCTAGAGCCAAAGAAGGAGTTGTAACTAGTCATGCTCACTTTAGAGCATGAGGTAGAGCTTTAGAGTCCCAAGGATCGGTTGCGAATGCCTCACAAATCCAAATGCAGAGCAAATAAAAGTGGTATTTGTTCTATTTCCAGCTGATACCTTGATGGAAAGGGTGGAAAACTATTTTCAAATCAGTTTTTCACTCTTATTTAAGACTATGTTCAGTGCAAAATCAATCACATGGTCTAAATTTGTAAAAAGGGAAGATATTTCACCCCGCCTATTTCAGCTTTTGTTTAGATTCCCATTTCCTTGGTTAGAGTAGGTTAGGTATCTTTTATTTCACTAAATCAAATGCATTATGCACACTTTGTATGTTTTCACTTGAAGCATGTATAATTTTCCATGTTTGTATATAATTTTTGTGCCCTTTTGTTGTTGTTTGCACAGTACCCATGGAAGAAATGGTGTACATGGGTGAAAGAAATTGTTTAGGAAATTTTCAATTACATGCACTTCATTTCCAAGTCAACATGTGATCCATAATTCTACAATGCTTCATTATTTATCAAGGATTTAGTTTAGTTTTTCTTCAAAACTTGGCAAAACACAAGTTTGAGATAGTTTCAGATGTTCATCCTTTGTCTCAACAGATCAATTACAGAGGAAACATAGTGAATTTTTGGGTTTTAAATAATTTTCCACTCTTATAAAACATAAGTTAGAAATTTTTATAATGAGATGGTCAATTCAAGCCCCAAATCAATCCGAGTAGTGTTTTTGGCCAAAATCAAATATGGGGCAGCTTTTAAATGCTCAAACATTCGTAACCCAAGATAAGTTACTGATTCAAGGCCCCTATACCTATTCCTTGGTAAAAAAAAAAATACAGAGTTTCGGGATGGTTTTCAAGTGAATCAAAACTCCCAAGCAATCAGCTTCAAGAGAAGACCAAGGTAACCTCAAATCATCCTAAGCAATGTTCATATCGAATCGGATATATGGAGTAGTTCCACATATCATTTAAAGCTCCATAGATTGTGTTAAGTTCATTTTGTGTTTCATATGGGCTCGGGGTAAGAATTTTAATTTTTTTAATCAATTTCTTCAATTTTTGGGCTCTACTCCATGCCCAAAGTGGATTTCTTAAGGCTACTGGTCAAATTTAACAGGAAAATTACCCCGGAGGTCGTTAAATCGTTATCCCAAATTTACCCCCTAGGTTAATTTGCATAACTAAATTTAAAATGGACAGCCATTTTTTCAAAAGCACTAGTCATTAGCATTTGAAAACCCATGGGAGACTTAGCTAATTCATTAGCATACTATGTTTAAAATTTTCCTAACATTCATTTGGCCATCAAATTCAATGCCAAGCATTAGTGGGGCGGGTGGGTAAGATCAACGATCAAGGCGGAAGGGACACATGTTGACATTTTAGAAACTTCAAAACAGATCCATTTCACAGACCTCAAGTCCCCAAAATAAACTGAGCTCAATGAAAATGTTGGGTTCGGGTAGTCGTAAAGGTCAACAGGGCTATGTGGAAACATTTTTTAAGCCAAAATTTTATAAGTCTGAGAAAATTAAAGATTACGATGCGAAGCCATCAAAAGCATGACAACTGACAACTTGAAGCTACATGGAGCCTTTTTATTAGCTCACCTTATGAAGTATGATATCACAAAGAGGAAAAGAAAAGTATGAAAATACTTACATCGTGAAGAGCGTGGAGCTTTCCTATTGGCTCTTACATCGTAGTTGTTAGTTAAGAGCTATCAAAAATCTGACAACCCAAGGGGCATGGAATGATCTCATTGGTCAATGTTTCCTAGGGGACAGAAGGCATAATCAAAAGGACTACCATTACAAGGAGCGTGGATATTTCTCATTGGATCACACTTTGCAATGGTCAACCGAGGCTACTAAAAGGGTGAATTGTGATGAAACATGGAGCCTTCTCATTGGCTCATGTTTCGCACTTGTCAGTAAAATAAAAGGACAATCTAACACTGCAAAGAATCCCAACATCATGTTATTGGATTGACTTTCATACAAGAAGCGAGACTCCACTCGCAAGAACAAGGGAAAAGAAAGCAAAGAAAGCAAACCCCAACCCTAAGACCCAATGAGATACCGACACATAGAAAAGTCAAAAGCATTACACATGTAGGTAGAGACAATCTCTAATCCAATCATCACTGTCATGTGTCACATTTTTGTGCTCCATGACATGCAGAACTTCAAGTGGTCATATCTTGCAATCCATAAATCCAAATTCAAAATAATTTATATCGCTGAAAATGTCTCCTAGAGCCCTTCAACTTAGTGGTAAGTGCACCAAGTTAGGGGGCCAAAAAGTGGACAAATTTTTTATTTGAATAAAAATGTGAGTGTGTTTTGTGAAAGCACAATCACGTTATGAATCACTAGGTTTGGTAATTACCCATCCTAAAACATGAGTGTGTTATAACGCGCTTGTGTTCATGTTTGCAATGTGGTATATGTGCTTTTAGGAGGGATATATTTATTAATCTTTATACTTTATTATTTCATATAATTTAAATTTATTTTAGTAAATATAAGTGTTAGTGAAAAATCACAACACCCCAAATGAGTCGTCAGATCTGCTTTTCTAAGGTAGATTCATTTGGTGTGATTCACATAACATTGAGTTTTCCCCAAAGTGTGGGACTTTGCAAATGGGAAAACTCTCCAGATTAAAGGTTGGTTCCTATTCCTCTGTTTAGGTGCATGTGTGGAAACTTGCAGAGGACCTATTCCTAAACCTAATCTAAGTTTTACCAAGGAGACATGGATAAAAGGAATACAAGAAATCAAAACTAAGCTACAAGGTGATGCACCAAAGGAATGATGAACATTAGTTTTGCTGATAGACACAAACCAAAAAAATGCATACAATAATCAAGCATAGATAACCAAATTTATAATGAAAGACTAGATGAGAGAAAAGGAGACAAGAAAGGATCTAAAATCAATCACAAACGTGTTTTATTGCTCTGCAGATTGATACAATGCATTACAAATGGCCAGAAGGTAGGAAATGTATTGCAATTTAAATGGAAGGTTTGAACTCCATGAATTCCTTTTCCAGAAGGAAAGGGGAGCTTGCAAAAACAAAAGAATGTCCAACCCTTTACAATGAGTTTTGACCCTACTTTTATAGATTCAACACAAAGGGGAGAAAGAGAGAGAAGTGGGAAAATAGTTCCAAGTTTAACCACCGCTATTAATGCCTCCATTTTTCTCCCTCCTAACCTCTTAAGAATGATATTTTATGTTTCCATGGCGTAGAGGGTGTCGAGGCATTTCCAAAAATGTCTTCTTTCTCCGCCCAAATATGAGTCTCTTGTCAAAAGATATGGCCATTTGAACTATATCATATTTATATATTTGGATCACAAGCACGCAATATTTTAAAGAGTTTGTCCATACAAGGTCCACGTGGCGCAAAAAAGGCCTCTGCGTGCTCCTTAGGATTCTTTATATTTTTCCTGAGTCTCTTTGCTTGTCGAGGCTAAAAGTCTAACCTTGGACACGTGGCGGTCTGGCGCTTATTTGGAAACCCACTCTAAATTTTATCTATGAAATAGCACCGTGTTGACACTTGGCTCCCTCCGCTAGCCTATCGCAATGCATTTACTATTCAACCCGACCTTGTCCCTTTATAAAACCGGACGCATGGAGGCTCTGCGCTCACTTAAAATCCTACTCAGAATTTTCCTTTGAAGGAGCGTCGAGTTGACACATGGAAGCCTCCGTTGTTGGATTTACCCTTGGAGATGCACCGCTTGGACACGTGGAAGTCCCCGCCAGCACTTCTATACTTAGCCTTTTTTAAGGCCCGCCCTATCCACCTTTGACCTCTATTGACCATTTGCTATGTGGAGGGCTAGCGCAAGTTTTTGTCTTCACCTTGGGCTCCCATTTTGGTATTGCGTTGAGCCGACACCTGACACCTTTCGCCTAGTCAAAGACTTTTTCAATGGCCGTGCAACTTTTTGGGGCTCTGGACGCGTGGAAGCCTAGCACTCATTTGAGCTTCCTTTTTGGATTCAAATTTAGAGAAGTGTCATGCCGACACGTGGCTCTCTCCACTACCTCCTCCATACTTAGCCAATTTTGGACTCGTTTGAACTGTTTTGAGCCCGAAGACTTTGGATCTTTTCCATTTCTTCTCTTTCTTGCTCCTGGCTTCTCTGTGACATTACTCCTCCTTCTCTAACCCTACTATTCTATTTCTAAGCCCACATGTAACCCGTTAAATATATTTAAGACATGGATTCACTCGACAAATCCATCTCTTCTCTTTCTTCTTGCATAGGGTTGTTTAGTCTTTCGCAGGCCCCGCCACTCCATTGTTGAGTCCTTCTGCAACCTGTTTGCAAGATTTAAACGTGTTTTCTCTGGTTCTTTCTGTGTGGGGTTGTGGCTGATCCAATACTTTTCCTAGGGGGTAAAATATGGATAACAATTTGGCGACTCATAGGGGTATCTACCTGCTAGATGAAAATACCAATTGCCTTATCATATCCATTGGGCATGGAGTCGAGAACGACGGTCTGATACTGATCCTACCTCTAATTCATGAGCCCGACTGTTTACACTCTCAATTTTCATAAGAAATCTTGAAACGATGGTTTCTAAGAGTAGAAAATTGCTTTGACCTGGGGCTTCATCTGTCTCTGAATGGCTTGTAA
The DNA here is from genome assembly GCA_018340775.1 of Taxus wallichiana var. yunnanensis. Taxonomy (NCBI): domain Eukaryota; kingdom Viridiplantae; phylum Streptophyta; class Pinopsida; order Cupressales; family Taxaceae; genus Taxus; species Taxus wallichiana. Next base: position 942,545,073 of record CM031239.1, on the reverse strand, counting down.
GAGCAACAAAAACAGCACCACAACTATATACAAAATTTGAAATCATACATGCTCCAAGTAGAACATGTAGAGTGTGCAAAGCACTTCTTCTACTGGAAACAAAGTCTACTCCTACTCCTAAACTAACCAGAGAGAAAAGGGGCTAAACAAAGCCTGCTATAGGTAGGGAGAAGTAGCTTCCCTTTCTCAAGAGAGGCAGCCATGCAAATGATTTGACACTAAATATGGCTGCCTGTATGAGTGAAAAACTGACTTTAAGCCGATCCTCCACCCATATCAGCAAGGTATCAACATTAATGGAAAATACCTCCTCAAGCTGATTTATATTGGACTCCTGGAGGTGTTGATGGTGACCCTTGGTGCTTTGATACTCATCCTCATGCCCTGAAGTAGGCATGACTAGTTTTGGCTTCTCCCTTGGCTCCAATGAAGCCAAATATCTGATTGGGCAAGGTATGGTCCTTTGAATCTGCCCATGGTTTTGAACTCTAACTCCAAGAATGGAGCCTTCTTGTTGACCCTCATGGATGGATGGTGTGGGAGGAATGATAGCCTCATACTCTTTCTCTTCCTCTGCAGCAGGTGTGACTTTTGGAAGATCAAAATCTTCCAACTTTGATTCAAGAGGCATGTTGCAAACTAAGGTTGTGCTTGCACGCTCTCTTCCATGGTAGCAGGCTCTTGTGATTGAAGAATGAATGATGGGGAGAAAAGATTACAATTTCAATTGGCTCCTCTTATCAAAACATTCTTTTGAGTCTGGTAGGAAATCAAACTCTTTATTGTCCTGTTGTAACAAGGTCTCTCCCTTTTGCATGGTGATCTTAAAATCTTGTTATCTTCACCATATGAAGCTTCATCTTCAAACATGAAGCTAATGAGTTCAGGCTCCTCCAAAAGATCAAAATTTTGGAGAGGTTGAATGGGAGAGGGGGCTGTATTTTCTTGTGTAACTGGCTCATGACTCAGTGCCTCTAAATTTTTCTTGGTCACCTCCATATGCTCCTTTTAACTGGGCTTGGAGCTGGTTGTTCTTCTTCCTTCTCTTGTGAAGAACATGGAAGACTCATATCTTCCAACCTTGGTTCTAGAGATACGTTGTGAGACATAGGCTGTTGCTCTTGAATCCCTCCTTCATGGCAATAGGCTCATATGCTTGGAAGATGGATGATGGAAGAGAAAATTATGTGATCTCCATGGGATTTTCTCCATCAAAGCAATCCTCCAAGTCAAATGATAATCTACCTCATTGTTGTCTTGTTGCATGTGCTCAACCTCCTCCATGGTGTCCTCCTAATCTGAAACTTGCTCACCATGGTTTCCCTCTTCCTCAAACATGAAGTTTGAAAGATCAAACTCTTCTTCAACATCAGATCTCAAAGGGGATGAAGTGGGAGGAAGAACTAAAGGTTCTTCTTGTAGCCTGCTCCACACTTGGGGCCTCTAAAACTGTATGGTCCTCCTCCTCTGCTACAAATTCAACCTCATCCACCATTGGATCTTCAACCTTGACCTCCTTTATTGGCTTGACCATCAAGGGGATCTTTGTAAACCCAAATTTAGCAGCCCAACTCATCAGATTGTCTATTATTTCTTTTTTGTTGGGCTCCTCTTCTTGTTGTCCTTGACTGGATTCTTGAGTATCTTCCCAACATGGACTTGGGAAAGCAAGAGGAGTGGCAAGTTAGGGTTCAACCAGCTTTGTAATTGTTTTTGGTGGGGAGGGAGGTGGAACTTCTTGTTTGTTTGGAGGGGATGACTATTTGGAAGGGAAAAGGGCAGAAGAATTGAGATGAGGTGGAAGATCAAGGGATGGAGAAGAGAAACTAACACTTGGGGCAGCAACTGAGGGGCTTGACTCTTGATCATGCTGAAATGATAAAGACTGAGGAAGAGAAAATGAAGAGCTAAGAGGTGGTGGACTTACCCATTGACAAGGTTTTCTCGCACTTTTCTCATAAGCCTCAATGTCCTCAATCCACTATGTAAGTTGAGGAAGAACTTCAACCATGAATCCAAGCTTCTCCTGAGGGATGTAATGTCTTAGAAAAGGGCCTTCCCATGGACAAGGTGCCCTGCAACCAATCTTGAATGCCTTCATTTGTGTTATGTCCCTTGACTAAACCATGTCAGCCTCCATTTTTTGCATTTTCTCCAATAAGCTAGCATTCTCCACATAGTTGTCACCATCGTATGCATCCCCTTGTTCTTGATAAGCTCCATGGCCAAACTGACTTTGACCCTGCTCATATGGGTAAGCATAATGGTCTGGATCTGATTATAATGTTGATTTGGAGGAGTTGGGAAATGCATTGGAGGTGAACTACATTGTTGTAAGTGTGAGTTCCATGAAGGGAATGAAGTCATGATTGCACAACCTCATGGAATGGGAGAAAATGAGAGAGATGGAAGAATAAAATGGATGAAAATGAGTGGAAATGGATGGAAAAGGTCTGCAACTCAGAGGATGGGTTATTGACTAGATGGAGTCACCATATGTGCTTGCATGTGCCTCAAAAGGCTAAATTTAACAGGAACACACCAACCTACTAAATGAAGTGGTAAACTGTCCCACCGAGCATGCCAAAACTGTTAGTGCAAAATCACAAAGACCCCCAAATGAGTCATCGATCGATTTTCTAAGGTAGATTCATTTGGTGTGATTTGTATAACATTGATTTTTCCCCAAAGTGTGGGACTTTGTAAATGGGAAAACTATCCAAATTAAAGGTTGGTTTCTATTCCTCTGTTTAGGTACATGTGTGGAAACTTGCAGAGGACCTATTCCTAAACCTAATCTAAGTTTTACCAAGGAGGCAGGGATTAAAGGAATACAAGAAATCAAAACTAAGCTACAAGGTGATGCACTAAAGGAATGATTAACATTAGTTTTTTGATAGACACAAACCAACAAAATGCATACAATAATCAAGCACATATAACTGATTTATAATGGAAGATCAGATGAGAGAAAAGGAGACAAGAAAGGATCTAAAATCAATCACAAACGTGTTTTATTGCTCAGATTGATACAATGCATTACAAATGGCCAGAAGGTAGGAAACATATTGCAATTTAAATGGAAGGTCTGAACTCCACAAATTCCTTTGCCAGAAGGAAAGGGGAGCCTACAAAAACAAAAGAATGTCCAACCCTTTACAATGAGTTTCGACCCTACTTTTATAGATTCAACACAGAGGGGAGAAAGAGAGAGAAATGGGAAAAATAGTTCCAAGCTCAACCACCATTATTAATGCCTCCCATAAAATCTGCCCCCAAATCTGTCTTGACTACATCAATTTCTTATTCAGCACCTCAAAGGAGGAGGAAACGGCAGATCAGATCAAATCCAATCTGGTTTTTGGGGAAAAATAGATCCTGCATTAATGGCCCTGAAGATGTTTCTCCATTTTTCTCCCACCTAACCTATTAAGAATGATATTTTATGTTTCCATGGCGTAGAGGGTGTCGAGACGTTTCCAAAAAGTCTTCTCCCGCCCAAATCTAAGTCTCCAGTCAAAAGATATGGCCATTTGAATATTTGGATCATGGGCGTGCAATATTTTAAAGAGTTTGTCCATACAGGGTCCACATGGTGGCCTCCATGTGCTCCTTGGGCTTCTTTGTATTTTTCTTGAGTCTCTTTTCTTGGCGGGGCCAAAAGTCTAACCCTGGACATGTGGCGGCTTGGCGCTTGTTTAGAAACCCGAAACCCTCTCAAATTTTACCTATGAAATAGTGTCATGTTGACACTTGGCTCCCTCCACTGTCCTATCACAATGCATTGACTATTCAACCCGACCCTATCCCTTTATGAAACTAGACGCGTGGAGGCTCTGCTCTCACTTAAAATCCCCAATCAAAATTTTCCTTTCAAGGAGCGTTGGGTGACACCCTGGAAGCCTCTCGCATGTTCTTTGTACTTTTCAATGACCTCCCTCTTACCTTTTCGCACGGACTATGTAACAAACCGACGCTTGTTTGAGCCTCACGCCGTTGATTTACCCTTGGAGATGCACCGCTTGGACAAGTGGCAGTCCCCACCTAGCAATTTTATACTTAGCCTTTTTTTAGGCCCCCCTTCGCCTTTTGACCTCTATTGACCATTTGCTACATGGATGGCTGGTGCAAGTTTGAGTCTCCGCCTTGGGCTCCCATTTTGAATTTGGCTGAGCCGGCATCGGCACCTTCCGCCTAGTCAAGACTTTTTCAACGACCGTGTAACTTTTTGGGGCTCTAGATGCGTGGAAGTTTGGCGCTCATTTGAGCTTCCCTTTTTGGATTCAAATTTAGAGAAGCGTGAAGTGTCGACACGTGGCTCTTTCATTGCCTCTTCCATACTTAGTCAATTTTTGGACTCGTTTTGAACTGTTTTGAGCCCGAAGACTTTGGAACTTTTTCTTTTCTTCTCTTTCTTACTCTTGGCTTCTCTGTGACACTACTCCTCCTTCTCTTGACCTGTTATTCTATTTTTGAGCCCACCTATAACCCGTTAAATATATTTAATACATATATTTGCTCGACAGATCCGTCTCTTCTCTTTCTTCTTGTATAGAGTCGTTTAGTCACTTCGCAGGCCCCGCTACTCCATTGTTGAGTCCTTCTGCACACTGTTTGTAAGATTTAAACGTGTTTTCTCTAGTTCTTTCTGTGCGGGGTCGTGGCTGATCTAATACTTTTCCGAGGGGTTATTTTATAAACCTCACAACTCCCAAAGGTAGCAACAATTTCTCAAATATATGGGCGCATGAAATTCCTTATGACACATAATAAATCAAAACACATATGTAAGTTTTTATCGATTTAAATAATCAAGGGAGTGGTCATCATGAGGTTTGTGAAGGATCTGAAACATCATGAGGACAATGGGTGCAATCAGAAAAAACATGAGGTTTGTGAAATATCCGAAACATCAAGTGATTCATCGAGATTCAAATCATCAAAGAAATGGACATCAGGAGCATGATAAGAGAAGCTCACCATGAGTGATTGTGGCAATCATCTCAGGCTCACAAATAATGCATATTTTATGAGATTGTTTTTAAACACTTAATCAATGCTTGGTAATGAACTCGCATCTTACAAGTAAGGGAGGTGGAATTTACAGTGTTTTAGTACAGTGTGAAGGTTAAGAACATGGAATTCATTCTTAAAAATTCCTCCAAGTTTCATTTAGGGACCAATTCTTCTATCAGGAGGAGGAAACATATCTTCATGAGGAGAAATTGAGAAAGAGAGTGTCCAGACATCATAAGCATGCTTCCACTCAGGTGACATCTTGGGTAGGGAGGTAAATTATGATATTAAAAAGAGATCATCGTGTTCAAAGGTGAAAAGTAAGACCCAAGGAGTGATTATGTCCAAATCTCTTTGAGAAATAAATCAAAATGAGCTAGTCAAGCCACTGAGGCATCCAAGACCATCATGTGTGAAGGATCAAGAAGTTACATATTCTCATGAGAGGGATATGAGAAAGAAGTGTATGAGCATCCTAAATCTGATTCCATTTAAGGTGGATTTTGAAGATTGGAAGATTAATAGGATGATCTTCATATGGATATGTTTTCATGTGAATTGACTAACCCAAAAATGCAAAACTTAAACCATGAAAACCAAGCCACAATGTGAAATCTTGCTCCCAAATCTTCTTGAATCCCTCTCTGGGCCAACCTACTTCTTGTGTCATGATCACCTTTTCCTTGAAGGTATTCCTAATGCATTAGGTGAACATGTATAATTTTGCAAAAAGGTTTAACAAGGTCCATTATTCCATTCATTGAAGTGCAGTAAAAGACTAATTCTCTAGCAAGCCTAAAAAGGCCAATTTTGGCCATTTCGGAACCTGTGTGCATCCTCCGGAGGGTTATGAAAAGGTATTAAGTATCCAAATGTGGCATTTGAAATCTTTGAAGGTGTTGGAAGTATTTTATGAAGATTTGGGAAATTTTTTATCATTCAGAGATATTATGTTCAACAATGGGTTTTCAGTGCAAGGAATGAGCAATCAAATTGTGAACCTTGACTTCTTCGGTTGACTCTAGAATTTACGTAAGGATTTAGGAGGAAAAGAAACATGCACCATAAATCTTGAATAATCATTTACATTTTAGGGGCATCCATTTTGATCCAAGGCCACTAAAGGTGATGCTAGCAATCATCTCATACTCTCAAGCAATACATACCTCCCAACATAGTGTTTCTAAACACTTAATTAGTACTTGGTAATGATCTCAATACATTATGGAGGTTGAGAACATGTGGTTAACCTTCAAGTTCTAATTTCATGTGGATAAAATTGATCATAAGGGTGTTCTCTGCAATGGTATCATAGTCTTCTTTGCATCTACCTTTCAACCTTACATCCACCTTTCAACACACCCATAGACCTTACTCAAGCACACCTCAATTCTCTAATACTTCTTTATCCTTAATCTTGCTAGATTTTCAAATTTTGGATTTTTAAGACTCATTGTTTGCTCAAGCTCTAAACAATCTTCTCAAAAAAAAATTCACCTCCACCTTGAATTTTACTCAATCTTATTTTCACTCATCTCACTGTGTTTACCCCTCTCCTAATAACTAATGCAAATCACTCAACTCTTCCTTTTTCACTTAAGGCTTTTCATACAAACCCTTATTCTCTAGATTTCTTCATGAAATGTGCATGAAATTCAATAGGGCTTCTTGATTAGATTTGTATAAGGATTTTCCTCTGTTAATCAAATATTCAAAACATTCTAACACCACTCCCTCAATGATAGATATAACTTCTTTATGAGTTTCTTTCTTAAGACAACTATTTCTCAAGGTTGGTCTTGACAGTCACAAGAAATAAACATGATTGTGCATTGCTTCCTTTACCTAGGAACCACTCATTACTCTATCCTTATACCCTACTTTTATGAGTCTTTAATTCCCTTAGGCCTTCCTCCAACTTGTCAGACACTCCACCAACTTCAAAAACATGGAATAAAGACTATTTTCTAAAATTACATATTTCCTAGACCTTAAACTGGGCATTAACACTACTAGATTGTATTTGCACATTCCTTTGCTTTTATTCTTATTCCAACATGTACTAAGGGTTTTGAAACTGTTGGTCTTCTTATTACCTTCCTAAACACTTATCAAGGACTCTACCAGTCATAGGTATTAACTTTTACAATGAATATTCTACTCTAGGCCCTTAAGATTGGGCACACACAATTAGGATTGTGAACACAAATTTAATTTAAGAAATCCTCGTTTCGATGGATTATTACATTTTATTGACTTTTGCAACATTGATTCCTCATGATCAATGCCCAGAAATAAACTCAATGATTCCATTGAATCATTATGTTCATGCTACATACTACTAAACTTCTAAAATAGTGTATAGTCTGGTCTGAGTAATTCTTTCTATCTATTTTCCATTCCTTGGACACTATGAGGATTCCATGAAGCCTTGAACACCATTATAGATAAGAAGACAATCCAAAACAAGATATTTACACGTGAAAATGCTTTGCAAAATAGTTTCTAACCTCCAAATCTGATATTTTAGTCTAAGAGGACTGTGTCACTTAAAATCTAAGCCAATTACATACCTAGAGCTAGTTCAAATATTCAAATTATACATTTGGAGGGAAACTCCCTATTCTTTCCTATGGATTCCAAATGGACTAGTACAAGCTATGACCATCTCAAGTGGACCCAAGACACCCCTAATCACCTAATAAATCCAAAATATACTATTAACAAGATGTTACTACATCACCAAAGGAATGATGCACATTGATTGAGAAGCCTTATTTTCAATTAAGGGCTTAGTTGTCATGCTTCAAAATTTTCAATTTCCATGTTAGTTATTTTGGCCATTATGGAGCTAATAAAACACCCTTCGGGAGATTTTAGGAAATATATTAAGCATCCAGAGGTGATGTTAGGGAATATTGGAAGTGTTGAAGGTAATTTAAGAAGATTTAGGAAATTTTTGATCATTCAAGGACTATCTTCTCAACAACGAGTTTTCTAGGTGCAGGGAACAAACACTCTAATGGTGAAACCTAACTTCTCTAGAAGATTCCATGAGCTCTATAAGTAGTTAGGAGGAAAAAAATAGGCATTGGAAAGCTATGAATCCTCTATATGTTAAAGACATCCATTTTTATCTAAGGCTTGAAGGTGGCATGAAGAATTTTAAAACATGTGAAGCTTCCCCTTTGGTTCCAAAACAACACTTCACAAATGCAACACTTCATGACACCAAAACAAACACTTGATTAATTGAAATATAAAAATTAATGGTTATATTGTATATTCTAAGTTAATCCAAGTAGGAGCAAAAATGCAATAAGTGATACAAACTAAAATATAGGTTCTAAGTATTTTATTTTGATATTTAAATGAAATGAAATAATGAAAGTAAGAGGGATAAGGTTTGATTGAAAATGGTATGTATATTGATAATAAGCATTTCATGAGTGCATATATTTTAGAAATAACTGTGGTTTCCTTTTAGAGTATTGGGTTTGTAAAGGATAATGAGAAGACATGGCAAGATGTGAAGGTGTTACCCATGAAATTACTAAACAATTAAAGATCCGACCTAAACAATGATAGGAGAGGATGGGAAACCAAATTGATGGGTGCCCTGGCTTGTAGTCTGGGCGCTAAAAGATCGAAAAGCTCAAGATCTTAAACTAGAATTTTTTCTAGATCTTCGCAATATCTTATTCTTTGTTGCATAGTTATTGCAGTGGCTTTGCTTGTGTCGTTGTAAGTTAGTGATGAAGATCTCCCTGTAGAACCCCATACAAAGCATCAAATTCATAAAAAGAAAGATGCAAATGAAGGTGTTTGACTGACCTTAACTACCACAATGGTGGACTTACAACTAAGCGTTGCACTACATTTTAGACCCAATGTAGTTCCATGTGCTTGTGTGTGCAATTGTGTGCCTAGGGTTACCTAGATCATCATAAACTAGATGTAAAATGGAATGGTGGATAAATAGACATGAATAATTTCCCCTATGTGGTGAATATGTAAATGATGCCCAACCCTTTTCCGTTATAACATAAGATAATGTGCTCACGTGATGCATATGTAAATGATGCCCAAATGCAACCCTTTTCCTTAGTAGATAGCTAGCTCTTGATAGTAAATAGTCCATGCATAAGATAATGAGTATGTTATGCTTATATATAGGGATCTCTTGTTCAAATTTTGACACTAATGACCCCACATGCCTACTAGTACCTAGGGGAAAGAGAGGTAAAATGAAAAATGCCAACCTCGAACAGATAAATTAGATCCTTCAAAGACTAGAGACAACAAATGACTAAATAGTGACACCTGATATTCCCTGAGAGACGATCAGAACTGTGCAAACCACAAATGACCGTGCTAGACAAATGATGATGATAACAAACTAACTGATGATAGGACTAGGGGATAGGTCATTAGTGAATACTTTTCTTACGTGAGATCCATATATAAAATAACATACTTGGTGGTATAAATGTTATAGTAAGTGCATGATTTTGTGACTAAATTTTCCCCCACTTTATGTTGGTGATCGAAAGCTTGGTAACATAAAGTAGATAGATATGTGTACCTGAGAGAATTTCAGAGAAGCCCCTACTATAGTAGAATGCGCAGATGTGTAGTAGAACTGCTCAAACGATGATCAACAACAAAACTATAAAACAAAAAAATCCCCAAGAAAAAGCACGAAAGAGACGCATAAAAATCCCTACTACAAACAAACAAACAAGAGTAGTAGAAGCAACCAAAACTACCATAAAGCTTTGTCGAACCATGGATCAACACGTTAATCCATGCAACGTAGTGAAAAGCGTAATGTCATGAAGAAGTGCACTAAATGAGAATGGTAATGTTAGATTATTTTTAACATTGTATGATGACGATGAGATGGGGTATGGAGTGATCAATTCCCACCCGAACACATGTATATGAATAATCAACTGGAGGATTTGGGACTCCTGCCGCCAGAGGAAGAGTGTAGGGAGAAAAGTGTATTATTCTCTAATCTCTAACTACATCCTCAAGATCTAGCCACTACAAACGGACTTAGATAAAAAAATTGTAGTTTTATGGATCCAGACAATTTTGATCAAACAGTTGACCCATATAGAATTGGTATAGGAAAGGCACTCTTACACCCACTCTATGGGTATCAGCAATGTGATGGCTCCCAAGTTAGGTCATCTAGAAGTGAATGCACAATGTGATATGGATTCCAAGTTAGGTCATCTCGAAGCAAACACGAAATGTATGAATAGCTTCCCAACTTAGGTCATTTGAAAAATCAATGAATATAATTTCCTAAGTTAGGTAATGTAGGAGGCCACACATAACTCCCAAGTTAGGTCATCTAGGAGGCCAATTATGTTGAATTTTTATTGATGATTCGATTGTTAGAGATTTGAATGTGTTAATTAATTGATTACTTGATTGATCTGATTTATTACTCGTAGAGATATTTTTACGCTAGTTGCCCCCATGTTAGGTCATTAGGGGAGGTCGGTAGAAACTGGTGAACAATCACATAGAAATACTTTTAATCACTTGTTGCCCCCAGTTTAGGTCATTATAAGGAAGGGATGAAATGTCACATATAGAAATTATATGTTTGTTGCCCCCAAATTAGGTCATTAGGGAGAATCGATGGTGAAATATCGCATAATGTGGTAGTAAATGTTTTGGCATTGTTGCATCGGTAATGTTTTAAACGTGATAATATAAGGTGAATTATAGGATGACCCAAATGATATGCCTCCCTTTGGCGAAAGGGGAAGCGATAGGATGAACAAAATGTGTATGAATTTAGATACCTACCGAAAGTGATAGATGAAATGATGAAAGTATACACGTGATAGATAGAAAAGTGATAGAAATCACAAAAATGTGTATGAATTTGTTGGATGACAAAGTCAAGGATAAATAATGTGAGTGCAATGTTTTCAGTATGGTGGTAGGAGGAATTCTATAAAAAAAGACACTTGATATTCCTTGAGAGATGACTAGAATTGTGCAAACCACTAACGACCATGCCAGACAAATGACGATGATGACCGACTAACTGACAACAGGACTAGGGGATAGGTCATTAGTGAATAATTTTCTTACACACGATATCCATATATAAAATAACATACTTGGTGGTATAAATCTAATAGTAAGTGTGTGATTTTGTGACTACAACACTATCAATCAACCTTCATGATTCTTGATAATTGACTCCTCATGTTGACTCCCTATGCCACCTGGACACCATTTTCCATCAATGCAACTTGACAACAATGACAACACTAATGACATTGTGTCCAACATATGTGTTTTGATTTGTTATGTATTATAAGGAATTTCATGAGTGCATATATTTGAGAAGTTGTTGTTTCCTTTTGAGAGTTGTGAGGTTTGTAAAATCTAATTTTGACACATCTAATGCTTCTATAAATGTTAATAAACAATCCAAAAGGCCCCAAAACCTAAAAAATGACTATATTTTTTCCAAAATAGATATCGATTGTAGAATTTAAACGCTACAAGCTTTAGGTTGAATGTTGAAATCCTGAAAATTACCTATCTACGGAACAGATTAGATTATAAAAAACTATCTCCTAAATCGTGACTCATGGAGTTGTGAGACTATTTCCATAAGGTGTAGAGTGACCCTAATTTTATATTTTTACTAAAATAAATTTAAAGTATAAGAAATAATAAAATATAAATAATTTAACATTTATTTTTGTAAAAACAATCCTGCCACTAACACATATAATGTCTATACACTAAGGAACGTTAGCGCATTATAATACATGTGTGTTCCCTTCACTTATGCCCCCAAACCAAGATTTTACAGGCTTGGAATTGCTTTGGTTTCCCAAACCTGCACCTTGGACCTGGAACAACATAACAACCTGTGTTTTTTGTAAAAATATGAAAAACTCACCTTCCACCATGTAAAATCCTATAAAAATATTTTCTATATTTCTTCAAAATTTGCCTACAACGTCAAGAAAACTATCCTCTTTCTAAATATATACTTTTATATTTTTCTTACTATTCAAAGGTTTCCATTTATATTTATTTCAAACTATGTCTTTTATACCTCTATTTTTAGTGATTGTAAATTCTTATCTTTTTTCATGTATCTTTTGTTTAACCCATCTAAATTGGAAAAAAATATACAATCACAAACTAGGACAAATTCTATACATATTCAAAAAAAACATCTAATTTTTGATATTTTTTGAGGTAGTTAGGGGGGGCACGGTCAGTTGTCCATTATTTTTAAAAATTTAAATCTTTGTACTTGAAAAATCATAAAAAAATAAATACTCACTAAAAAAATCTATCAAAACTAGATGCTCTTATCTATCTTTCTACCAAAGGATTTTCAAAAACACTAAATAGTGCTAAAAATAGGGGGGGCACGACCAAATGTATACTATGTTTTTTTACAAAAACTGGACCACCTATTAGCATTTTAGATCTTTAACCCACTTAAACTTAACCATTTTTTTTTAAATAGTGTTTTAGAAACTAGACTTGAAATTCTACAATTCATGTTCTTATAACATCTTCAAATTTCTAGTGTAACTATTTCAAATAACTCGTACAAGTTGAATATTTTTATTTTTCTTTGGGGAATGGTCTTACAGGTGCCCATGATGTTTCTCAATGATTTAATGAATCAAAAGGGTGGTTTAAGTTTAAAATCCATGTTGCATGAAAAGACAAAGATCTTCATTAATGACAAGATCGAATCCGATCTCTTTCCCTAAGTTCTTCTTATTCTCTCTCTTTCATTCTCTATATATTGAAAAATATTTCACTTTTGAAAGGATGCACATTCGAATATATAGAGGAATTATGTAAAAAGGGTTCATGAGCAGTTGTGAGCCATCGAACCTTCATTTTGGGCTTTCTTGAATGTGTTTGTGTGCCTTCCTCTCGCAATGTTATAGTCTGTGCATAGTTTTATTGCAATAAAACTTTTTTTGTGGTGTATTCTCAACACTGACTCATGTTATCTACAGTCTTTCCTCTCTTTTACTTGATGTATTATGTTGTGCATGTATTTCTCCTTTTCAAGTTCATTTTTCGTGTTTCATGTGAGAATAGATGGTAAATTCAGTTTGGGTCTGTGTCACTTATGTTTGGCCTCTCCCTTCTTCATTTCCTTCTCCCTTCTCACTCACTAGAGTGTCTCTCACCCTTTCCTAGTGCTATCACCACCTTTTAGCTTAGTATTTCCCTTTCATGCATCTTTATAACCCTTCTCTCTCTTTCTTTATGGTCCCTTGGAATTGTTATTTTAGGATTAGTTAGTTGCATTTCCTTCTTTAGGAGTATCTTAGGATTAGGTTTAGGTAGAGAAACCAGCCTTCTCTGGAGGTTTATCTCATTTATGCAAGTCCCACACTTATGAGATCATCCCATGTTAGCAAAAAGTAGGGATTTATATCAGAAAATCATAGGGTTCTAATTTTTTGTCATAATAATTTGTAGAAGGTAAAGGCATGGGAATGATCAAAATTACATGAAATATGGTAGAAGAAATTAATCCTAAAATTATGCCAAGTAAACCTTTCGTCAAGGTACAAATAATAACACAAGATACTACCCGCGCATAATAATCACCTTTGAACAAAATGAACCCAACAAAGATCAATCTTGAAAAACCATATCCAAATGGGAGGTAATAGAAGGAAATTATTCAAGAGGAAAAATACTTGGTTAGAGAGCTTCAAAGAGAGAGAACTCCTCGAGAGAAGAAGAAATGTTGTGGAATGAAAGACTTAAAGATTTTGAGGAAGATAGGGTCAATAAGAATGAGTTTTAATAGGTCTATAGATTGTTGCACACCAAAGGGATATTTCGCATCTTGATCTAATGATTGTCGCATAAATTAAAAAAAATATGGCGCTAGAAATCAATCAAAGGCGTAAATGCAGACATAAAATGTGAAATCCAAAAAGTGAGGGATTTGACAGAGAAATATTGTTTGATGCTTGCATATATGGATGGAACATCAATAAAATATTGGTGGACATAGGCACGGAATTTAATATTCTTATTTGACAAGATTTCCGCGCTAGTGCTCCAAATCAATGAAAACCAAGTGAGAAACCAAGAAACCTCAAAGTATGGGAGGGTTTAGGGAACCTCCTGATGTGGATATGGTACGGGTGCACAAGAAATGATCCTCCTCCTAGTGATTCCTTGACCCGCACACTGTGAAAAGAATAGGGACAAAAAATAATTAGTAATAGATATGGTGAGCTACCCAATAAAGTCAGCTCCAGAAGTGAGATCTTCTTAGAGAGGATGTCATCCCATGTGATGATAACAAAGAATGATGATTTGATAATGAAATAGAAATGTGAATAACAAAATCTGAACAAGTATCTAATAAGCTAAGATAAACTGATGTAATGATTTGTAACGAAAGTGATAGAAAACCAAAACAAACCAGAGCGGGTCGATGGCGACCTATGTGCAGATAGTACAATCGGCGGCACTGACCTGAGCAGTGATGATATGGAATTGTGTAGAAATAGAAATAAGATTGATGTAGAGTCATCAAGATGGTGCCAAACACATGGGAGATATGAAGATGCCACAAACAGTGAGACCTTGACAGGAGGAGGAAGGATCGGGTTGATAGCGACCGAGGGTAGCAGAGCAAAGTCGACGGTGATCTGTGAAGGGTTGAGTGAAAATATACAAGGCAATGACAGATATGGATTCCGGGATACTAAATTGGATTATAGAATACCGACATGATAAATAGGATGTCACAGGGATGGATTGGATGCACAATATGTCAAATAGGATAAAATGCAAGTTAGATAGGACGGAGAGTGGATAGGATTCGGTAGATATGGGCTATGGGTCGATGGCGACTGGACCAAGAATAAGGGGATAACAAGAAGGATGGGATAAGTTTTTGAACATGATGATGACTAAAGTTAACTGGAGGCTAAATCAAAGCTCAATGAACACCTGCAAGTATCTGCAAAATAAAACAAACGCATGCATGGACAAAAGCTCCACAACACTCTCTAAACTCCAAGCTCTAAATGCCAAGGATCAACAAGATGTCTCACATGATGATAAGAACTCCCGTAATAACTCGAAATCAATATTCCCAAATCACACAAAAGAATGAAGATTTTCCGGCCATTTGAGAAGAGGAGTAGGGGTGGTTAAATAGCTCAGGGAAAGGTCGACAATGACCCAAGCCATTCATCGGCGATCGGGGTGAGCAGATCGCCACTGAACATTGGAATGATAATGGAAGGTGGAAATAGGATTTGAAACGGATAAAGGGCTATTTTTAGGACTATGCGTGTGTAAGAGGTTTAAATGGGTGAAAGGGAGTGGGAAGAATATTAGGAAAGGATAGAATGGGTGGGGGGAATCCTAGGGAAGGATTAATGAAGGGTAATAATGAAGAGGGGTGGGAATCCCATGGGGGTGATTAAATGAGGGTGATTAGGATAATTAAATGGTTATGGATAGATTTAGGATTAATTAGATTATTTTATTATTAATGGGAATATGGGAATTATGGAGGATAAATGGGGGAATATGTGAGATAAATGGGGTATGAGGAAAATAGGGTAATTTAGGAGGGAAAGAAGGTAATTTAAAAATAAGAGGGAAACAAGTGTGCTAGGCGAGGGTGGAAGGAAAACGCGAGATGAAGGCATAGGGAGGTTCCAAAAATAAATGTCTACAATTTTTACAATGGACGCTTGGAATAAAATTGCGTGACCAACATTGCATTCATCTCCACTTGTCTTGTTCATGACAAACAATACATAGGTCGTACATATTGGGGTACTAAATAATGCCATCAACTAAGTATAATGGGAGTGAAGTTCCATGGAGATTTTGAAGT
The DNA here is from genome assembly GCA_018340775.1 of Taxus wallichiana var. yunnanensis. Lineage (NCBI taxonomy): Eukaryota > Viridiplantae > Streptophyta > Pinopsida > Cupressales > Taxaceae > Taxus > Taxus wallichiana. The sequence goes on along the minus strand of CM031239.1, from coordinate 942,529,151 downwards.
AATACCACCGCGCAAGAAGTAAATAATTTTCCAGCACTACTAGAAATGCCTTGGTATTATGTGAATAATATTGAAATATGCTTCAAAAAAGGTATTTCATCTTTGAAAATGTAATCCAACATGTAATCTTCCCAATGGATCCAAAATACAACAAACCATATGCCTTTGAGAATGTAGAAAAATATGAGGATTTGGAGCTAATACATAACATACATGTTTTATGGCTGGAAAACTATGAACCTATGCCATAAGGTGAAATAACGTGGGGTGATAACCAAATGGATGTTGATACAACTAGTGTGGAATGTGACAATTGGGCACATGGTTTTTATGAATTGTTAGGGTAAGATTTTGGAATGATTAGAAGTGCGTAAAAGTTTCCAATTATCCAAGCACCTATGTATATTGGTAGAAATATTAGAAATATAAGTAAAGAAAACACCCAAAACCCACCAACTTTCAGTGGAAGTGAAAATGTATAGGATTTCATCAAAGAAATGGAAGTCTATATGCAACCCAAAAAGGCACAAATTAATTGCTTAATATACTTGTTGAAAGGAACCACGAAAATATGGTGGGAGACACATAAGTCAAAGTTGATAAAATTGGTAGAGGTACAAAAGCTATGCACACTAGGTTTGAGAAAAATAATGAGGTGATAAGTACCCCACCTACAATGGAGTCATTAGACCCAAGGAACACCTTGAGAAGTGCATGGAGTTATGGACAACTACCAAAAACAATAGGCCAAATCTATGGACCCATGTATTTTATCATGCATTATGTGTATGGTCATGTGCATGGTATGTCAGATGTGAGTTGCGAGAGAGATAAGTTTCGGAAAAGACTAAAAAAGGTTTTATACATTCTTTCTTGTTTACTTCTTTTATCCCTTAGCTAACCCCCTTCAGTGTATTAAAAAAGTTGTGTTTAGAGATGATGTCATCATGGAAGAAATAATATTTGAACTATATAAAGAAAAGTGGCTCATGCTAAGAGAAACATTCAAGAGAAATCGGTGGAAAGTGATTCAAGTGAGGAAGACAACAAAGAATCAAGAAGAGAAATTAGATGAATAGAAAATAAGTAAAAAGTTGTGTGGCAAGTGGATGAAGAAAATAACCAACACCTAAATATTAATGTTTCATATGGATCTAAAGAGGCTATAGACAAGAAAGAACATGGAAGTCAACCACAAGATGACATGTTCAAATCCATACAAGTAAACATAGGAAGTGAAGATGAACCAAAATTGGCAACAATTGATGACTACTGGAGCGAACAAGAATTCAAAAATATTTTTGAACTCTTGCATGAATATGAGGATATATTCCTAATAGGTTACCAATAAATGAAGGGGTTACACCCATCTCTGGGAATAATGCAAATAAAATTGATTGAAGGGGCTAAACCAGTCAAAAAGTGCCCATACCAGATGAATCCCACTACCCACAAAATTCAAACAAGAAATGATAACATGTTGGCCTCAATATTAATTGTACCTATGGAAGAGTCTCGAATAGGTGAGTCCATTGGTGATAATCATAAAGAAATATGGACGCATATAAAATTGTGTGGACTACCAAGCCTTGAAATCTATGTGTATAATTGACCTATTCCCTACACCTTTACTCAAGAAAATTTAGAAGGGGTCGCAGGAAGATAAATATATACCTTCACAGATGGATTCTTTGGGTATCATCAAGTCAAAATTGCAAAGGAAGATAGAGAAAAGACAAATTTTGTGACCAAATGGGGATCATTCACCTATATAGTAATGTCATTCAAACTAAAAACACGCCTATAGTTTTCTCATGCATCGTTGTAACCACTTTTGAAGATTTCATCCGTAAGTTTCTTCAGTCTACTTAGATGATTGGACACTTCTATAGATCGGTGAGGGATCATTACAATAACTTGAGACTAATGTTTGAGAATTGCATACATCTACAGATTTTCCTCAATTTGAAGAAACGTGTGTTCTTAACACTATCTCGGTACCTGTTAGGGCATATAATATGAAAGGATGGGTTGTTAGTGGATCCAACTAAAATCACAATAATAATTCATCTCAATCTATTGTGAACACAAGAGAGAGGTCCATGTAATTTTAGGACATTATGGATATCATAGAAAATTTATCAAAATTTATGCCAAATTACAGTGCCATTGGAAAAACTATTGTGTAAAATAGGCGATTTAGAGTGGGGTACAAAGCAACAAAAATTGTTTGAGAAATTGAAGGAGAAGTTGACACAAACCCCAATATTACAGGTTCTGATTGAGTACGCCCTTTCATCCGCATGTGGATGCATCAGAACTTTTGTTGGAGCAATCTTAGTATAATCAAGAAGGAACTATGGATCATCCCATTTAATTTTCCGGTATAAAATTGATGCATGCAAAAATAAATTATACCACCATGGAAAGAAAAGGCCTATCAATGGGTTATGCGCTACAAAATTTTAGACACTATATTTTGGAAAATTTATTTGTGTTCTTTACAAAACATGTGGCTCTAAAACATTTTGTTAATAAAGCAATATTGCATGGGATGATATGTAGATGGATTGTACTCTTCCAATAATTTCAATTTTTGGTGGTTTTGAAGCCCAATAAAAATAATGCATGACCTAGTCATTTATCACACATAGAAACAGGATAGACGACATAACCAATAAAAGAAGGAATGCAATATGTGCAATTTTTCCAAATACAAAGTGATTTTGATGAATTGGAAGATGTAATTCACTTTCTACAAAAATGAATAACACCGCAGAATTATATAGTGAGTCAAAGAAAATAACTAGTCATTAAATATGTTTTGTACCAATTGATAGGTGAACAACTCTACAAAGATGGGGCGTGATGATATTTTATGGTGATGTGTCATGGATGATGAGAGGGAATATATTCTCTGTGAGGTACATGAAGGGATTTCAGGAGGTCATTACGTCGAGAAGTTATCGAATGGAAGATTCTCAACATAGGGCTATGGTGATAAAATTTATTTAAGGGTGCTAAGGCATATGCCAAGGCATGTGACCAATGCTAACATGTCGGAAAACTAAACAATCATGATGAAATTCCTCTCATACCAATAATAACATAAGAGCCATTTGAAAAATGGGCGATTGAATTTGTGGGACCAATCAATCCAACTATACAAATAACTAGTGCATGTTATATCATTATCATGAAAAAATATCTAACAAGGTGGGCGAAACCACACCAACGAAAGATCAGTATAGTCAGCAACCGTAGCAAGATTCCATTAGGAAAATATTTTTATTCGTTATGGATATTCGTTGAGCTTAACAAGTGATAGAGGGACACACTTTTGAATAATACTTACTATATGGATTTTTCTACAAGAATTTATGGCTACGTACCATAAAACAACACCATATCATCCATTGTCTAATAGAATGGTTCAAGTATTCAAAATATCTTAAGTCACACTTTAATAAATATTTGTAACATAGGGCACAAGGATTGGGATGACAAGGTTTGGTGGTGCTTTAGGCATGCCAAAAACATACAAGCACCTTAATAAAGAAACTCCATTTCAAATTTTCTACAAAACAATTAGTGTTGCCAATAGAATTCATGGAACCGTCACTATGAATCACGGGAATTAAAATATGGATAATGAAGATTTGATTATTGAATGTTAGAAAAAATTGTTACATTTGAATGAAACCATGTTGCAAGCCCAATGGTCACAAAATATTGAGAAAGTAATACAAAAGACGTGGCATTATCGTAATCTCAAAAATAAGACTCTTAAAGTGGGCTCATAAGTTTCATTGTATGCTTCAAATTTTTTGTGCCAGCCAAGAAATTTCAAAACATATAGGCTAGGGCCTTGTGTGATAGTATCAATATTGCCAACTGGGGTATGTAAATTTATGTACTTTTGTGTGGAATTACTTTTGGGATACTTCAATGGGAATAGGTTAAAACCCTACTTATAATAAAGTAGCATTGTAATGAAATAAGGTGTATGTCATTAGATTAAATGTTATTTCTGTTGGTGAAATAATTTTTTGTAAGGTAAATTATTCTTTTCCACCAAAGATCACGGGGCTAGGCCACTTCTTCTTGGGTGTGGGGAGGCTCCCATTTATTGAATGTAAACTAAATAGAACTTTGGGGTGGCCATTATATTGGGGATCACACGTGAATACTCCATTAAACTTGTGGCAAATTACTCATACTATGTACAAGGAAGGAAATTACTTTGAAGAGAGGTAAAGAGGAGATGGGGAAATGGAGAGAGGGGGTTAATGTTGTGAGTAGATTTACATATTTCACACCCATTAGCCAGAGTATGTTCACATTCAATAAGAAGAAATCAGCCATGAAAGCAATAGCAAGACTAATAAATCAGACACATAAAGTTCCATGGATTCATTAACCAAAGACACAAAGTTCCTTCTTGGTTATACAAGATTATAATGCTTGCAAATTTATAAAGTGGAGAGAGTCGAAGAACATAGGAAATGAGATCGAAGAATGTATATTATTTCTTGTGGTAGTAGTGAAAAATAACAACTAATAACAACCAACAAATGCTAACCCTTTGGAATGGAGAGTCCATCCCAATTTATAGCTTACAAAGATGTCTCTTCCTCTTCCCCCATGTGACTTTTCATCTTACCACCACTTGTGACCTTTCATATTCTCTTTAGGAATGAAATTAAGTCATTTTCTTATTTTTAAAAAGGGACTTTTACAATGCAAAGTGAGGCCACTTAAGTGAATAATATGAAAGAGTGAAAAATTATATTCCCAATGAAGAAATAGAATGTTAGAGAGAGGGGTGAGGAGAGAGAAGAAGAGAGATAAGTGATGATCCAGAGATGGGGAAGCTTTCATTGATGAAGAGCCTGCTTCTAATGGATCTTGAGAGAATGCTTTGAGAATGAAGTTCTTTTCCTTTGACCTCTTATTGAATTAAAATAATTTGATTGCAACCTCCTCCTTTTGTGAGATGTGAACACACTCCAAAACATTGAATAAGTGTTTAAAAACACTACTACAAGACTTGCATTGTGTGGACCTGAGATGACTGCCCAAATCACTTAAACATGATGACCCTTTTCTATGCTTGCTAGAATGGACAGAACCATCCAATATATTGCAAAAGTGACATTGTCAACTCTGAATAAACCATTGATAATTTATTCCCCTTTACATTTGCTTGGTGTTCAATCAACATCCTTGTTTTCAATTCTTCCAGTTCCATACTTGTTATATCATTGTCACTTTTATTAGTATACTCAATGTTTGAAGTTAAATTTGGCTCCAAACTTGAGTTTTTAAGCTCTGTGGTAACAAAGGCCGATTGATATGAATGGGAAATGAATGAGTTTGTAAAGTTTCACCATTGTAGACACACATTCATGCACTTTGGGTAATTATCTAGTCCTAATCACATACTACTATTCATATGATTCCTGAGTAAGAAAAATACTAATTAACCCATGTCTTTGGCCAACTTTCTTCACTTTTTGTTGTTACTTTCAGTCTTGCACTCTTACTTTCTCAGTCTTCCTTTTTAATCTTCGGCATTTGTCATCCTTAACACTAACACCCAGCCAGGATGCCAGCGACAGGTGCCCTCATCCCCTCTAGGCGCTCATGTCCCCTTTGTACTTTACTCTCATTTTTGGGTCCTTTCTATCTATTTGAGCATCTTATCTTTTTGGTAGTCGGCCTTTTTGGGGTTAATTATGAAATTTAAGTGAAGGAATCATATAAATATAAATTTATGTGATCATAATAAGGGACCAAGCACTAAGAACTATCTATCACCACCTAAGGTTGCATCCATCAAGGAATCTAAGATCTCTATTGCATCCATCTAGCTCCATCACAAGGGACATAAAGTCTGGTTTTCTACATCACACTTCATAGGAGGGAAGTTCATTTTATTCCATGCACACATTTACTACATTCTACATCTAGCTACTTGTTCATTATCCAAGTGCGATTGAATCAAGAGCAACCTAGGGCAAAATTTTGCACACACATTCACACAGAACTACATTGGGTCTGAGATGTAGTATAGCGCTTAGTCATAAATTCACCATTGTGACTGATGAGGATAGTATGACCCCTCATTATGCATCTTTCTTTTTGGGATTTGATGTCTATTTGAGGGTTTTATAGGTTCATTCTTCATTGCAAGTTTCTAGCGATCTCGGTGATCTTGGTGCGAAATCAGTGATCAAAGGTGACTACATGTGAACACATTTCGACACCTCTGAGGAGTTTTTTTAGAATTTCTATAGATCCAGACGCCCAGAATTAGGTCTAAGGCACCCACGGGCACTACTGTCCCTCTCCAAGTACCCCAGCCCATCCTATCTCCTCATATCCACATTTTTTTTGCTCCAATGTGATTAGCCATTTGCTTCACATTGTTTAGTTTTCCAACTTTTTGCACTTTCCAAAACTCTGTAAATCAACTAAGGCTTCTTACCCTCTCTTTGCAATTAGGGTTTCATTATTTATTGCTTAGTTGTTTGGATTTATTTTCTACTTCATTACATATTTATTTTACTACAATCTTGCATTCAAATTAGGCATATATAATTACATTTTAGCTTAATCATTTTGGTGAACCCGATCTTCGAATCCACCTTCTCTCTAGGGTTTCTTTCTTCTTATTCCCATCACTCGTAGTGGTCATTTTGGGTCTTTTCAATATTGTGAGCTTCCTTCATCTTCCCGTAGAATTTCCAAATCAATGGCTGATATCTCCACATCAATGGCTACAATCGAAAATCCATTAGATAACTCTCACAATGTTCCTCTTACTGAAATAGAAGCATTTAATAGTGAAAAATCATACGATGAAGATACCAACGTTGACCAAGAACAATTAGACATGCTCACTGATTTTCGATAAGCTTTGTGAAATAATCCCACTCATCTTCTACATGCTTTGTTTATTCTTTGAGGACACCCACGATGCTTCAAAGACCTCTTCGTTGCTCACTCTTAAGCTCCCATGCCCTTGGCTCAACCCCTTTATATTTCATCTCCCATTCCTTCCACTACCAATCATATCATTCACCCTAGCACTCCCAATGTATAGCTTGGCTCTTCTTCAAATACTCCTCATTTAACTTCTTTATATCAAGACCTACAGGTGCAAATTCGCTAGCTCCAGCTCAATACCTCTCATATATCACCATCTTTGAATTCCACTTGATTATGCACACTCCATTTACACCCACCATTTCCACCTATCCACTACCACCTAATTTCATCTCTCCTCAATTACCCATCTTTAAAGGCCATGATGACCCACAAGAACATCTCCGAGCTTTTCACGTGGCATGCCTCAACTATGCAGATGACCATATCATATTAGCAAATATATTTCCCTATAGTTTACAAGATTATGTGATGCATTGGTTTTATATCCTACATGTCCACTCGCTAACATCTTTCACGCATTGGTAAAATTCTTTTCTCACTCACTTCTCTATCAACATCAGCTCTAAGTTCTCTTGTGTGCAACTCGTGCAACTTATACAAGGATCTATTGGACACTTCACAGATTATGTTTTGTGATACAAAAATAACTTAGCTCAAATGTCAAATGTTCTCATTGACTTTGATCTTCAAGACTTATTCATTCGGATTCTATTACCACCTCTCCAAGAGAGTGTTATCTTCAAGATGTCTCCTTCATTTGACCAACTATGTCATACTCTTAAGCTTCATGAAACCAAGCTCTTATCTATAGGAAAGCTTAAATATAGGGAGAAAGTGTCCTCTTCTACAATTTTTCAAGGTAAATTGACATTCAAACCATTTGCGACCAAACCAACTTGCACAAAAATCACCATCAACGTGGTATCCACCACCAAAGAGCTTCAATCACAATCGCCAAAGCATACATACACAAAGTTAATGGTTCTTCCACACATTTTACTTCCACAGCTTGTCGAATGTAATCTCATCACACTTCCATCTTTACTCCAACTAGATCCATCTCTTCCAAAGTTCACAATTATGATGAAAACCTCCACTATGACTATCATCAATGCATAGGGAATTCTACAGATCATTGTTTCAAGCTTCGTACTCTCATTCAAGATCTAATCGACAATGGTAAAATTGAGCTTCCAAAACCTACAACTTCTGCACCTATCAATGAAAATCATAATCTCAAAATCTTTAACAATCCTCTACCAAAACATGACAATAAAGCAAGGTTGAATCCTCGGCCAATCATGTGTATCATATCATGTACTACCCTTTCTCGCATCGGGGATCTTGATTTCCTTAGTTTCTTATATGAGGCTTCTCCACCAATTATTTCTTTCTCTGGACATAATTATCATGAGGCATTCTCTTCTAATCATTTACACATTAGTGCATCTATCGGATCTATCCCTATCAATAACACCAAAGGTTGATCCATCATGGCCCATTAGCACGTCTTTTATTCCACTTCTTGTTGTTATTGGCTATCACTTTCACAAATTCATATCTAATGAACAATTCATATGGTGTTGTTAAACTTCACGTTACAGTTGGTCCTCTCACTATGTTGGTACCCTTCCTTGTCGAACAAGCAATCGATGGGTGTGACATGCTTTTAGTCCTAAATTGGATTCGCAGGTCCAAGTCTATCATCTCCATGAATCACTTGTGTCTAAATTTTATTCATAATAATCAAGTCATTTCTATCAATGGTGTGCCTCCTACTACTCCATGGTCACCATCATCTCCTCTCGTGAATGCCAATGCATCACCTAGTCCATCTAGTTCCCCACATCCCATCGAACCTAAAGCACCATCTACTCCTAGCTCGCATATTCACACACGACCTATCCGGTCCTATATCTCTTTTAGTCTAGTACATCAATCTAGGTCCATCGCTAGGATAGTTCCTACATATAGACGTACTTCACCACCTCATTTTATTCCACATAGGTGTCCATCACCGCCACATTCGCTTCACATAGGTCTCCATCACCTACACATTTTGTTACACCAAGATTCCCACCATATACTCATCAGTCGCATGCATATATACTTCACTCACTTACACAGCGTCTATCTCATATACCACCACTCTTAGATCATGGTCACACACCTTCATCACCACAAAGCATCAAGTAGAGGACCTTCATCCTTTACTTTTATCAGATAGCTCATTCATCAACACACACTTGGGGGCATAACGCTTATTTATGTCCCCTAGCATTGACACATGTCTTATATTCACAACATTTCACACCTAGATTGTAGCATATACATCTTCATCCACACTCTAACAACGCTCATTACCCTATGACGCACTCTTATGTTATGGTTCACACTTGATTGTTGAGGGAATATTATATACATGAACCTCACACACTGCACAGTAGACACTACACATTACACATCTTCACACATCATACACTTTTCTACATATACAATCTTCCATCTATTCTGCATCATTTGCACTTTGTGCTTTATACACCTATACATTAAACACTTTCCACATGCTACATTCTTATACATTTTACAACATCCACACTTATATAATCTAAATGTCTTGCATTGCATACTACACGTTTTACATTACACATTACACCTTTTACATGTCACACATTTATGACATCTACTACACATATTGTACATTTTACTCATCCACTTATATGTGTTGCACTCACTACCCAACAACACACTCTAGTCCAATGGTTCATACTCGACTACTGAGGGTCTAAATCAAAAGTGAACCTCACCTCATCACACATACACTTTCATCTCCACAATCAATCAATCAACCTTTTTTATCACATTATGTGACATTTTAGCCACCACCTTCTTCACACATATCATGATATACGCTTTTAGGCTAAATCATCACCCCTTTCTAGCATCTTATCTATACATCTTATATGATATACGCTTTTGTTATGTGTTCTTCTACTTCGTGATATACGCCTTGTGCTACATCATCACATGTACTAGAACTAGCATCTTACTCACCCATCTAGTTATATATGTTTTAGGATAAATCATCACACAACACTCATTCCCTATGTCGCATATAATATCATCAACGCATTACCATTCCACAATCATCACTTTATTCATCAACTCATTTTACATACAACACATCACTCAAACCATTTCCCGATGACACACTCTTGTTTATGGTTCATTCTTGATTGCTGAGGGGGCATAAAAAATGAACCTCATTGCATACATACACATCCACTTGGGGGACACATTGCCCTATCATTCATACTACATTCCATTCCATCTCATCCAAAATACTGCATATCTTGGTTGCATTTACTCTTGCTTACTTATGCTTTTACATGTTCATCTTATTACACATGCTAGATAGATATCTTGTATGTCATTATCTTTATCATACACACATTCATGTTCACTTGTTTTCTATTTGTGATCGCAGATTATACAGATCCATTACACAATCATGGATGCTTGAGTAATACCTATTACTACGGTCCCATAACGGCTCTCGGGGCATCCTTTTCATACACTATAGGTGTTATTGTTTCATTTTGTCTCATAGAAAATCATTTTATCATATTATACATGCTTTGACATACTTTTTATCTTTCTAACATGATAATGGGTGCTTCATGTGCAACATTTGTTTTGCAAGGATTATTTATTTCCATGGTTGTCTATTAACATTGTTTTTTTTCTTGTCATTGTTTGTGGGATTTGCCCCTATGTCTTGCTTGTTCTCTAATTACGTGCGGACACTATGGCCTTGATTGTCTTGTGACATCATGAGTGGTGTCCCATGTTTGTAGAACCCACTTTTCGTAGTCTACATTTTTTTGTGTGTTTGCATTATCTGCTTGTGTGTTAGCTTATATATTGACATCTTACATTACATTCATCTTTTACATGAGTGTTTGTCTTTACTTGTAATAACACTTGTTTTCCTAGCCACATGTGTGCCTTGGTTTTACAAGGTAATTTTCCCCTCATAAAATTTCAACACAATGTCGATCCTCCTTTGGGCCGCATACTCCTTAACGACTTCGCATGTACCCCAAATGAGGGGGGCATCATTTGGGTGAATCAGTCACCCATACATCATTATACACAACACGGTACTAAGACAAAAATTTTAGTTTTGGACAAGGCTCAAAATCATACTTGGGTCCTTAACACAATGGCCTTTCCTAGATGCCTGAAACCAGGGGCAATACAATGGCCTTTCTTAGATACCGAAACCAGGGCGAAATTATATAGCAATTAGTAGCTCAAACATAGTCTATAGTTCCATACACAACAACTTTTACAGGGTAGATATTCTTTAGCACATATGTTTATACACATCATCTGCGTAGTGGTGTTACACAACGGAAGTAGTTAAAGGATTGGAGAATGACACCGGATGATTCTCCCTACACTTCTTCCATTTCATTTGCGTGAGATCACCCGATAAAATCACGCGTATACATCATCTACAGGATCCTTTCTACACTCTTTCCTCATCATGGATCGTGCACACATGTTCCTTTTTCACACTTTCAGCATTTTTACATAATTTCCTTACACACTTTTTTACATATTTTGATCATATACATGCGTATTTGACTACTTGTCAACTTCTCTTTTGCAGGTCCGTCTATATGGGAAGCGGTAGTCAACATCATCAACAAAAACATCACACACATCGACATCAACAACAGGTACATCATGTAACATCTACACATGTGCTTCCGCCCTAGGTTCATTTTCATCATCACTTTTTACACTTTTTCCTCCTTAGCATCCACGCTTCACATTTTTATCACTCCACACTTTTTCTAGTCCCTCAGCACACTTTCTACATCGATCTACATGGTTATCAGGTATGCATCTCTATCTACTTTATGTTATCGAGCTTTCGCTCACCAACATAAAGTGGGGGCAAATGTAAACACACAATCACGCACTTTGGGTAATTATCTAGTCCTGATCGCATACTACTATTCATATGATTCCTAAGTAAGAAAATCACTAATTAACACATGTCTTTGGCAACCTTTCTTTTCTTTTTGTTGTTGCTTTTTATCTTGCACTCTTACTTGCTCAATCTTCCTTTTTACTCTTCGACATTTTCATCCTGACACTAATGCTCAACCAGATGCCGGCGTCAGCGCCCTCATCCCCTCTGGGCGCTCCTATCCCCTTTATACTTTACTCTCACTTTTTGGGTCCTTTCTATCCATTTTAGCATCTTATATTTTTGGTATTGGCATTTTTGGGGTTAATTACAAAATTCAAGCGAAGGAATCATATAAATATAAAGTTATGTGATCATAATAAGGGACCAAGCACTAAGCACTATCTATCACCACCTAAGGTTGCATCCATCAAGGCATCTAAGAGCTCTATTGCATCCATCTAACTCCATCACAAGGGACACAAGGGCTGATTTTCTGCATCACACTTCATATGAGGGAATTTCATTCTATTCCATGCACACATTTACTACATTCTACATCTAGCTACTTGTTCGCTATCCAAGTGCGACTGGCATAAGAGAAACCTAGGGAAAAATTATGCACACATTCACACGTAAATACATTGGAGTCGATATTTAGTATATCGCCACTGTAAGTTCACCATTGTGACAATTGAGGATAGTCTGACCCCTCATTTTGCATCTTTCTTTTTTGGGATTTGATGTCTATTTGAGGGTTTTATAGGTTCATTCTTCATTGCAAGTTTCTAGTGATCTTGGCGATCTTGGTACAACCTCGGAGCAATCAAAGGTGACTACAGGTGAACACCTTAAGACACCTTAGAGGAATTTTTTTTGGCATTTCCATAGACCCAAACGCCCAAAAATAGGTCTAGGGCGCCCACAAGTGCCCTGTCCCTCTCCAGTGCCCCAATTCAACCTATCTCCTTGGATCTATATTTTTTTGTGCTCTAGTGTGATGGTCAGTGCTTCACATTTTCCAATTTTCCAACTTTGTGCACTTTCCATAACTCGTGAATCATCTAAGGCTTCTTACCCTCTCTTTGCAATTAGGGTTTCATTATTTATTGCTTAGTTTCTTGGATCTATTTCTATACGTCATTACATATTTATTTTACTACAATATTTCATTCAAATTAGGCATATAGAATTAGCTTAATCAACCATAATATTAACACACATTATTTTAAAGTCCAATTCCATGATGTCTATTTTTTAGTAAGTGTCTCAATTTAGAAAATATATTTTCAATCGCTTCCGGGAAAATTGGAGTTCATGGCTGGAAAATTATTTCTCAAATAAAAAATAAATTATTCCATGTCATCTTCCAAGTGATGGATCATGTGAAAGGATTTTGTAAGAGGAGCATTTTTTCCAAGTTTCACAGAGATCAAGTGCACGGTTCTAGCGTTATGAGAAAAAATTAGTTTTTGGACATGGAGGTCTCTGGCATATTCTCGGAAGTATAATAGTATGGAAGAGGGGATGGGAAGGAAAATATACATTTCAAATCCAAAAAATGGCTAAGTTTTTTTTTTCAAACCATTTCTCTCATATTGCACATTTTAACTCATGTTTGACCAAATTAGACTCAACCGAGGTTAGATGGAGGTAGAAGTGTGTCAGAACCTAAAAATAGTGGGAAATAGGTGCAAATGGAAAATAGGGGCAAAGAAGTGCACTTTTCACTAGATCCCGACAAGTGGTGACATGGGGTTTGATGAGAATGAGATGCATAGGGGTGAAAACTAGCTTTCGGGGCTAAACAGTGGTTTTGCATGTGTCTGGGGGCTAACTGAGAGAGAGGGAGTGTACTTTCTTGTCCCTCATGTCCCTTTGCACCATGGGACAAGTGCAAGGGGACACTCAGCCTCCCAAAATGTACCATGGGTCTTTGGATCATGAGAGGAGGGGCCAGGAGTGAGTGGAAGACAAGTTTGCAATGTTTCTAACACTCCAGGTTGTAACTTAAGTGACACAACAAGTCCAAGCATGGGGGATCACAATTTATTATCCCACATGTCCCTTTGCACCATGGTACAAGTGCAAGGGGACACTCCACCCTCAAAAATGTTCCAAGGGTCTTTGCAACATGAGGAGAGGGACTGGGTTAAGTGAAACAACATTTACAATCCCTAACAACATAAGTTGTTTTAAGTGATGGAACAGGCTAGATGGATGGGGTAGCACACTTATTTATCCCTCATGTCCCATTGCACCTTGGGAAAAAGTGAAAGGGACACAAAAAATTCAAAAAAAATCTTGATCTTTTCCAATTATTGATGTCATCCTACCAACTCAAGTTTAGAACACTAAGAGTGATTTTTCTTCCCCCGGAGCCTAGAATGGAGTTTTGGGGTCAAGCCTTATATGATTTTGAATCCAAATCAACTTTTGAGATCATCCCAACCACTTTAAAGATCATTTATGCTTGAAATTTTATTTTCAGGGCATGTTCCTCTTTTGGCTCGAAGGGGCAACAGAGTGTCTTGGATCTTCACGGAGGATTTTGAAGTCTTGGGAAGAAATTGATGTGTTCATCATGTTTATGATTCAAAAATATTTCCATTACCTATTGTTTAGCTCAAAAATCCTCCCATAACAGCCAAAATATTTAGGACAAGTCATCTTTCTTCATTAGAGTATGGCATTCATTGCACCCGTAATGACCCTATTTTGCTTGTTTGATTCTTGACATCACATGGCTCCGCAGAATTTTCTCAAAATGCATTGGATACATTGAAAAATCATATTCAAAAATTATATATGGGTTGTGCCCTTGCAATCACCTCACAAAGGATATTCATTAGTTGCAAAATGGCCAAAAATAACCCTTTCTATGCCTTCTGGGGATAGTTGCTCAACTTTGGATCTTAATAGCTTCTTCAATCACCTTAGGTATACTTCCCTACACATGAAACACTCAAAATAATATTATCACACTCCTATTATCCATAATGAAGATGACATTGTGGATAGGATGGCTAAAGGAGTGATTTACAAAGTGACTGCGAGAGAGGAAATTTTCAAGTAGGGTTTTGGTTGTCATGACCAAAATTTTCAATTTTACATGCTAGACATTTAGCATGACAAAAATTTCAATTAGAACCTTAAATTTTCTTTTGTGCATGTAATAAGCGTTGGAAATTGACGCATTTGTTTTAACATTTTATATTGTTTTGGCTCAAGCACATGATCGCTACACTTATTAAACTAGTTGAAGTGCGTGGATGACCACGCAATGTTTTGTGTTGGGGAAAAACTTTTATGGTACAAGGTATTGCTCGGGGATGTAAACAAGAATGATGTGCATGAAAGTGACATATACCCCTCCTAGAAAAATAGAAGAGAAAAAGGAACATCACATGCAAGATAAGAAAAACTTGAAAGAAATGATCCAAGGGGTAATTGGAGTGCATTGGAAGATTGGGAAATATTGAAAGTGGGATGTTAGCTTTATAAGGAGCTACGGGGAAAGGAGAGTGCCCAAAAGGAAGGAAGCACACAAGGGAAAGTGACGTGGCCATAGAACGTAATCCACCTCACATAGTTGGAAGTGCAAAGGAAAAAGCAACAACAAAGAGGTCCATAAGGCACAATTAACGATTGTTAAAATCAAGAATGAAGGGGACAATTGTCAACGAGTGGGAATTAATTGTAGTTGTGGGAGAAATAACAACTCACACATGCGAGTGGTAAATCAATGAAGAATTTATTACCTATGGAAAGGGGTATAAATATAAGGGGGTAATTCATTTTAATTACCTTGCATTTAAAATGGGAGCTCGTGAGAAAAAGCAGCGAGGCAACGTGAAACAATGATTCAACACCTAAAAATAGTGAAATATAAATAGTCATTGATGAAAAGTAAAGTTATTACAGTAATAAACAAGATTAAACAAGAAGGGTTAGAATAAAAACATAGTAAAACTTTCCATTAGCCACCATTAATGTGGAGGTCGAGTTGTCCCATCAGAACAAAGAACTTGGGAAAATCAAACACCCCAGGGTAAACCAAAATGGTTACCGAGCTAAGAAGACAAAGGAAAACTAACTAGAAAAGGCATAAGAAAAAAGGGCTATGTAAGAATCAAAACTTCAAGCTCTACAAGTATTGCAAGTTCGATGTCTGGAAACGATTCAAAAGGCATAGTCATCAAATAAGACTCGAGCAACAAAGAAGAGGAAGTGTTCGTCTTAAAGGAGGTACAAATAGTAGTAGGCACAAGTTCTTCGGCACCCAAAAAGGAAAGAAATCCATGGCCACTGCTAAGAAGGCCAAGAAGGACTAAAGTTCCATTGCATTAACCATAAGCTTCAAAATGTAATACCTAGAGGAAGCCAAGAGAATAGGGTAATGGCAGACATAAGTGGGATCAATAAAGAAGTCAGATTGCAACCATTTTGCACACTGTTTGGATGGAAATATAGAGAATGAAATGGTGTACTCAACAGGCCAAAAGGACAATGAGGGGAATGACATCTATGATAGTAGCATAAAGAAAAAGCTAGAGAAAATAGGGGTACTTCAGCTATATAATTTTCCTTTCTTCAACAAGCCCGCCAAATTATTCTAATACCTTATCTCGTGCATAAGAGAAGGGTATTTCTACTTTGCAATTCGGTGCATGAGAATTACACGCCATCTGATTAGCAAGGCAACACGGCTAAACAACCAAGGAGAAGATATCATTCAGGCCCTTGAGGATGATAGGGAGGTAGAAAGAATTGGAAACCTCCTTAATTACAAGCACGCAAGAAAGTCAATGTCGGTTGATGACATAAAGGAACCTGGCACAAAATGTGTGGTTCTAAGCTAGTAGGGGCAGAGAGATGGATGAAAATCAATAAGAAATATCTATGCATCACACATAAGATGGTACAAGGGGAATTGTTTAACTTGTACCAATTTATTGCACGTAACATAATAGAAGACTCGGAGCTGGCGTAGGAAAAGGTAGGAACCAAGTTTCGTTGGGGAGAAATCCTCCTATTGATAATTTCCAATGAAATAGGCATGTTGGAAGGAGATGCGGAATGAACATGGACATTCCCTGCAGAAGATCCATCTCTGGCCGTTATGTACAAAAAAATCATGGTGGCCGCCACCTTAATAATACATACAAAGCACAGTTTGCAAATCGGTTAAGGAATTTGCACAATATCTTTGAAAATGATTGGATTGTCTTGTGACAGCGACCAAAGGAGGTACAGGGAGAGGTAAAGTTCGCCATCACAATGAACTATTCTTCAGTAAGATTTTAAAAAGAAGATGAAAGTTGGTCCCCATGGGCCAAGTTGACCTATGCTTTTACTGTTGACTACTTTGTGTGATTTTTCAACCTAATCAAGGAGGATAAAATAATAATGATTGATGCGCATAGGATTGATGAAGGTATCCACACACTTTATGCGACTCACAAGCACCCCAACAAGGAATCACTTGTAGAATAACATGTAACAAATATATGTGCGCTCACAAGGTTAGAGACAAGCATAGTCAAAAACAAAGCGCAAAATCTATTATTTTATCTATGCCCAAAGAAAAGGGGAGCTGCAGAAGAAGGGCAAGACGACAAGCCAAGTGAATATATGGTTAGCCTAAGCGTGAGAGGCACATTGATCAAGAATAAAAAGAGCACATAAAGAGGGTATGACAGGAAAAGGAAAGCTTACACAAACAAACAAGTCGACCCACAAAGAAGAGGAGAGTAAGCACAAGGTAGGACCCTATCTTAGTGTAAGAGACCAGTGAGAAAAGGGACACAAAGTAGCTTAAGGGCGCAGAAACAAAAATGAGCCCAATCCAAATTATGGTGACAATTAAAGCAACAAGACAGGTAAGTGTATCTCGAAGAAACCACTATGTTGACAAAGGATGGGGAGGAGCTAAACATTGAAGATATAATGAAAAAAAATCCAATCCAAATAGTGCAAAGGTGGACCAAGTGAGAACTTGGATCCCAAAGATGCAGGGGGAGCATCATCCGCTCGTAGGTCACCTCTAAAAGTAATCTAGGTTGAAGATGATCCTAAGGAAAGGCTGATGAAGAGAAGGAAAAGAGTGAAAGCGCTAAAGAAATCCATAGAGAAGGAGGTGGCCATGGAGGTGATGAAGAATAAGTGCAACCAAACCCGACCATAGGAAAAGACCCATTCAAGAGTTGGATGACGAGAGGATGAAGACGTGGAGGAATTCTAACTCTATCCAAACCAGATGAAAAGGTCAATGCGGGTGGAATATCGGGATGACCTTAAACATCACGCATGTTCATGATGGGGATGGGGTCTGCAAAATTGAACCCGCGACCTCCGTTGTGTCGGGGCACCGTCAACCACTATGCCAGGTCCCTTCGTGTTTTTATCCCTTTGTCTCCTTTTCCCACATGCTTCTTCTCTACTTTTCCTTTGTGTGCATTCTTTCTCAAAGTTTTTGTGTCCTTCTAAAGAATAATAGACCATGAATAAATAATGTGTAGTCCTAATATATGACTTAATGAATAAAGAATGCAAATTTATGGGTCCAACATAACCCCATACTAAGTTTGTTGTCTATCTTGAGGTAATGTTTATTGGACTTCTTCAAATAATTCTAGTACCTCGCTTTTCGCAGTCTTCATGTGCATACCATTTATTTATTACCTCTTAAATTAGTCACCTAAGTTGTCAAACCTGATTGGATATTTGGCTGAAAATTTTGGCACCATTAACTCTTGTGTTTACCACCGTATGCAAGTCTTCAACTTTTTGTGTAGCTTTATGCACGTATTTTATAGCTTCGTCTTAGCTTTATTAGTGAGATCGCTTAGTTCTATCAACCTCTACTTCACACTTTCTTGCTTTTCTATGCTTTCACTTCCAAAGGGATCTACCTAAGTCTCGCGTACATTTGCATACGTGAAGAAATTCAACTTTTTCAAAACATTTTCCAAAAAAAAGCATGGCGTAGTAGTTGGCGGGTGCCCTAACACGATGCGAGTCACGGGTTCAATTTTGCATGACCCCATCACGAACTGCGTGATGTTTAGGGTCATCCCACACGAAGATGGAATCAAGACCGCACATGGACTTGAGTAAGGAAAAGGCAACACCAACAAAGGATAGAAGAACATGCAAGTAAGGATAAGTTCAGACAAAGGCATGTAGGATAAGGAAGATCAAATATAGATAGGGCCAAGAATAGACCGCTAGTTACATATTGGTACACTTGCATGGAATTGGTAGAAGAATGGATAAAATTGGAACCTGATTAAGGATAGGCAAGAAACTTCTAGAAGGATCACCATGCAAAGCAAGGGTATGGTGGCAAGTGACTATATTTAGCCGCCGCTTGGATGTACTAGTTAAATGATAGTTGTAACTCAAGGGCTATTTATAGCGTTTAGAAGACTAGTGAAGGAGAAGTCCCCAATAGTATAAATACCCCATGAGGAATCCAGAGTGTGTGAGTATGAGTTGGAATAGTTAAGTTTTGTATATTTTGTAGAGAGAGAGAAAATTTTGTTAAGCTAGCATGAGTCGGTAAGTCGTTTTAATACTATGTAATTGTGCAACTAATGATCAATACATAAGCAAGTGTGTTTGGAATGGAAGAGTGTTTGTGCATTATATGTGTTGAGTTACTTTATGGATTTATCTTGTGTATGTTAAACCATCTGACTCCACTTCAACTAAGCTAACCTTGATGGAACCTAGAACCTTTCCACGCTTCAAGTGAGCTCGCCCTAGTTTACACTACAAAGTGTGATAGGCCAAAGTGCGAAGGGTAAAGGAGACTTTGTGCGCGCCTTGACGTCCGCAACCTCGAGCGCG
The DNA here is from genome assembly GCA_018340775.1 of Taxus wallichiana var. yunnanensis. Classification (NCBI taxonomy): domain Eukaryota; kingdom Viridiplantae; phylum Streptophyta; class Pinopsida; order Cupressales; family Taxaceae; genus Taxus; species Taxus wallichiana. The sequence goes on along the minus strand of CM031239.1, from coordinate 942,509,359 downwards.
TGAGCATGGAGTAAAGACACAACTAGACCCGCATGACACCAAGTTATCACTTGGTGAAAAATTGTTCTCTTGAAATGATACACTTGAATGAAATTGTAATGGAATCGTTGAACTTCTTTTTAGTGCTCAATAAGAATGTGACAAGAGAAATTGTAATTTTTCCTCTTGAATATATGGTTATCTTGTGTTGGGAAAATATGCATTAGGCATTTTGACCCCTCATAAGGGGGAGTGTATTATAATGTTACTCCTTCATTGTGATTGTGTTTGACCTTGGGCCCTTGAGAATTCGTAATTATTATTGTCGGTTCCTTGAATCATTGTACTTATTTTTGAAAAATAAGGATACAATAAGAGAGAGTTTTAACTCTTCCATTTGATAGTATTGGCAATGAGCATTGTGAAGCCTTGTGCATTTATTGATTTATTGTGCATATCATGTCATTGTATCTTGATTGTAACTTGTCTTAAGGAAACGTGTGAAGGGTTGTATGGCTTAATTAATGATTGTATATATGTAGCAATGTGTTAAAGTGCTAATGATGTGATTATTTTGTGATTCAATTTGCCTTGAATTTGTGAAGGTATAACTAAGGTGTGAATAACTTGGTGTACTATTAAAGTATGGTTTTCAAGTCCTAAGTATGGCTCAATTATCTTATGATGAACATGTTCTATTCACTTGCATAGGAAAGACAATATATGGAAGAATTTTATAGGACTTTGTCTACTCAGTATATTTAATCTTCTTTCGCATCCTTGATCATATCTATGGAATGTCATTACTTTGAGTACTAAGCTCCCAATGTGTAAAGGAGAAGGGATATTGTATTATAGTAAGTTGCACTATGTAGAGGTGGCTTATACTAAACATTGACTCATTCCTATGAATGTTAGGCAACTCTTGACTATCCACCGAGGTCACAAGGGTGACCCAAAGACATTCTTTACATAGGTATTTCATTGTATTTTGAAATATTATCATCTCATTTATGTGTTGTGAGTAGGAATTTTCTTTCATGTCTATAATGAGTATATGCATATGGATAGACTAAATATTGAACCTCGTGTGTAAGTGCGTAGTGTGAATGTGATTTCTTCTAACGGAAGTATTGAATTTCCTTCTCTTGTGTGATGGTTAAGAAAACCTTTGATCTTGTTAAATGACTTCTCTTAGCCGGGTTCATGGTGTTGTATGTGGTTTCCATTAATGGTCACGTTATCCTTTCCTTATGAACCTTGTGTTGTGATTCTTGGTAATGTAGGAAGTTGGACCATACTACGGAAAATTAACATGTTTGGGTCATGAATGTATGATGTTGTGTGCTCTTGTGGTGAAGCATTTTATCTTTTCTCTCTAAAATCTCTTTGGCTTATATGACCATGATGGGAGGAAGCATAGGTGACATGAATGTGTAATGTTTTGTTTATTCATGATAATGGAAAATGCATATACCCGTAGACATAGGATTGCACAAGTGTTGGTCTTGGGCATATGATGTATGGCACAACTATATGCGGGACAATAGATAATGTGTTGAATGAGATTGTACTTTGTTATTAGAGGCAATGTGCATTGTTTGTATAGATCTCTTAGGGACTCCTCTAGGATAGAGAGGTGAAGTTGTAGCTTTTTGTGTGTTATGTATCAAATCTTGTATCTTTGCATATTGTAAGAGTATCCTTGTTAGCATTCTTCTTGTTACATGTGGTAAGCATTACATGGGGCGTTGTAGTCTAGGCCCTCAGTGACCTAGCTAAGAGAGGACTTGGTTACAAGGTGTTCAGTGGTAAATTCTTTCTCCTAGCACCTTGCCTACAACAATGATGGAACGTGCCTTATACATGCTACATGTTCATTTGCATAGGTTGATATGTTTCCTTATGTTAACTATGGGTGTAGTACCTAAAGAGTGAAGTCAAGATGTGAGGACCTGTTATGTGACTTAATCTTATAGAGTACTTTGGTTAAGATTGAATTATTGGTGTATTATCCCGCCTTAAGTTATATATGCTTAGATTGTTGTTGTCGTCTAAGTGTAAGGAGTATTCAATGGACTTCTAGCCTTTATGGCCTTATGAACCTTCTAAGAGAAGAAGGGATGGTTAAAACATGCTTATTGCTCTATTTTGAGATTATTGATATACATGCTTATTGTTTGGGGGATTAAATACATTCTATATCGATGGAAAGTAACTTGTATAACCTTCATTAATGATTTAAGATGTTTATAATAGTTAATGGATTGATTGAGACTCCTCCTTATTAAGTAAATGCAACAAGAACAATTGTGTTTTGGATATAAGCAACATTTATGCTTGAAGCATGAATTAAATGATAAAGGATTGCTTATGTAAGCAAATTGTTAAGTCTACTTGGACTGTAATTAAATGCTTTTGTTGGATTGTTATGTTAGATAATTCAAATATGTTTTCAAAACAATATTATTATTCCTTTTAAAGGAAATGGAAAAAAATATTAAGTTCAATTTTTAAGTGAGATATTACTACAAGCATTGGTAAAAATGAAAAAGGAGATTGAAGAGAAGTATATACAACTAGTGACGAAGCTATTGGCGAACGGGTAATGTGCTAACAGCGTAGCTAACCACTTTGGTTAGAAAACTTACAGAGAAGTTGAAGAAACAGTGTCCTAGGAGAAGCATTTGGCCAAAGAAGTGATCTTAAATTTGCATGAGTGCATCACATTCGCAAGAGGATGTAGAGAAATAAAAGTTTGCATTCACGTCGTTGGACTGGACTACATAATTGCAATAGACCGTGTAGGATCTCTAGGTAGAAACACAAGCAACCTAGAATGTGCATGCATTGATGGTCTTCACACAAGATGGCAAGGAAGAAGGCAAGGCATTGAACATGTCTCTTTAATCTAGAGACAATGTGGTGGACCATATGTGAGAATGTGAAAGAAACGCATTGTGCAACACTTTTGTAGGCCTACATGCGCAAAGGATAAGGAAGTGTATTGAAAGACTAATAAGTGAAATAGCCAATTACGTCTCCTTGTATTGAAACTTCAAGTGCTTGACTCCTACTTGAGGTGATGCAAGCTATAACGCAACTCGAAGGGTTCTTCAGGGGGATTGATGAAGCAATTGCAAACTAGAACTACAAGGAAGAATTTGTTTCTTAAACCACAAGTAACATGAAAGGAATCCCAAAGTATCTAGCCCTATAGGCAATGTTGTGCGGGATTCAAAAGCCATGGCACTACCAACTCCACCTCCACATCTTGAAGAAAAGAAAAAGGTTTGCAAGGATCAAATTTCGATAAGAAATTTTTGGGAGAATTGCATAGCGTAGTCATGATATCTGCAAGTAGACCCACATAGGTTGAAAACCCAAAAGGGTGATCTATGGGGGATTTCTACATATTGATTACATAAAAGGGCAACTGTTTGAAACCCTACTTAATTGAAAAGCTACAAGGGTGGTTAAATAGTGCGCAACGGATGAAAATTGGTGAACAGTTTTCCTAGTGCAAACTATCAATAGAACATTAGAACATGCAAAGTAAAGCAGAACATCACAAGGCTAAAGAATGAAGAAAAACATCTACCAAACTTTGATAGCTTCTTTTGTCTCAAAATGAGACAATTATTTAAGTTTAGGAAATTGTTGGAAGGCTAGTAAGGCCTAATAGCCAACTTGGTATATTTTGTATTATCTTTGCACAATACCTAATGTGTGTGTATAGAATAGATCATGAGAAAAAATTAACAATATTTAAAGCTCCTTGAGCATAGGAAAGAAAGTTTAAGGGATTAGAAGGTTGATAGCCGCCTCTAAGTGTATAAAAGATGTAAGAATTATGCACAAAAGAGATGGTTGGTTCAAAACCGAAATAGAATCTGAAGTATTGTGTATAATCCTCTCTCTCTAGCTTGTATGTATCCATTTCCAAGTTTTCCCATTTTTAGCCTAGTGCGCAAGTATCAAGATGGGTTGATAACAATATTTATTCTTATTTTGCATTGTTAAAAGGCATGTAAATGAATCATTCTTACAAAATCCTTAGACTACAATCTTTGCATGTCATGATCAGAGATTCCAAGGACCCATGCTAACATCCATGATAATTATGGTCCATATCATAAAGGGGTTTTAAAACAGTCACAATGGTTAAGATAAAATGGTTCTCTGCATCACTACCCACGTGAACATTTTCTAAAGAGCATAGGATATGATGATATATTTTTAGCGATAATTTGGAGGTTCCAATTCCATCTTGATATTTGTTTCATGCTTGTGCTTAAAGAGATGGTACTTTGAATGTGTGAGTTTCTTTTGGCAGAATCAGGCAGAAGTCAAAAGGCAGGCTTCTAAATAAAGGAAAACTCAAATACTCAGGTCAAACGAGTCCATCAAACAGTTTTTGCCACTTCAAGTGTAAATTAAAAGAAAATACTCGTCAACTCTAGTTTTGTCATCCCTACTAATAGTATCAACATTTTTAAGCAAGTGAACATTTGATCAAATTTTGCTTGGCTCGTCATCTTAAACATGGAGATTAAATTTTGATAGAAAGTCCGTGACTTCCAGCATTACTCTCCCAAGCAAACCTGATATCTAAAAATGATGAAATACTAGTTGACTTCTGTGGTGGATTTATATTTGCATACTAAAAGAAAATCCTAATCAACTCATTGATTTTCCACCACTACTAATAATATCAATCTGTTTTTACACATTGGACTACTATCTGCATGTTTTTGACCTACAAAGTTGACTTTTGCATTGAATTTATATTTGCATATTACAATCCACTGAATAATTACAAAAACCCAAGCGATGTAGAATACCAAATAACTGCCTTCGGTCATATGTATTTGCATTATCCATGCCATGAGCATCCATTGAATTTTATGCAGAGATGTTCCTTGTGCCATGCACTGTATTTATATCTGGAAAGAATTGCAAATAGTGGCAGTTTTATTTTAGTAACACTGTCAAATCCTACCCCTGCAATGTGCCAGATTGACAGGCAGACCCAGAAAATTTTCGTAGGTGCTATGAATTAACCACGAGACTCAATCTTTGTCACGTTATTTTAAATTATTCAGAGTGGAAACTAACTCGCTTTATGTTTTTTTCCTTCATAAAAAATGCTAAAAAAATCTAAGTATCCAAAGGATGGAATTTAATTAGGATTAAATAGGTGCTACAACAACAATTGAACAGAAAATGTCATTGTTTCAAAAAGATTTTAATGAGCTGCAAAGCAAATAATGACCTAAGTAATGCAATTTCACGGCATTACTTATTTGTTCCCTTTTAACTTTTTTGGGTTGTGAGCTTCAAACATCGCAATACTAAGCAGAGACAAACATTGCCCAATACCATTGACTTGATATTTGTAAAAGATCTGTTCCTTTTGGTGCTACAATAACAGAAATAGCCATTACGGCATTGCAGTGAAATATTGAATGAAAAGTTAAGAGCTAATTGGGAATTATAATCAAAGCCTAGAAGTTCTTTTGCAGTTTTCACAAAAACCACAATCTTTAAAATTTCTAGAAAGTGTCGGCCAGCCAAAACGCACTCATGATTAGGCAAACAGCAAAATGTGATATAGTGGATCACCAAGAGCATTCAAAGTTAAGAGCTAATTGGGAATTATAATCAAAGCCTAGAAGTTCTTTTGCAGTTTTCACAAAAAACCACAATCTTTAAAATTTCTGGAAAGTGTCGGCCAGCCAAAACGCACTCATGATTAGGCAAACAGCAAAATGTGATCTAGTGGATCACCAAGACCATTCAAAGTCCCAGGCATGTCAGAGCTGTTGTAAACACTTGTTTAGAGGGGGAAAGTATGGAGTGAAGACCTTCTCTAAGCATAAAAGTTTTACAGGCTCTTAGCATTATGTTCTATAACTTGTACATAGTTTAAGCAATAACGTATTTCATCATAAGACCAGAGACGCTCCAATGAAATAATTGTCGGGCACGTGAAACATGTAACAAGACAATTTTCAGTGAGCTCCATCTTATATGTTATAGAAGGCACACTAAAATGGCAGGATAGGGCAGAAATCTCTACTGATTCCCAGAACGGAACTCATTTTTCACAATTGTCAAAATCTCTAAGAACCTAAATTACTCAACATGATTTCTTCTGAAAAATAGGCATCAAAAGAACAGTTTGAATGGATTGAGAATGGTTCATTTATTGATTAAAAATTTAAACAAAATAAAAATTAAAAAATCGTATACTGAATTCTGTACCATTGAAAGCATTGCGACAGAGAACACTAGTAAATAATATATGGCTTTACTTGGCTGCTAACAAAATTTATCAAGTGTTTTGACCAAATTTTGGCAAAGACAGATGCCTAACCAGAAGTGTTCCATTGCCAAATGATCTGATATCATTATTCCTTCAGTGATCTGATGGATGCATTGAGATTTTACTTTTTAGATAGTATAGTTTTGTATCATTGAAGTAAAGAGCATTGAATCTTCAGCCCATTCGTCACACATTTACACACTAATTTTGAATGAAAATTCGTAGCTTGGGCTGGCATTAAAAACATGCCCTTGGCATTCTGACTCTAGTGACCCTAAGTTTCAAAATAATGATTACTTTGCTTATTAAAGATGATATTATGTATTAAAAAAATGGAGCTCAGATCCATGTAGTACAGGTAGACTCCTAAGGCCCCTAATACACACACAAAACAATGATAACACGATAGTACATCATTTATGTATCACTTTAGAGAAACAAACAAACTGCAGAAGAGGCAGAGTTCCATAAAGCATTGACCAATAAATCAATCAACGCATGTTCCAGTATCAATATTCACATTAATATTGACAGATGCTCAAGAAAGGAAATATAATTATATAACAAAATAAGTCAATAAGCATTTCATTAGCAACAATGCATACTGAACTGCACCCACTTGATATCCAATCCCACAATCCACCAAGCTAAATTTGTCAGTATCCAATACTCCACGAATAGAAACAGATTTCTCATAAGGTGCTGAAATTACATAGAGAGCTTCTGCACAAGATGCAGAACTCTATTACAATGTATCATGCTCCTTCATATTATGGGTCAAAATACACCCGACGTTATATCTATTCTTAAGCAGAAGGTGGAACTGCACTTGCCGTTCAATAGTGGTCTTCCTTTGCTTATTTTTGCTGACAGTAGTCCGTCAATATTGACTTTTAAAGCGTTCCATTTCAGCCTGCAAATGACAAATTGAAATTATTATTCTAAATATTATTGGTACGTGAATATGTCATGTTACAACTTCCTACCATTACCACAGGCATTAAGGATCACCAAGAAAAGGTATCAAACATTAATCACAATTACAATCTAGAAGAGTGTTATCCCATCAATAAAACTGCTTCACAACTCAGATACTAGTATGGAAATTTCTAAGAAAACAAAAGACACTAATCCTGAACCTCAACAGAATCATCTTTAAATAAAAACAATAGAAAACAATAGTACACATATACACACACAAAATCATGTCATAAGAGAACTTTAATCCTGACTGTACAAGAAATGTGCTAAAATGTCTGAGGACTATATTACTGTGAATAACTTGCCCGATGCCCAGCAATAAAGGAAATAAAGTAGGGAAGCCTAGTTCTGTGCCATATAGTATAGAATAGGATTCAGGAGGAAGTAAATTTTACCATAGTAATTTATCCTACATATAAAAGACATTAAAGAGTAAATGATAATTTTAGACCTTTATGCCAAAGAGCAAAAAAACATTTTTGATAATGTTTATGTGGGTAATCTGTGAGCAATTAATCCTTGGCCAAGTGCAACGCTCATGCTTCTCTTTGAGTATCTTACACCTGGGCTGCTTCAAACCTCAGAAAAGTGTGTTTCTTTAATTATGCTCAAGTACTATCCAAGCAAATTCTCCTTCCCAATCTACAACTCAAAGAACAAGTATTTGTTATAACTTATTACATGTGCTCAAGAAGGAGATGTAGCCAGGTTTGATCCAGATCCCGGGGTCAAGGGGAAAACACTCTAAATGAGGATTTAGATGTGTTATAACCTTATAAGCGTATACAGAAGCAATATTGAACAAGATTTAGAATAGAGAAAATAATAGAACTGGAACAGAAAGTTATATTAATATGTGCACTCTGTACATGGCATACTCTCGAGGGAGATGTATGGGCCTGTGGCTGCTTATCTTCTACTAGCTGCTTGATATTTAAAGCTACAGATATGTATACATAGGTTACAAAGCCATGAAGACTGAAACAAACGAAAAGGAAGTCGAAACGGTCGCACTTCCATGCGCGAGTGAAAATGTGAGCTCTAGAAGTGCCACCTAGCATGGTACAGTGTGGCACGGAGTGTCCACATGGCCACTGAGAGTTTCGAATGTTCTGTACAAGAGATGATCTGTGCAGCATGTCTATGGGTGCTGCAAGGGTTGCTGATGGTGTGTAGAGGTTGTGCTCATGGCACATTGTTGTGTAGAGTGCATGGATGTGGAGCTGCAAAATGCTGAATTGCGCCAAACAGTGTTGAGATTGATCTTCACAAATTTGCTGGGAAGGGGAATTTTGGGGCTCTGCCCCATATTTGATAAAGGGAGCAATGTTGTCTTTTGAGCTGCACGGCATGTATCATGGTGCTGCGCAAAGAGTGCAGGATGCGAGGACTACATGAAGGTGCTTGAAGTGTGGATTTGCACAAATGACCAAGGCACTCAAGGAAGAGCATGGATTGGCAATGAAGCGCTCAAATCAGGGTTGTTTGGCGAGAAATACACACTAGATTTCACTCCTAGCCCTATTCTTCATTGTTTGTTCTTGGAGGCCCCAAATGGCAGCCTCTCTGAGGCTATCTCCATCAGCGGAATGAGGTGCAGGTAGAGTTGCAATTGGGTGGGCAATGGTGCGGTAAACTTAGAATTTATCTTGAAAAAACTTGTACACAAAAGAAAACAGAAACTTTTAACAATCTTTTGGGCATGAAAAAGTGCTAATGAATAGTTTTTATGTTGACATTTTCCCCTACATTTTAAGCTTTTTTGTTTCCCAGATAGTTCACATCTCTTTTAATTCAGATTTGAGATAGACTTCTCAAAAAGTTTGTGGGTAGTTATCAAGAGACTAATCCTTGGTCAAGGACTCAAGTGTAATGCTCATACCTCTCTTTGAGTAGCATACACCTAAACTGCTTCAAACCTCATTTTATTCAATTCATATGTGATATCCAGATATTAATTTAATAACAACAAAAACTTCTGCTGAGATAAATTCATACATATTATTGATTTTTGTTTCTTAAATAGCCCACATCTATTTTCAAATTCAGATTTCTGATTTCAAAAATCAGATCTAAGCTTCTAAAATTCAGATTTCAGATTTTCAGATCTAAGCTTCTAAAATTCAGATTTCAGATTTCTAAAATTCAGATTTCAGATTTCAAAAATCAGATCTAAGCTTTTACAATTCAGATTTCAGTTTTCAGAAATTCAGGATTCAAATTTTTAGTTCAGGTTTCACGTGAATCAGCTGTACATATGTGGGTTACTTTGTTATCAAAACCATTATAAACTACACAGACTGATAACAGTCAATAGTAAATACCCATCATTAGTAAATTGTCGAGGCCAACAGTTAATTGCCACAAGGAATGAATAACCAAGGGATCAAACCCCTTGCCCATGGTGAAACATCTAAGATGAATCACCATGTATATAAATATTAGACTACGAATGAATACCTAATTATGAAATAACCAATCATTGTGTTATCTTAGTGAACGATTTTCATAAGTCTGTGTATGGGCCAGAAACCCCCATTTGATTTCTTTATGGTGAATGTGATATAGAGAGACCATACAAAAGGCTAATTTCATGAGGGCCCAAACCCAACTTCCTGATTGCCCGACAACATCATCTGCATCCATAGTACTTATTCAATAGATATTTGCTCATACGCTATGTTTCTATGTGATTGCAGTGTTCTCATAGCATTATTTTTGAGTTTGTTAGTCATCGGTAAGAACAATGAGATAATTGCTCATATGTTGTGTTTCTACGTGCTAATGTATACATTTCTGAGTTTCTTAGTCATTGGTAAGAACAATGAGCATTGTTCAAAACTCGCGAATTTGTGAAAGGACAGTCCTGGAATGCTTTCCGCGTGAGTGATTTGGATGCATTACCAACCCCTCAAACTGCCCTATCCAGCACCAGATGGTTATATCACAGATCCACATTCTATCACTACAAAAATTAAGCCCAAGATACAAAAGATAGCATGCTCAACATCTATACACTAGTGCCATCAAAAAATAAGGTTTATGCGTTCGAGGTTCTACATGTCCCTACCGAACTCAACATCAACAGGTTCACTGGAGTCATAGAAACATACTTAGTCTTTGACTATCACTTGGTCATTCCATGGTCACATCACAATCTTGAGCTCCTTTCCCTAAGACTGCAAAAATAACCTCTAATCATATGTATGGTTATTTTACGATCATATCACACTCGTGAGCCTCTCAGCCTCTTAGTCTGGACATATAATTATGGATTACCACTTCCAATGAGCCCATCCCAATCCACACCATGGTTGAAACTTGAGGTCCTCGCTATTTTCCGAATCAACCTCCAACATGAGATCACTGGATCAGATACAAGCACCGTCCATAAGCCTATTCCAGACACCTTGAAAAGCATGTCTTCATCAACTACAAACATGCCTGTAACTAGGGTACTTGAGTAATTCATAGTCCAACAAACTTTAAGCAAATTATCAATCGGCCCCAGTTAAACTTCATTAACTTAAATTACACGAATTTCATTCACTAGTAACCAATAATTCGCCCACAACAACCACGTTACTTTTCACATGTACAGATAATTTTACCCAGCTTGTGAACTTTACTAATGATCGACTCTTTGTCCAGATAACTATTGATCATGTTGATCAAGCCTACAAGAAATAGCAATTAAACAAGTTGTTGGAAAAGAATCATAACCCTTGTGAACTTAATATCAAATTTGATAGTTATCTTCAAACGCAAGTTACTAGACCATGTTGGCCCAGTGCTATAACATACTAGGCACCCCTAGTACCTCAACTTCATACAATGTTACAAGCTAACTTGATCCTTAAACATCAACAAAATAATAACTCGACATCAATTTTTGACACTAGCTATTTAACTCAAAAATTGACACTAAATGTATAACTCAAAATACTTTGATTCCTGCAAAAAATGAGCAATTTAACTGTGAATACTCATCTTCCAAAAACTCTAATGACAAATTTTGACAACTCAACACAACAAGACATGAAATACTTTTGAACAAATTCACGTCCTGTTCATTTGTGCTCAAATTCTATCTTGTGAACCTTCCTAAACAACTCATCCAACTTGTGACCAAATCATTGAACAACGCAAAAAAATCATGTTTCAATCCAATCAACATAAAACTGGTACAGTCATACACTTCTCTGTGCCATCACATAGTGATTCCTAACAATTCTTTGCCAGGCCGAAAGCAATTTGATATTTCTTAACCATACATGTGTACATACTGCAAAAGACTCCATCATATCACCAAATGTGAAACATGAAAATCAAATACCAATATTCCCTTTCACTGTGCAAATATAAAAATTGCAAAAAAGAGTTCCTAGTGTAAAATTCTTCAGAAGAAAATGATAAACAAACAATCAGCAGCACTTGATACCCAAGGTGATACACAAAACATGTTGTATTTAGGATTGGACTCAAAACTTATAAAGATTAGATTCAGTGTGAGGACACCCAAGAATGTAAAGATGACCCAACACTTACACTAACATGTAAGAGATGGGAATAGACTTACAAATCAAAAATTTAGATGGAAAGTCACTAATAGTGAACACCTACGATGAGGAGATGGCAATGGAATGGATGAGGAGAGGCTAAGTCCTTTTAGAATATCAAGGCAAGTTAAGTAGAGTTTAGGAGGAAGATAAAAGAAACTATTGAAGCCTCTGACTAACGCCACTTATACAGATGAGGATGAGTTGAGAAACCCAATATGGTAAAGTGAAATGAAGAGATAGAAGCCATTCCTCAAAGAAGAGTACAAGTTAATAAAGTCCAATAAAGTCTTAAAGACTTGTATAGCGAAAACAAAGAGAATATTGGGAGTAGATCTTAATGCATCTAGTTCGCAATTTAATTTATCAGCTTCAACACATCATTTACATTCAAAGTGATTCACATTGCAAGTTCATTCACAGCAACAAAGGTTTCCAGATTCAACTTCTGGTGTTTGTCACCCAATCACCAATATTCGTGACTTAGTTCCAAACTTCCAAATGCAGCTTTTGATCTAAATCTAGTGTTCCAATTACCATCATTCTTAAGACGAGAGTTCCTTATGCACTTCGACGAACCACTCAAGTTAGTTGAGGGTGTAGATGTTATCACTGAATGAACCATACTCTTTTCGTATGACATTTTAGCTTGGACGAATTTAGCATTAATTAATTGAAAAGAGTACTTCACTACTTATCACCTAGTTATTCAATCATAGGATTATTCAACCATCATGACTAGTGAATTGCCAAAGGTGAAATATAATGTGCGCAAACATCATTCAAGGTGAACATTTAAAGTGAATTTACCAAGTACACATTAGAATCACATATGAAGGAATATAGGATGAATGGTAACTTCCAGCCGTTGTATGTGTACAGACCACCGTTGTGTACATAGGCACAACATATTATTAGTATTATGTTTCAGTCATTAGTCCCTAGTCTTAGTGCTATTATTTAAGTCATGTTTCGTCTACCCAGGATTGGTGAAGGGTTAAGTCGCAGGCTAAGCAGGGTTTCTCGTTGAGTATATGGTAAGGGGAAACCTTAAAAGATGTATCTCTGTCAATCTTATTTTGTTAATGCAATCGAAGAGCCACGTGTGAGTACTTGTGTTTGTAATCAGATTTGCAGGCACAATCCATCTAGGGTGAGTAGGTGCCCCAACTCATATTTTTTTATGTTGTTCATTATTTTCTGCATTTGTTCTCCACAAATAGTTTAGGTATGCAGCAACTGGTATCAAAGCTTCAGTTAGTTTTCATTGCCGTCACAACAATGCCAAAGGGGTTTATCCAAGATGTACTTCAAAGTTTGTGACAAAGGAAGAGATGATGCAGTTGCTTGCAAAATTCATAATAAATGTCAAGAAGGAACTAATCTCTTTCGGAAAAAGGCCAGTGGGTTCAGAGTTTGAAAAAGATGATATCAACCCTTGGTGTCTGGTCCCTCGGATGGGGTGCCAAAGGAGAAGGGGGAAGAAAGCCAACAAAAATCCTCTTTTAATCTGCAAATGAAGGTCCCAGAAAAAAAATTGAGGAAGATAGTAGAGCTACACACATGATTGAGTGAAGTCCAATGAGCATTCAAGGTGCACAAAATCTATGACCCCGAGGAGAAACAAACCATGGCTTTGCAGCATCTTGATGGGGCAGCTCATTTATGGGGAAGTGGATAATATCTCAAAACCCTAGAGGGAGTTTTACCCAGTTTACCGAGGCTTTGACTCAAAAGAGTGGATCAAAAGCAGGACAAGCCATGTGATACCCAGCTTGTGCATTATTTTAGAGATATGACTATGGAAGAGCATGAGGATTGGACCATCTTGACACCTTTAAGTTTTTCCCATAATCAAAAAGAATTGGTTTTTGGTCATGGTCAACCCTATTAGCACACTTAATATTTTGGACAAGAAACAAGTATATAGGTTGGGTATCCATCTAGACAATTTTGAGAGTTTTCCATTCAGGTAACAAGCAATTGAACATTGAATGCTTTGGATCTGTACATAATGTGGAGCTTTCATTGTACCCTCTAGGATAAAGTTTATGTCATTGATATTAGGGGAGTGGATGTTGTAACGTGTGTTCAATGGTTGCACTCATTGGGAACATACTACACCAATCACCAAATATGGTTTTTGGCATTCATGAAATGGGACCACAACTATAATAACAAATATTTTTGCTAATGCACACAAGTAAGCTCCAAGAATTTCAAAGTTGCTTTCCAAGAAAAGAGGTAGTTTTCCATTACCTACCAAAGAGTTTGCCAGTGGACAGGGGGTTGGAATATATTATTGAGCTTGATCCTACCAAGGCCCAATAACAATACGCCTTGATTGATATGTGCACGTTCAAAAGTCAAAGATTGAAAGGCTCATACAAGAGCTATTTGAGACTGGGATCATTGTCCCTAGTTAGATCCCTAATGTTGCATCGATGGTCCTAACTAGGAAGAAAGATGGATTATATCGTCTTTGCATTGCTTAGAGAGCACTCAACAAGATCACCATTAAAAATTGGAGCAAAGTGTTTTCAAAAATAGACCTCAATTTTGGATATGATCAAAAATTGATCAGGGTAGAGGACCGAGGAAGACAACATTCAGTTTTCGTGAAGGTCTTAACCAATTCCAGGTCATGCCTTTCGGGCTTTGCAATGCTGTTGCCACATTTCAAGCATTGATGAACAAGGTATTTAGCAAAATCCTACGTAAATTTGTTAATGTATTTTTGGATGATATCTTTGTTTATAATAGATCATTAGCATCCCATATAGAGCATATGGGCATTGTAATAAATTAATAATTATTCTGGCTGAAGAGAAGTTGTATGTCAAGGCCTATAAGTGTGAATTTTCCATGTCATCCTTAGAGTACCTAGGTCACATTATTCATGTTGTAGGGCTGCACATAAATACTACCAAAATAAAGGTGATAAGTGATTGATCGGTGCCCAAGTCCCTTAAGAATCTGCAAAGTTTCACAAATTCTCAGGCTCAAGATTCTGCCCGTAAGAGATTTTATACCATGATCCATCCTCTAAATAACCTTACCAAAAGGGGTGCTTTCAATTGGCTTGCCAAGGCACAAAACGCTTTTGAAGATCTCAAGCAACCTCTTGTGACTACTCCAGTATTAACAACTCCCAATCTTTCCAAGCCTTTATCATTGGATGTTGATGCTTCTAGATTCAAGCTCGGTGCAATATTCTCTCAAGCTGATCACCCAATTGCCTTTGAAAGCATGAAGTCAACGTATGGCAAGGAGATGTTGACCATCCTACATGCAATGGCCAAGTGACATCAATTTTTGTTGAGAAACAAATTCTTTATTAAAAATTTAGAACTGGCCATCTCAGCCTCAAGCACTTGTTGACTCATAGAATAGTCACAGAGTAGCAACAAAAAGGGTTGATCTTCTACATGCATATGACTTTGAAATCATCTATAAGAAAAGGAAAGAAAATGTGGTAGCAAATACACTATCGCGCCAAGAGAAGTTGCTTGTCTTTCATTCCATCTCCATTAGACAACTTGCTTGGCTATAGGATCTTCTTCACAATAATTTAAGTGATAATTTTATAGTCCAATTAAGAAAAACATTGTATACAGAAGGAAGGCAAAGGCTTGGTTAATTCACAATGGCATCATCCTCTTCAAAAATTGCATCTATTGCAGGCACGGATTCCCTTTAGAGTAAAGCGCATTTGAGCACGGACATGAGGCTCTATCTGCAAGCCACATAGGTTTCCAAAAAGCCTAAAAAATCTAACCTGAAACTTCCTCTGCAGTACATGAAGGACGACACTTTGCAATTTGTGGCAATATGTGACACTTGTCACTACAACAAAGTCTATAGTTTTCCATCCCTGAGTCTTATCCAAACAAATGTCATTTCCAATCAGAAGTTGGAAATTATATCCACAGACTTTATCTCATGATTGCCGAGATCTGAAGGTAAGGATGGAATATTTGTTGTGGTAGATCATGTGACTAAGTATGCTCATTTCATTCCTATGGAAAAGACAAGATTCAACAGTCCTAAGGTTGCTCAATACTAAGCTTTATTTCCAACATATTTTTTTAGCTACGTGGGATCTTAGAACAAATCATTTGTGATCGAGATTGTATCTTCCAAAACAATTTTTGCATCAACGGTTTTGGTTGGTAAGGGTGACATTCAACATAATTAATTCCTAACATCCCCAAACAAATGGATGAATAAAGATGTGCTTGGAAGGGTATCAAAGGATGTATGCAAGGGATGAGCAAAGCAAGTGAGTGAAATGTTTATATCTAGCCGAGTACTGAAACAACACCACGTACCACTATGCCATAAAGATGTACCCATTCAAGGCATTATATGGTTACAAACGTCCATTACTTTAGGGGGAAGGTCCCTATGACAGTAGAGGCAATGGAGGAGGTGTAGGACATATTGAGACAGTTGAAGGACAATTTGTCCATGAATGAGAATCAAATGAAGCAACAAGCAAACCAGCACTGAACAAAGCACAAATTTGAAGTGGGGGATATAGTTTTATTCATTTTCACACATAGAAGCAAATGATACTAAAGGAGAAGGGATAGCAGAAGCTACAACCATACTACTAAGGACCATACAACATTCGCGCTAAGGTCGAGGAAGTAGCCGTAGCACTCGGTATCCGAAACAAAGAGAGAATTAATGATGTGCCCCATGTGTCATGTTTGAAGAGGAAGATAAGAGCTCATATGGTACCGCAGATAGAAATCTCAGCCACATATGCAAGCATATCGGCGCCGTAAGGGATAATTGAGGACGACATGAAATTGTTGTGAAACAAGAGAGTCTGATATTGGAAGATGACATGGAAGGGGTTCCTCGTGGAAGACTCAATGTTCGAAAACAAAATATCATGGGCAAGCATCCAATTTACGATGACTTTATAAAATGGGCCAAAACTGTAGGGCACCTTGAGAAGTTTAAGAGGAAAAAAACACCATTCTCATTCACAGGCTTCGTTAAGTTATATTGTTTAATGTGTCAATTTGAGCTATGTTTTGTGACTTAGTGGCCATGGGTGCCATTCTCAACATTTACACCACTTATATGTAAAAGCGTAGCCTAAAATGGGCCAAAACTGTAGGGCACCTTGAGAAGTTTAAGAGGAAAAAAAAAACCATTCTCATTCACAGGCTTCGTTAAGTTATATTGTTTAATGTGTCGATTTGAGCTATGTTTTGTGACTTAGTGGCCATGGGTGCCATTCTCAACATTTAAACCACTTATATGTAAAAGTGTAGCCTAAAATGTTGTATGTCTTGTGCTTCCTCAAAGGTCACCCATCCTAGTGCTACTCTAGGTTGAGTGTGCTTAACTATAGAACTTTTACTAGCTTTGCTGACAAATCCGTTTAAGTGTGGGGGCTAGTTGTGTACCTAGGATTAGTGAAAGATTAAGTCATGAGTTAAGTAGGGTTTCCTTTCCCGTTGAGAATGTATTGAGGGAAAACCCTAAAAGATGTTTATCTTTCAATCTTGTTTTTAATGCAATACAGAGAGCCGCCATAATGTGAGTGCTCATGTGTTTACAGTCGGCTTTACAATTGCAATCCATTTTATTTTTCTTCATATTTGTTTCTGCATTCAATATTTTTGCATTTGTTGTCTGAGACTAATTTAGGATCGCAGCAACCACCATATACATATACATACATATATGCATGCATGCATATATATATATATATATTATAATTTTTTTATACATGTCTGTCAAAAACAAAAATCAAAGTGGGACCTAATACACACACGCGTGTATGTATTAGGTCCCACTTTGATTTTTGTTCTTTACAGACATTGTATAAAGAGAATTCTCTCAGACTCGACTTGCTAAGATCTCTAACCCACGTGATGAATGTCTACCAAATTGTACTTCCTGTAGTGAATAATACGAATCCATTGCATATTTCTTCAGATGTTTGTCTATAAAGATCTTCAAAAGTTTGTCTTTAGAGATGCATCCTTGCTGTCTAACATCAAACCTAATGAGGAACAAAGGCAGGCACATACTGTGGGGACTAACTTCACCAAGTGTAGTGAACTTAAGCCCTACACTTTAAGTTCCGTTGAATTTCAAACATATTCAGAAGAGTTCAACAAACTTGAAAACATAAGATGGTTTGTCCAATATCAGATCTCACATGAATCATAAGATAGTTTGTCCAATGTCAGATCTCATATGAAAACATATAAGATGGTTTGTCCAATGTCAGATTTCACATGAAACATTTAGCTTAAGCATATGAATATTCTAGAATCAATACTCTGAATGAGAGTTAAACAATGTTTTTACATGTCCTATAAGCGAATATTAATGATCGGTCTAAATTTCCCTCACAACTTAACCACATTTTTATGCCAGTTGAAAAAAAAATGAACTTTGATGTAATACCACTATTAGTAACGCCTCCTTACACCTGCCTACACACACAAACAAGAGATCTTTGCACAGACTGTTGGCACACAATGAATCTACTTGCATGATAAAATGTGATAAACAATTTTCCATGGAAACCCCAAACAAACGAGGAAATATGGCCATCACAAAACCAGTCATCAAAATTGTCCTGATTTTACATTCATTAATGATCCTTCGATTAGGATTCAAGTTTCACTGATTCAGAATCCAATAAATCGCCATAATCTTCCTTGAACCAAGATATAGCCACAAAACGAGAGCTCCAGATTGAGGCCACAAACTAATGTTATCCAAAAATCTTGAACACTGAATTGAAGCCACAGACCAAAACCTTTATATTGAGGCTATAGTCTAAGTCTAACAGCTTTGAGTTTAAGCCAAAAATTAACAACCCAATAATCTTGAAAACTGTAGATGAAGCCACAAATCAACAACTCCCCACTGAGTCCGCAAACCAACAGCTCTCAGTTCAGGACAGAAGCCAAAAATCCAAACATAAACAGAAGCATTACCACCATAGCAATAGCTCGTCATTCTGGGGCCAACAACTAAGGCTCACAAAATTGCATTTGCTCCTCCAAATTCATGTTATACCGTATAACAAATTACCAATGGAATCAAATAGCAAAAAAAAAATGCAATTTAATAGAAGTCTGGTGCGAAAACATTTGATGCAGTCTAATAGAAAGCTATCAAAATCAAATAAAGAAAAAAAATTGACTTTTGTAAATTATCAAAGAATATTTCCTCAATTAATTGTAATAAAATCCAAAATTTTCAGAAAGTAGTAGTCTGAAAAAGTCAATTAACAACTCAAAAAAACCTCAAAGGTTTATATACATGTGCATATTCCCGAAAGTAATATGCAATTTTTGGAGAAAGAAATTTGTTGAAATTGATGGAGAGGATACTCTCTTATATAAGACATTTGTACTTATCATTTCCTTACAAAATTACCTGGATTGGCCGAAGGACTGTAGAAACTGACTCTGTCATTGGCATACAGGCTCCACTTCCAATAGTGTAATCCTTGTCCTATGACAATGTCCGTGGGTCTGAGTCTGAGGTTCATACTGTCACTTAACAAGTTCCTTACAAGACCAATGTGACAGCTAACACTACACAAAGTTTTCTTACGTATTGACGAAACACTCTTAAAATGCACCTTGTAATGGTGTGCAGGCATTAAGAGTCTCAAGGTTCTCTGACTGATCCCCAATCCGGATATGTTTCCTTCCCAATTTGAAATTCCATCTTGCAATAGCATGCATTCTATGTCTAATTTTAAAAATCATCCAGGTCAGAAATGAAAGAACATTGGATAAACTGAGCAGAATAACTGTTTTGCCTGGATACCAAGATATAAGAGAAATCAAAACAGATGAAAAGATAAAAAGTGTTATTCGTGGTATTCTAATTAGCTTTGCCTTTACTTACAGAAAGAAAGTCACACAAGGATGGAATGTGACAAAGCCCTAATTGGGGTGGTTGCATTCCCAAAGATTGATGACCGTGAAGAAGCATAAATCCAAATGGATAGCAAGACTAAAAACATAATTCTCGTGCTAATAAATTTAAACACGGATGGAATAGGACAAATTCCTAAGCATGGTTAATCTCCTCATAGATTATAGTACTTGATCAATGATAGGAAGAAACTGTGACATGAAGAATCTGGAAAGCTTTGCTTGAAAAAGCTTTGACTTTTCACTGACAATGGCATAACATATTCAGATTATAATATGACCAAATCTAGCCATCATGTCTGCCAATTTCTCAGAGATGCTAATTACAAATTTGACACTGCGTAAAATTTCGGGATCATTAAAATTTCAAATTACGACAAACGGATGACATAATTCAAGGACAGACTGAACTTTTCCTACATGTTCCACATCCTCGTTATGATCTAAACCAATGGCAACAATATGTACCAAAATGGCCTACTATCACGTTGGCCTCCTATTGAAAAAGCATATTTTTCTTAATTGAGTTTTATAGAGTCAAAGTAATATTGTCTTGGGAGACAAACTTTAATCATATTGTGATCTGTGAAGTACGGAATCAGAGCTGAAGAATTCTAAGCAGCTAGATGATAATGCTAAAATCAAAATGAAATAAGCACTCTTTCAAAGCCACTTTTCAAACAAACTCTCTTTAACAACATCGTCGATCTTCAAATATCAATCACAAGTCGATTCATTCAAATATTCTACCTCAAATAATTTAGATGGCAATTATCTTACATGGCAATCAACTTGTATTTGAGGTAGAACATCCTAGGTTATTCCATCTTTATCGAGAACATTGATTGCCAAGTATCGATCAAAAGATGCTTAGTGTAGTTACTTTAGAATACTAGCTCAGTCCTTGTAACTTATGTGTAAAAACTGAATGTGTTATACAGGTAAACTAGACAAAATGTATCTTTTGTTGAATAAGCGCTTACCAACAACTAACTTCTCTGACCTATATTACAAGAGATATATCACAAGAAAAGAAGAAGAGGAATAAACACTACCTCAAAGCTATTCTTCAAACAATCGAGCTCTTTATCAAGATCATCGATTGCCAAGTTGTAAGCCTGCATTGGAGAAGACTGGCTTGTAGTTTGAATCTGGTAAACCAGGAACCATTTGCAAATTCAGTATTTTGCTTGAAACACAACATTTTCAGGGTGTTCTTGCACAATTGGATACATGCTAACATCTACATAAGTTCAAATGGAAAGCTAAATCTGAATAGTTCTTTGAATTTTTCCAGAAAAAAAATTGGTTGAATAAACTTACTTAAATGCAGCCTAAAGAAGTTATTAAATTCAAAGGGTTCATACAGTGTGAGAATAAACAAAGGAACTGACCCTAAGGAGAACTTTGTACTGCAACGGATGCGGCAACTTGTAGCCAGCAAAAAGCACATTTGGGTCCCTGTGCAATTGCCTGTTACAGATGCATACAATATCAGTACCAATTCATTTTGGGAATCTGTACGTTCGGACTTAAACTAATCCCACATTAAACCTGAACCTCTTTTAATCCAGAAGATAAGAAGATGAGTCAACGAAGTAACAAGAAGAATTGGTCATCGTGAATTAAGATCATCAAATGACCTAATTTTTGTAACAGGAAATCTAAACTTTTTCAATCAGAACATAACAAGGCCGTCATAAAAGAGGGGAAAAAAAGAATTTCATGAATTTAGGAGATCGACTGACGAATTTTAAAAACAGGAAACTTCATTTTCATCAGATCTAATGAGGAAAGGCCTCAACAAAAATTGAAACTTCATGTATTTGGGACATCAAAAGACATAAATTTTAGAAACAAGAAAAATTATATTTTTCAATCAAATATCGATGAGAAAAAGCCCAATAAAGCATACAAAAGAAATCTTAGCCTTGTTAATTTGGCTACGCTCAACTCCAAAAATACTTATCTCACAAAACTTAGGTCCTATCAATCCTATGCAAATGGAACCAGTGGACTCATTGTCTGCATCCTGCAACTAAACCATAAATGCTTGAAATGGCTACTTACATGCGAACAACATTGCCTATTGTATGATCTTCTCTCTCGATGACAAAGGTTGCAGCATTCATAATTTTCATGTCCCTTTCATAGCTCACTCTGAAACACCCAACATAAAAATATCAACAAATACCCATCTGCAGATTACCCAAACCCAAATGTGCTCAGCACCATGAAATCCCAACACAGGCATCTCTATGTGGAGAGCGTAGCTCTCAGATGGTGATGGAAAGAGATGTGTGTAACATACTTTTTGGTGCCCTCGGGCACCACAAACTTCTCATATCGATCTGGGGCATTCATGGTGTCCTGTTGTTTAGTTTGAAAAGTTAAAAGATTTTTATTTGAAGAAAACACGAAGGCGCTTCCCCTTTCTCGACAACAACAAGAAAAGGAAACCTTAAAATGGGGATTCTTGCTTATGTATGGCAACTGGTACCATCTGGTTTCGATTGTCTCAAACTGATTCAGAATTTATATTTATATAATCTCGGACAGAATTTATCCCAGGTTCCTCATTCAACTTCTTTCTTTCCTTTTATTTTTATTATTATTATTATTATTATTTTGTAAATTACTTTATGTCCATTCTTTATCACTTTAATTTTCCATGTTATCATTATGTTGCATAGGCTTCTATATATGGAGATTCTTTTATCTATCTACATTTTACACTTCCATTTTTAATCTAACTTCTGTAGTAAGGATGCAAATCTTCTTGGTATGCAAGACTCTCCTCCTCCAAAAGTTAAATATTGATATAGTAAAACCCCCTTCTCTTGGGTTTTCTACTAATACTTTTGGGCTCACTAAACATGAAGTCAACAGAGCTATCCAAGAAGAGCTCGGTAGATCTTATTTGAAAGTTACATGATTTTGAAAGTTACATGATTTGCTCCAAAAGAGCCTTTAAAACCAAAACGTGTTCATTATATTCATTAGTATTCATGCTTTCATGAGGATCAAAATAAAATTCTTGAATACATGAAGATGTTGCCTTCATGCTTAAGGATTCATTTAGCTCAATTTCACATTTTCTCTCACCCACTTAGATAGAATCTAATCATAGCCTCCCACAAGATGAGTGTATATGTTAATTGTGTTTTCTAGAGCCTAAAAGTGAAGAGCATTTTGTATTCAAGTGTCCCATCTATTATGAGATTCATGGAAGATATCATTGTCTTTTTAGAGACTCCAATGGATCTTCAAGGAGCTTCATTCGATATGAAGACCAACATTGTTTAACTTTGTTTATTTGTGAGACACTTCAACTCTGACAAAGGACACTCGGATTGAAGTCCTCGTATACAAATACTTCCATAAATATTAGTTCTTACTTCTAGGTAACCGACTTCAAAAGGTAATGTACAATTTATTAGTTTCAAGTTCTTTGACCTTCAACTAGTAGAATTGTTGTTTCTCGTTTTATTTATATTCTTATATTTTGGAGATGCATGTGGCACTCCCTTTATATAATGGTTTCATGTAATATCTTCTTGTATCCCATCAGTCATTATTGACCTCTAGTGGACATTAATATTTAAAGTCTCATATTTCTATACTCCTACAAATGGCCCATGGCCCGGTATTTATTAGTCCTTAAATTGCATGATTTTGCGATGTTTGTGTACTTTGATTATTTGTCCAAACTAATAATTGGTATATTTGTTGACTTTTAATGGTTATTGGCCTTTTCTCTCAACTCCTACCATCTATCTCTTGTGTTTCCCTTCTTCGCTAAATTCTATAGCATTAGCGTTAATGATGCCCATGACCCTAAAGATGAGCATTAATGACATTCATAGGTCCTTTTATGGTCCTGGGGCTAAAGTGCACTCACTTCCTATAGACACCTAAAAATGGCCCATTTGCATTTATTAGTCATTAAAGTACATGTTAGATTATTTATGTGCATGTTTATCTTGATCTAAATTATTTTAAAAATTAACAATTACTAACTTTCAATGATCTTTGCACATGTCCTCGTGTGCCCTCTAATTATCACCACCACGGATTAACTAAAAATAGAACTAATACTATGGAAGTATAACAATTAGTTAATCTAAAATAGGAGGACTAAAACGTTGTAAAATATGCTAAGAACAATATGGAAATGATTTAAAATAATTATACTAAATGAAATCAAACCCTAATGTGCAAGGAAGTAAGGAGAAATGACTTAGCTAATTATAGAAGACTGTCACAAGTTGTCGCAAGTCTAACAAAAAATCCAGTAGGAACAAACACTCAGAATTCCCAAAAAGGCCAAATCTAGAGGATCTGAGCAGACTAAGGCACTGGGAAGGTACTGGGGCACCCTGGTCTCTGAATAAGCACCTTAGTCTACTGAATAGGCACCCTGGTTTTTACAAATGCTCGAAATTGATTTCCACAAGGTCATAAAATAACCTAAAACACTACCTATCCGTCATGACCTGGATTCGATGGGTCAGGTCGAGTGTGTGAAATATGACAAGATGAAGGAATGACCTACAAGCAACAAAGAAGTATCAAAACCCTAAAAATAAAAATGTAAAATGAATGGGTCAGACTGACCTCAACTACCACAACAAAGTGGACTTACTAAACTAAGCGTTGCACTACATTTCAGACCCAAATGTAGTTTGGTGTGTGTGTGTGTGTGTGTGTGTGTGTGTGTGTGTCGTGCCCTAGGTGCTCTTATGTCAGTCGACTTTGTGAAGTAGTGAGCAATAATAACTATAGAAAATGTAATAAAGCATGTGTGCATGAAATATAATAGAATCCCACCTATGGTGTGTGTGTTGATGCAGATCTCCTAGCCTTGATGCATGACACTATGTGGATGTAAGTGATGCAATGGATGCAACTCTAGATGGAGTGATAGTAGTATGTGATGTTAGGACCCTTATTATGGTCTCATAACTTTGTATTTATAGGGTTCTCTTGCTCTAATTTCGTAATTAACCCCGACATGGCCGACTAGGAAAAAGATAAGGATGAAAAATGGCTAGAAAGACCCCAAAAAGAAACAGAAAGTGGAACATGGATCAAGGTGCCCCACTACAGCTCAAAGCGCCCAATTTAGGCTAAAATGACGAGACAGCTAGAAATAGGTGGATATGTATAGGAAAATATGTGGGAATGACGAAATAAAATATAAAAATAAGATGGCCAAAAGGTGGGATTATTAATACTTTCTTTACTTGAGAACCCTCTAAATAATAGTATAAGACCAAGCTAAATAATGCCTAAAGTGCATGATTTTGTGTCTACATTTTTCCCCCACTTTATGTTGGTGAGCAGAATGCTCGGTAACATAAAGTAGATAGAGATGCATACCTGATATCCATGTAGAGTGTAGAAGAAGATGTGCCGATGGACTAGACTCAAGCGTGGAATGACAAAAAAAGAAAATGTGGAGGAGTGTGGATTCTAAAGATGAAAAATGTGCATAAAAAGTGATGAGAGTGAACCTAGGGCGAACGCATGTGTAGATGTTGCAGTGTGTAGTGTACCTGCATGGTTAGTAAAGGCAAGTGTCGTCGCAGTGTGTTGTCATTGTCATTATCGTTGTTGTTGTTGTTGCCCCCAATTTGATTGCTTGTTTCTCATATGGCCGGACCTACAAGGAGAAAATGATCAAGTAGTCAAATATATATGTATGTAAAAATGTTGTGTAAAATATGCATGTGTATAGAAATGTGTAAAGTACGCAAATGTAAAATATGCGAAAAGAAAAGTGTAAATGGAACATGTGCACCTAATCCATGTCGAGAGAAAGGGTGTAGAAGGATATCATGTATTGTTGCAAGTTTTTTGGGCGATCTCACACCACCCTGGCTGAAGAAGTATAGGAGGAAATGCTCTGTGTCCTCCAACC
The DNA here is from genome assembly GCA_018340775.1 of Taxus wallichiana var. yunnanensis. Classification (NCBI taxonomy): domain Eukaryota; kingdom Viridiplantae; phylum Streptophyta; class Pinopsida; order Cupressales; family Taxaceae; genus Taxus; species Taxus wallichiana. The sequence goes on along the minus strand of CM031239.1, from coordinate 942,483,658 downwards.
TTTAACCACTTTTGTTGAAATGTGTGAAGAGATCTTTGTATCGTCCTAGTTTTTGGGTGATCTGATGCCACTGGACGAAGTAGTGTAGAGAGGCACACCCACTATAACCTCCAAGCCTGTAACTACTCCACAGAAATTCCAAAGGACACCATGTCCTATAGAGGCCACTGTGTATGGAGTTTGTAGACTAGTCTGAACTCACTCGTTGTATGTAAACCCACAATGCCAAAGTGCTGGGAATCGGTGTAAATACATTGTGTTAGTATGTAAAACCCTCAATGATGCCCCTCCTCTTTGGGGGCACATGCGACATCGTTGAAAGGAGAATGCGGCCCCAAAAGAGGACCTACCACACTCTGACCTATAGAACTCTACCCTACAGGGGGAAAGGGAAAGCGCTTGGTAGATACCAAGGTGCACACAAAAGGGGATGGCTAGCCAAAAACAAGTGTTAGTCCGAAAACACATGCATGCAATAAGATAAGTGTAAAATATGTAGACAATGTAGTAACTACCAAACAAAGTAGTGTAAACACACAAGAAAACAAGTAGACTGCACAAAGCGGGTTGCAAACATGGGACATCACTCACGATGTTACAAGACACGCAAGGTCATCATGGTTGCAAACAACAAACAAGTGTGCACACAAGAAAAGGGCAAAGCCCACATACAATGTAAATAATGGAAGACAAGTAGAAATAAACAAACAAGGAGTCATGGAGATGTATAATCTTACAAAACAAGTACTACACATGGAACACTCGTTAGCATGTTAGAGTGAAAACCAATATGTCAAAGTGTGTATGAACAAGTAATATAATATGTTAAGTACAAAATGAAACAATAACACCTGGATAAGATGAAAGTGGATGCCCCCAATGACCAATATAGGAAGGGTATGGTGTCCCCGAGATTTCACCCTGAAATTTGGGACTACCCCTTTTTTAAAAATTGTTTTTTTCAAAGTAACAAATCGTTTTGTGTTTGTTTTGCCTGTAGTTGTTTGCATTGCTCTAAGGTATCCCCAGAGAGTCATAAAAGCCAAATTTGACAAATACCCACATGTCAAAGCTCACTCAATCCCTTCACCAGACTTTGTCTGCAAGCGTTTTATTTATTTATTTATTAAATAAATAAAGTTATTTTAAAATAGATTGAGCTAAAATTGGAGGATTTAGGTTATATAAAGAACTTCACCCCATCATTATTACCACAGAACATTCACCAGGGGGAATAATTTTTGCAGATCAGCTAATTAGAGAAATTTTTCGAGCAATTGCCTGCAACTTCTTTTGTTTTGTTTTATTTATTTTTTACTATGTTTTGGTTGGTTTTCTTCGCCAATTCTCGTAGCATATTCGTTCTTCCCGCCGGACCTTTCCAGGGCCTAGGGTTTTGAAAAGTTATCTAGTATTTTTAATTACTAATATGTCTAAAGGTGATCAGAGCTCATGATTCTTTCAAGAGATTGCAAGAAGTTGTTTGGTCCAAAAAGGTGCAAAAATGGATTTTATGAAAATAAGAAAAATATTTCCATCAATGCGTAGAGCTCGAGAAAATATGCACTTTTAGAGAAAACGACACCTAAAATGGAGCCACAAAGTGAAAGTTATGACACTTGCAAGTTTTTGCTGCTACATCTTCTCGGACCCTTTCCAAAAATGGAAAAATTTATTCTATTCTTGTGTTTTCTTTAGTGAAAATCCAAATATGGAAATAAAATGTTGTTGATGATTTTTCACACAACTTTAAAAGTAGAAGTCATGCAAGTTGCACTTTTTGGGAAGAAGTTATCTTCCATGTAAGTCACATTTTTTGGAAGGAGGGTTTTTAAGTGCCAATGGGAATTTTGGTGGTGGAAGGAAGGTGGGAACTTGGACCCTTCATGTAAGGTTGTTTTTCCCCATCACTTAAGTGCTAATGGGAATTTTGGTGGTGGAAGGAAGGTGGGAATTCGGAGCCTTCCTGGAAGGTTGTTTTTTCCTATCATTAAAGTTAAATCACTTAAGTGCCAATGGGAATTTTGGTGGTGAAAGGAAGGTGGGAATTTGGAGCCTTCCGAAAGGTTGTTTTTTCCCATTATGAAAGATAAATCACTTAAAGTACAAATGAGAATTTTGGGGCTGCCAGGAAGGATAAGAATTCCCATCAAAGAAGTTTTATTCACCCATGCAAGTCACACTTTTGGAAAAGAGCTCTCTTTTATGCAAGTCACACTTTTTGGAAGAAGGATCTTTAAGTGTGTTGTCCACTCAAAATTCCCTGCCCTAATGAAAGTAAAATTTCAAAATTTTGAGTTATGAGTGTTTTCCTCTAAAGTGCCTAAGTCGTGAAAATTGAGAAAATCTGTGTTTCGGGTCATTTTGTATGTATTTCGGGCCTGTCGGACATTTTTGTCCCGCCTGTCCCAAGTACAAAAGTGCATTCTGTTCCCCGATCGGCCGAAATCCCCGAAGTTGTTCCATTTTTGGGCCCGTCGAAACTTTTTGTCCCAAGTGTCCCAAAACTTATCAGGCAAGTTGTTTCATTTCGGCTGAATCACTCGAATCGCGTGACTTGCGCTTTCTTGTTCCAAATGTCCCAAATCAAAAAGTGCGAGTTGTTCCATTTTCACCCGAACCGGCCGAGTCGCGTACTCCGGAACTTTTTGTCTCAAATGTCCCAAGTTCAAACGGGCCTTTTGTTCCATTTTCGGCCGATTCGCCCGAACCGCGCTTTCATGTCCCAAATGTCCCAAAGTTAATCGGGCAAACTGTTCCATTTTCGGCCGATTCGCCCGAACCACGTCCTTCGCGCAATTTTGTCCCAACTGTCCCGAGTTCCAAATTGCTCTCTGTTCCCCGATCGGCCGAAACTCCCGAGTCGCGTACCTCAGAGCTCTTTGTCCCAAATCAAAAAAATGCAAACTGTTCCAATTTCGGCCGAAACACCCGAACCGCGTCCTTCGCGCGTTTTCGTCCCAAATGTCCCAAAATGCATTTGTGCGTCTTCTCCCTGTTTCACCCGAATCGGCCGAACCGCGTGTTTCGCGCATTCGCGTCTCACATGTCCCAAGTGAACCTAATGCAATTCATACTTAGTTTTTCCCGCTCGACCCGAATATGCTAAAATATGAATTTAAGTTGCGGCTCTGATGCTATCAATCCGAAGATCAAATTTCAAGGACAGCTGGCGGAAGGACGAAGCTCTCAAGACGCTGGTTGCATCAGTTTTCAAAGACACTCATTGTCATCCTCAAGATGAAACGTCTGGTGTGTCCCTCGTGGCAAGGACATAGCTGATACGTGGAAGAAAATTCAAGCGGTTTCCAAAGACGGTGGGTCCCTCTCAGTGACTGGCCACCTGTCTTCCTCTCCTTGTTCTTTTCTCCTCTTCCCTTTCTTTTCCGTTTTCTTTGTAATAGGTCGAGGTATTGTGGTGCGAGGCCCTTAACGGTTCTTGAATAAAGAAACTAAGTTACGAAGAGTAACCGAATTGTAAGCTATATAATGGCCTTCTTTCGCGCCATTTTAAAAGGAGGAAGAACTTGGCGTATTTTCTGAAAGTGTAAATAGATCATAAAGAAATCAATACAGAAGGGCTTTCTTTTCTTTGTCTATCTGATCTCCGTTATCTCTGAGCTTTCATTTATTTTCTTTGTGAAGATCATTTGTCTCCAGTTTGTTAGTCTTGCCGATTGGTGATCTTGTATAACCAAGAAGGAACTTTGTGTCCTTGATTAATGAATCTGTGTTACGTCAAGAAACTTTGTGTTCTGGCAGATGTTATTTACAGAACTTTGTGTCTCTAAATTACATCTTATCATTCTATATACGAATGATCTTGTTCTCAATTCTTTGTGACTTCGCATACATAAAGAATTACCGTGATATCTATAATTTTGCATGTTGCCTTTCTCGTCCCGCACTCTCATTTCCTCAGTCCTTTTGTAGAATTGATGATCTTCATAAAAACACTTTCGTGATATCCAAGTTTAACCATAAAATCATGCTTTGTATATTTGTAAACAAGTTCATTTCGAATAAGGGAACCTCTCCCATTAAAGAGGAGGGACTTCTCTCCCCCGTCTGTCTGTTGCTCTCTTAAAAGTCCTATTTGACGACCAACAGTTTTTGGCGACTCCACTGGGGAGTATCACATTCCAGTTCTGTAATTTTCGATCATCTTTTGATCTGGCGACTCCGCGTTTTACTCGAGGGAGAAGGACCCTTGGTATTGAAGACTCTCAGTTTCAGCTTTTGGAGCAGCAGGGTTTTCCTCTTCCTTCCACAAGAAATAGAAGGACTCGTTCGACAAGCACTCCACCTGTTCAAGAAAGAAGTCCTGCGGGTGGTATTCCTTCAAAGCCTGCTAGTCCCAATCTACGAGCTTTGATCCTCGCTGGTGTTAAAGTTCCTCTCCAAGCCATTTTTCCAAGAATGGCGGCGCCATTACCATGGGGTCATCGTGTCGGGCCCCTGGCCCTTACTCAGCCTTTGCATGAGTTACCTAGAGGTAACCGGAAGAACTTCCCCAAATTCAAAGGCGATGGCAAAGTGCATCCTGATGAACACATCGCAGCTTTCATTGTTGCCTGTGGAGTTTTGGGAGTTGAACATGAAGACGTCTCCGTAAGGCTGTTCGTGGAGACATTACAGGATAATGCTGCTGATTGGTTCTATCACCTTCCTGCCGGTGCTATAACCGACTGGGACACCATGAGAACCCAGTTCGAGAATCGTTTCAAGCCGGCAGAAGATGTGCATGCTTTGCTTGCCCAAATTTCTCAGATAAAGAAAGATTCGCAAGAACCCATGAGAGAGTTTGTGGCTCGATTCAACAGGTTGATAAATAAAATTCCAACAAACACTCGACCTGTTGATCGGATTCAAAAATGTTTCTTTCTGAATGCCCAATCACCTAAAGTTAGTTATGCACTAAGAAGGGCTAATCTCGGAACGTTAGCTCTGGATCAAGAACTGGCTGTTAGTGTCGAGGATGACTTGATCATGTCAGGGAAGTTGAGAAGAGACACTTCCAAATCTAAGTCTGCTGCTTCTTCCTCTTCCACCCCTGGACCTAACACTGACCCATTAGTTCAGAAGCTTGCGAATGATCTTCTTGCTATAAAGAAACAACTGGCTCAGCACGCTCCTTATGCAGACGTTCCGAGGAGAAATTTCCAGCCCAGGAATTGTTTGCCTGCTTCTCAAACAAGATTAGCACTTGAAGGACCTCCTGTTAGAGTCCCTGTCAATGCGACCTGCGAGGTGGAAGAACCAGATGATGATGAAGATAACGAAGCTTGCGAAGAGTTTGCGAGAGAATTTGATGATGAGGCAGAGGAACTTGAGGGATCTCGAGTGAATTTCTTTACCACTGAGGGCATTGATGATTATGATGAAGTGGTAGCAGACATGAACAATGAATCTTTTGCTGTCATGACTCGAGAACAGACAAAGCAGAGGGAGAAGGTGACCCAACCACCTAAGAAATCCAAGGAGCAGTCGGCAACTATCCCTGTAATTGCAAGAAGAGGATCTCCTATCCCTACTTCGTCTACACAGAAGGTGAGTCCTATCAATCCAGTTACCAAAGTTGCTTCTTCTTTTTCTCCTAAAGTTGATAAGCCTAGAATTCCAAATGATGATGGCCCGTCCACTTCTGGATCCTTTGATATTGTTGATCACCTGAAAAAGACCAAGGTACAAATCTCAGAAGCTGAGTACTATCAAACCCATCCCAAAGCCTTTGCCAAAATGATCCACTTTGTTAATTCCAACTCTAAGACCACTTCTAAAGGCCTTCTACCTACTCCTCCTTCTGCGCCACAGCCCAGTCTGGTAGCTACTGTCACCTCGCCTGGTGACAAAATTAAACCATTTTATGTAACACTTCTCATAGCTGGCCATAGACTCAGTAATTGTGTCATAGATTCAGGAGCCTCGGACAATGTCATGCCAGCTAAAGTAGCTCATGCTTTAGGCTTAACCCTCACTCGTACTTATGGATCCTGTTACTCCATGGAAAGTAAAGAAGTGCCCCTGGTCGGGAGAATTAAAGATGCGCAAGTGGCCTTCGCACGCCTTGCTCGAAAAGAAAGTGTTGGCTACCATCCTAGTAGCAGATATCCCTCCTTCATACGGGATGTTGCTAAGTAGGAACTGTTGTCAAAATTTCACCCCCGGGTAATTTTGATAACAGGCATCGAATATTCAAGTCCCACGCTGAGAGAGGTTTCCATGTTATGCAATCACTTTGGATGCCCAAGAGATCAACCTAGAAACTTGATCGCATCCGTGGGTGCTTTGTGATTTTGCATCAGCTTTGGCACACCCGGTGGCACCTTAGAGGTCTTTCACTTCATCTTTTGCGGGTTGATGTGTTCCCGTGAAGATTTCAGCCTTTGGAGGCACTTACAAACACATCTGGCGACTCCATCTGATCAACAACCCATTTCTCTGAGGTTGCAGACCTTCCTTTCCATTCATTTCCATTCTTCCTTCCATCTCTTCCATCATTCTTTCATTCTATGAAGTTGTGCAATCATGACTTCATTTCCATCATGGAATTCATATCAACAACAGCAGTATATTCCACCTCCAACACTTTTTACAAATCCTCCAAATCAGCATTTTGAGCAGATTCAAGATCAGTATGCATACCCATATGAGCAGCAGTGCCAAAGTCAGTTTGGCTATGGAGCTTTCCAAGAGCAAGGGTGTGCATACAATGAAGACCATCAGATCCAAGATGCTGGTCTCATTGGAGAAAATTCAAAAGATGGAGGTGGGGATAGTGCGATCAGTGGCTCAAGCACAAATGAAAGCTTTTGGAATCGGTTATGGAGCACCCTGTCCATGGGTGGGACCTTTTCAAGGCACTACTGACCCTCGGAGAAGCCTGGACTTCATGATAAAGATGTTGCCCCAACTTGCACAATGGACGGCAGAGATAGAGGCCTACAGACTTGTTGTTGAACAACCTTGTCAATGGGTAAGTTCTACACCATCATCCTGGTTTTCTCTTTCCATTACTCAAGCAGCACCATCTCATTTAAACTCCCCATCTGCTGTCCCATGTGTTGAATCCATCCCTCCATCCCCTAGTCTTCCACCCCATCTCGATTCTTCTTTCCTTTTCCCTTCCAAACAGTCATCCCCTCCACAAGAGCTAACAGAAATACCCCCTCCTCCAAAGAAACAAGAGGTTTCACCGCCTCCACCACCACACAAAATTGTCAAATCAGTTGAGTTTCAACCTATCCCTCCTCTTGCATCCCCAATTCCATGTGGGAAAGAAGAAATTGAAAAAATCAGTCATCAAGGACAACAAGAGGAAGAGCCAAAAAGAAAAGAAGTGACAGACAGTCTGAAGAGTTGGGCTCTTAGATTTGGGATGACAAAGATCCCCTTGATGGTTAAGCCTACAAAAGAGGCTGAGGTTGAACAAATGGTGGTGAGGACTGATTTTGTTGGAGAAGAAGATCTTGCAGTCCCAACTTGTCCTCTAGAGCAACAAATTGAAGAGTTTGACTTGACAAACTTCATGCTGGAGGAGGAGTTCAATCAAGAGCAAGATTCTCTTCAAACATTGGAGGAAGGAGAAGCTGCTCCAAATCCAAAAGAAGAGGAGCACAATCTAGCTGTGGAGGAGAAAAGTGCAGATCCAAGGGCTTTGAGCACAAAGCAGGTTACAGAAGAACCTTCAGTTCTTCTTTCCACTTCATCTCTCTCAAGTTCTAGTACTGAAAAGGAGTTTGATCTCTCAAACTCAATATTGGAGAGTGAAGCAAACCATGGTGGTCAGGTTGCACATCAAGAGGACACCATGGAGGAAGTTGAACACGAACAGCGGGACAACAATGAGGTAGTTTACCTGTCAGATTTGGAGGACTGTTTTGATGGAGAAGAGCCGGTTGAGTTTTCACCATTCTCTCTTTCATCATCCACATTCCAAACACAAGAGCTCGCTACACATGAAGGAGAGCTTTCATTTGCAGAGCTCGCATCTTACAAAGCACTCTTTGGGATCAAGATTGGAATATTTTAATCTTCCATGTTCTTCATTGGAGGAAGAGAAAGGACAGAAGGATTCCACCATTTCCTCCACATCATCCATTCAGGTGGGTCTACAAGAAGACTCCATTCTTGGAGTTGAAAATCACAGCAATGGGCATACTCAAAGGACCATACCTTGCCCAATCAGGTATTTGGCTTCATTGGAGCCAAAGGAGAAGCCACAACCAGTCATGCTTGCTTCTGAGCATGAGGATGAGCTACAAAGTACCAAGGATCAGCTGCCATACCTCTCCAATCCAAATGCAGAGCAACTAAAAGAGGTATTGGATTTTTCAGTTGATACCTTGATGATTTGGATAGAAGACCAGCTTCTTGTTGATTTTCCATCCATCCAAACAGCCATGATCAATGCCAAATCAATTGCATGGTTGCCGATTTTGAAGAAAGGAAGCTATTTCTCACAACCAACGATTGCAGCAGGTTTGTTTAGCTTGCCTTTGCTTTCAGCGGACTAGAGTAGAGTAGGTAGATTTGCTTTCGGTAGAAGAAGTGCTTGTGCACGCTCTTCATGTTCCATTTGGAGCATGTATGATTTTCATGGGCCTGTACATAGTTTTGGTGTTGCTTGGTTTTGCTCGCACAGTTCATTTGATGGTTTTGGTGAGAACAACTCCATGCCCGGTGGTTTCCAAGTGGCTCGAGAGGAGATTTTCAAGTTCGGATCGGTTTTCAGAGCTTTGCTTATGACTCCATGCCCAATGGATTGCTTCAGCTCATGGTCTTTTCATCTAGCAGAGATAACCTTGAAGTCGCCAAAAGCTGTTGTCAAAATTTCACCCCACGGGTAATTTTGATAACGAGCATCGAATATTCAAGTCCCACGCTTGGAGAGAGGTTTCCATGTTATGCAATCACACCTGGATGCCTAAGAGATCAACCTAGAAACTTGATCTCGCATCCGTGGGTGCGTGATTTTGCATCAACAGAACTTTTGTAAAGATGTGGGTGGGGAAATTCAAATGGATTGGTCGCATGCCCTTGTACCGGTTAATGGACAAATGAAGAAGCTGCTGCCTGAGAAACAATCTGAGTATATTGTGCAGAAGACGGATGATCCTAAAGCACAAATACTCTATGAGGATATGGGTCATGGTAATTACATGATTATGTCCCCTGATGAAATCCCACCCCCCAAAGTGTCCCCTAGAGATCCTAACGGGGTTTGGATTTTAGAATTTGATGGAAGTTGTTCCTCAGCTGGTTCTGGAGCTGGTGTCCTGCTAGTGTCACCTGAAGGAAGCCTACACCCCTTTTCATTCAAGTTACAGTTCGAGAATACTAATAACACAGCAGAATACGAGGCTCTCATTCTCGGATTGCAGGTGGCCAAAGAACAAGGTATAAAGAATCTTCTGGCTCGTGGTGACGCAGAGTTGATTGTAAAGTAAGTCAGAAACCTTTTTCAAGTAAAAAATGGAAGGTTAAGGCATTAGGAATCGGGTTTGGGATTCTATTGAGTTCATGATGCTTTCTCTATTGAAGCAAGATTTAGGGAAAAGAACAGCGGGGCTGATTCGTTGGTTGTCTCTGTGGTCACCGGGCCGATTCCTCATCCTGACTTTTCTCGGGATAAATTCACCATTGAGATGGTCCATCGGCCTAGTGTACCACGATAATGCCAATAACTCGGCAAGTTTTCAATAATGATCGCATTTGCTTTCCTTCCCGGAACTCAAAGGTAATTTTGAACAAGCGTATTTTGAGGGAAGTGACAACCGCCTCGTGAAAGTGTGTCCTTTGGCCGCTGAAATTTGTCACCCAAGGAGAAGAAACAGATCGGAAGGGTGCATTAAGCTCAAAGGAAACAAGATTCCTAAAGCGCCCGGTGAGTTTGGAGGAACTATTTGATAAGCATGACAGGTATGTGAAATCTAGAGCTTCGGGCCTCAAAGAATCGGTGAGTATGATAAGATTGATATTGGGAGTTCTACTGACCCCAAGTTCGTGAACATTGGAAAATGTTGCACAGATGAGAGGAGAAAAGCAATTGATCTTCTAAAAAGGTATAAAGATGTTCTCGCTTACTCTTATGAAGATTTGAAAGCTTTCAAACCAAAAGATATGCAGCACTCTATTCCCCTCAAGCCTGGAATTAAGCCTTTCAAGCAGAAACAGAGACAATACAACCCCAAAGTAGCTGACACCATCTTTCAGGAGATACAGAAGTTGTTGAAAGCTAAAATTATCTTTCCTATTCACCATTCAACATGGATTGCAAATATTGTGCCTGTCAGAAAAAAGAATGGTGAGATCCGCATCTGTGTTGATTTCTGGGAACTCGAATCAAAGCTTCTCGAAAGATAATTATCCTTTGCCCATGATGGATCGAGATATTGCAAGTAGAATGTGCTCGAAATGTTATCTATGCTTGATGGATTTTTTCGGATACAATCAGGTAGAGGTTGATACTGTAGATCAACATAAAACAGCTTTCACTACTCCTTGGGGCACCTTTGCTTACAAGAGAATGCCTTTTGGGCTTATTAATGCTGGTGCCACTTTCCAGAGAGCTATGGATCTGGCTTTTGGAAGCTTAAAAGGAAGTGTATTGTCATCTACCTTGATGACTGATGAGTTGTTTTCCAAGACAAGAGCGGATCATTTTGATCACCTAGAGACAGTTCTGCTGAGATGCAGAGAGCATGGGATCTCTCTGAACCCTAAAAAATATGTCTTTTGTGTCACTGAGGGAAGGTTATTAGGACACATCGTTTCCAAGGATGGTATTAAGATTGATCTGAACGAGTTCAAGCTATCCAGCAAATTCCTCTCCCAACCAGTAAAAAGGGGGTGCACTCCTTCTTCGGTAAGATCAATTTTTTAAGAAGGTTCATCCCTGATTTTGCAGAGTTAACTTTGAATATTTCTCAAATGATGAAAGGGAAGCAAACATTTGGTTGGTCTTCTGAAGGAAAGGAATCCTTTGAAGGTATCAAGAGAGCTATCGCTAAAACTCCTGTTTTAGCCTGTCCTGATTTCAATAGAGATTTCATCATCTATTGCTATGCTACAGATAATACCTTGGCTGCCGTGTTAACTCAAGAAGACTCTAATGAGCATGAGCTACCAATCGCATTCATGAGCTATATTCTGAAAGATCACGAGTTGAAATACACCATGATGGAGAAACATGCTTTTGCAGTGGTCAAAGCTGTTAAACAATTTCGTTTCTATATCCTCAACTCTCACTCCATGGTGCTGGTTCCAGATACAACTGTTAAGTCGATTCTTACACAGCAAGAATTTGGATCCAAGAGAGGGAACTGGGTGGCTAAGGTCCAAGAGTATGACATTGATATCAAACCGACCAAGCTGGTTCGTGGAAAAGGTCTTTGTGAGCTCATTGCTGAAGGAGCCAAACATGAGTTGCTTGAGGAGAAAGTTGACCTTCCTACTGTTCTGTTCCTGAGTTCAGTTGATGAATGGTATGCTGACATCGCCCATTTTCTCACCTATGGGGAATGCCCCTCTCATTTAACTGCCAAGGAAAAGAGGACTGTTAAATTGAGGTCAGCGCAATATGTATTATGGGAAAATGCTTTGTTCAAGCGTGGCTTAGATGGGAGATTTTTGAAGTGTGTAGACAAGGAACAGCAGAGAAAGTTGCTCTCAGCTTTTCATGATCATGCATGTGGAGGGCACTTTTCATCAATGGTTACTGCTCACAAGATATCTGTGTGTGGAGGATACCACTTGGCCTTCCTTGTTCGAGACGCATCCGAGTGGGTTGATAAATGTGAGGCTTGTCAGACTTTTGTGGGAAGACCTAAATTGGCTTCTTTGCCTCTCAAGCCAGTTGTGATTGAGGAACCATTTCAACAGTGGGGTTTGGACTTCATTGGTGCACTCAATCCTGCTTCTAGTGCTGGTCACACTCATGTGCTAACTGCCACTGACTACTTCACCAAATGGGTGGAAGCTATTCCAGTTAAGAGCACTACTTCCGAAGTGGTTTGCAACTTCATCAAGGAGAATATCTTGGTAAGGTATGGTGTACCTAACAAGATTGTAACAGATAATGCCTCGAATTTCTCTTCAGCTGAGATAATGGACTTCTGCTACGGATATGGCATTTCTTTGGCTCACTCTTCAGATTACTACCCTCAGGGCAATGGGCAAGCAGAATCCACAAACAAAAATCTGGTGACTATCATAAGGAAGTTGGTCAATGAGTCTCAACGAAACTGGCACAAGAAGCTCTATGATGCTCTTTGGGCAGACAGAATTACACCAAAGAGAGCCATTGGAATGTCTCCTTTTCAAGTGATATATGGAGCGGAAGCTCAATTGCCAGTGACAGTGGAACTACCAGCCTTGCACCTAATGAAGGCCATTGAGGATACTAGTTTCAGTGATGCTCTGGATAAGAGGATTATGTACCTGCATAAACTGAATGAGGACAGATTGATGGTTGCTGATAGGATATCTGTTCACCAGCAAAAGGTAAAGGCCCTGTTTGACAAGAAAGCTAGGTTCAGAGATTTCCAAGTTGGAGACACTGTGTTGCTATGGGATAAAAGACATGAACCTCGTGGCAGCCATGGAAAGTTTGATTCCCTTTGGCTCGGGCCTTTCAAGATCAGGCACTTTACTGGTAAGAATTCTTTCTATCTTGATTACATGGATGGTTCCCCCCTCCCACTTCCTTATAGTGGGCAGTACCTCAAGTTGTTCAAGTCCTAGGTGATTAGGGAGTCCCTTGTATATTCTGTACAGTGTTTTTGCTTCTCTGCTTTTGGTGTGTTTTCCTTTTGTTGTTCTGGTGTGTTGCCCTCTGTATTGGTGTTCTTTTTGACTCCGTGGCCCAATGGATAAGGCACTGGTCTGCTTTCCCCGAGTTTGTCTAAGTTCTTGCCTTGCCTCATTCCTTGAATTTATACCAAGTCATCCCCAGAAGGAGCCAGCTGTTGTCCACTCAAAATTCCCTGCCCTAATGAAAGTAAAATTTCAAAATTTTGAGTTATGAGTGTTTTCCTCTAAAGTGCCTAAGTCGTGAAAATTGAGAAAATCTGTGTTTCGGGTCATTTTGTATGTATTTCGGGCCTGTCGGACATTTTTGTCCCGCCTGTCCCAAGTACGAAAGTGCATTCTGTTCCCCGATCGGCCGAAATCCCTGAAGTTGTTCCATTTTCGGGCCCGTCGGAACTTTTTGTCCCAAGTGTCCCAAAACTTATTGTGCAAGTTGTTTCAATTTCGGCCGAATCACCCGAACCGCGTACTTCGCGCTTTCTTGTTCCAAATGTCCCAAATCAAAAAGTGCGAGTTGTTCCATTTTCGCCCGAACCGGCCGAGTCGCGTACTCCGGAACTTTTTGTCTCAAATGTCCCAAGTTCAAACGGGCCTTTTGTTCCATTTTCGGCCGATTCGCCCGAACCGCGCTTTCATGTCCCAAATGTCCCAAAGTTAATCGGGCAAACTGTTCCATTTTCGGCCGATTCGCCCGAACCGCGTCCTTCGCGCAATTTTGTTCCAACTGTCCCGAGTTCCAAATTGCTCTCTGTTCCCCGATCGGCGAAACTCCCGAGTCGCGTACCTCAGAGCTCTTTGTCCCAAATCAAAAAAATGCAAACTGTTCCAATTTCGGCCGAAACACCCGAACCGCGTCCTTCGCGCGTTTTCGTCCCAAATGTCCCAAAATGCATTTGTGCGTCTTCTCCCTGTTTCACCCGAATCACCCGAACCGCGTGTTTCGCGCATTCGCGTCTCACATGTCCCAAGTGAACCTAATGCAATTCATACTTAGTTTTTCCCGCTCGACCCGAATATGCTAAAATATGAATTTAAGTTGCGGCTCTGATGCTATCAATCCGAAGATCAAATTTCAAGGACAGCTGGCAGAAGGACGAAGCTCTCAAGACGCCGGTTACATCAGTTTTCAAAGATATTCATTGTCATCCTCAAGATGAAAATCCTGGTGTGTCCCTCGTGGCAAGGACATAGCTGATACGTGGAAGAAAATTCAAGCAGCGGTTTCCGAAGACGGTGGGTCCCTCTCAGTGACTGGCCACCTGTCTTCCTCTCCTTGTTCTTTTCTCCTCTTCCCTTTCTTTTCCGTTTTCTTTGTAATAGGTTGAGGTATTGCGGTTGGCAGTCCTTAACGGTTCTTGAATAAAGAAACGGTTACGAAGAGTAACCGAATTGTAAGCTATATAATGGCCTTCTTTGCGCCATTTTAAAAGGAGGAAGAACTTGGCGTATTTTCTGAAAGTGTAAATAGATCATAAAGAAATCAATACAGAAGGGCTTTCTTTTCTTTGTCTATCTGATCTCCGTTATCTCTGAGCTTTCATTTATTTTCTTTGTGAAGATCATTTGTCTCCAGTTTGTTAGTCTTGCCGATTGGTGATCTTGTATAACCAAGAAGGAACTTTGTGTCCTTGATTAATGAATCTGTGTTACGTCAAGAAACTTTGTGTTCTGGCAGATGTTATTTACAGAACTTTGTGTCTTTAAATTACATCTTATTTGTTCTATACGAATGATCTTGTTTTCAATTCACTGTGACTTCGCATACATAAAGAATTACTCTGATATCTATAATTCTGCATGTTGCCTTTCTGCTCTGTCCCGCACTCTCATTTCCTCAGTCCTTTTGTAATTGATGATCTTCATAGAAAACACTTTCGTGATATCCAAGTTTAACCATAAAATCATGCTTTGTATATTTGTAAATAAGTTCATTTCTGAATAAGGGAACCTCTCCCATTAAAGAGGAGGGACTTCTTGTCCCCTGTCTGTTGCTCTTTTAAAAGTCCTATTTGACGACCAACAAAGTGCCAATGGGAATTTTGGCGGTGGAAGGAAGGTGGGAATTTGGAGCCTTCCTGGAAGGTTGTTTTTGCCCATCATTAAAGTTAAATCACTTAAGTGAAAGATGGGAATTTTGGAGCTTCTTGGAATGGTAAAAATTCCCACTTCCTTGGCTTCTTATTTTTAACATGACTTCTAGCCAAAAAGCACAACCCATTCTGGCATAGCTAAATGCCTAAAAGCTGATTTTTTAATTGTCGGACAACATGCAGTTTTGGCGCCTAGGGTTGGAAAGGCTTCTTTTTATTATCCTGGCTATCTACATGTTGATGTGAGTGCATAGGTGAATAAAATAATATTTTTAAAATTGCTTGGCATGCAAACAAAGTCTAAAAATAGAGTGCGCAAAGAGCTTTATAATCAGATCTCAGTGAAGAAATTAGATATTCATGTTATGGACTGCATACTTGTTTGAATTATTTGCAGGAATACTTCATTTATGCCCATATTGGTGAAGAAAGCAGAAGTCAATGTCTAATACATTGAATATATATCTTCGTAATCGAGGAAGAAATAGATCCGGCTCTTATAATTACAAAGGCTTCGCAAAATTCATTCTCTTGTTTCTAACGCAGCCCATGTGGAAGTCATTACATGGAAAATTCCTTTCAGGAGCTTGTGCATGTGCTCCCAATCTTCCAGTTGAAGCCTTCATTGAATTTACTTGTATTTTCCTTCACCAAGTGTTTTCCAAAATTTAAAATTGCTCATATGCAATTAAAAATAAAGGGTGATGAGTTTTGTTTGAATTGTTTACAGAAAACATTACACTAGTGCACGTACTAGAGAAGAACTGCAAAAGCTTCAAGGATAAGAGGGGAAGACAGGTCAGAGGTAGCACCTGCAAGCAAATCTCAGTCAGTTGCTTCCAAATCCAGTTTGGTGAGAATCAAAGGAAAGGATTCAACAACATATGGGAGAAAAAGGCATCTCAGATTCAAGGCAGAGATATCATTCAGATCATTCATTGCTAAAATAGATGAAGCAGAAGTACAATGCATATTGGATCAGCATGCAGAGTATGGAAGAAGAACAAGACTAAGAGTGTTGCAGCTTTCTTCTAATTTCTTCTCCTCTTTCTTCTTCTTTCTCTTATTTTCTTCGACAAAGCAATTGAGCAATCAATTAAAATTGTAAAACTTAGGTAATTGGCTATAAAAGCCATTACTTCAAGTTACTAGAGGAAGTCAATTACTTGGAAATAGGTGGCAGACATGCAAAATAGAATGTTCTATTTTCAGTTATAAATCATGCATGTCATGCAAAGAGGAATTCCAAGAGGAAGATTTCCAACTGCTTCCCTTTTTCATAACTTCTGCATGTGGCAATTCATTGAGAAAACTTCATATTTGTAATTGTCCTCTATACACTATAAATAGAGGAAGAGCCTATGGGTTAGAAGGGGACGATTTTGTTAGAGCATTCTTGACTTTTTAGAATTTGTGTTGTAACTCTTGATGGTGTTTTTGTGAAAGTTTGAGTAATTGAACAAAGATGGATTTTCAGAGAATTTTGTGTCAATGGTGTTTTGCTTCTTACTTCTTTTTGGATCTTAGATAAACTTTGTGTTATCTAAGATTTAGATTAGAAGCTTTCCCTTTTTTTTACTTCTGAATATTGTGAGATCTATTTGTTTATTTTATCTATGTGTATGAGGCCAACTCTAAAAAATATTGGTTGAATTACATATCTTCCTTTCTTCTTTCCCAAATTCCATTATTTCCCCCTTCTGAAAATACTTCATAAACAATTGCTTACTTGCTGCAAAATTGCTTAGCTATGGTTCATGAGCTTTGTAATTAAAGTAAAACCCCATCAGATAGTTATCAAGTTTCATACATACCAGATTGATAAACATCTTACATGGGAGCCTCATCATTAAATGAGGGAGATTTATCTCATGATTGCCTAGGTTTTTAGCTGTGCAAAAAATCTAGCCAACAATTTTTTTGGTGACTCATTTGGGAACAACACAAATAAGCATACTGCAGAGCTTTCTCTTGTCGGTTCTTTCCTTTTATATTGAAACATTAACTCGGCTGAATTTCAATTCACACGGTCAACAGAACTCAAGGAAGGACTAGTCATTTTCATAGATTACAAGAGCAATTCAATTTCAATCATCCTCCTCAAGCTAGAAGCCGCAAATCAAGTCTTTCACCAAGAAGAAGAGTGTAAACTCCTCCAGATCCAGATCATGTCCAACAAAATCCAACAACTAGGATTATTCACCCAATCTATTCTTGTAGAAAACGAGCTCCTTTCATGATGCAAAATCAGCCACTTGCCCTTGCAACACCTGTTCCATGGGGTATAGCCTTTAGACCTCTTAATTTGACTCCTCCTATGCATGATCTATCTAAAGGGATGAGAAAGAATTTTCTAAAATTATTTGGAGACAACAAGCAGAATCCGGATGATCACTTGGTGGCATTCTTCATATCTTGTGGAGTGCTTGTAGTGGAGCATGAAGATGTGTAGGTCAGACTCTTCATAGAGACTCTACATGATTTGGCTAGAAAATGGTTCTACCAGTTAACTCCTAGTACCATAACCAATTGGGCTACTATGAGAGATGCATTCTTGAAAAGATTCAAACCAATTAAAGATTTCATTGCATTGATAACTCAACTGACTCATTTGAAGAAGAAACCACAAGAGCACATACCGAATTTTATTGCAAAATTCCAATAATTACTTTACATAATTTTGGTTTCTGCTTCTCTGAATGATGAGAATCAAAAGGTATTCTTCATCAATGTTTTACTTCAAGTAAGCTATCAACTATGAAGATCACATCCTACTAACTTATTAAAGCAGCCCAAAACATGGTGGTTGAAATTGAAGATGACCTCATCATGGATGGAAAATAAAAAATAGCACTTCTAGAGTTGAAAGTTCATCCTCTGCTACTACTTCCAATTAATTATTGCAAAAGTTGGCAAATGAGATGTTGCAGATGAAGAAATAAATGGCTCAAATGGCTCAGGGCAATAACATTGCTCCTACTCAAAATTTCAACAACAACAACAACCGGAACCGCATTGTTGGTTCCCAAAGATTAGCAATTAAAGTTGCTCCCAGAAACAATGTGGAGATTAATGAAGAAGACCAGGAAGTTGTCACTGATCAGCTCGAGAATGATGATTTTGTAGGTCCTACTAGCGACTCCAACATTAATTACCTAAACTACAAATATGAACATGACTATGAGGAGCTTCTTGAAGACGATCATGGTCATGCATATGCAGTATTTACACAATCACAAACTCGCCAAGCTGAGTCGTTAATTGATGAACAAAGAAGGGGCAACCCTTTACCTTCTTTCTTAGCTCCCAGAAATAAGAATGTGAGTTCTTCATCTCAACCACGAAAAGTAACTCAAGTATCGAATCTATACCTTCCTTTGACATTGTTGATCGTGTCAAGAAAACTAGAGTTCAAATGTCGAAGCCAAATACCGAGAGATTTTTCTCGAGTAGCTAAATAGGCTAGTTAAGTATGTGCAGTCACCAGGACAATCTAATACATCAAAAGGCCTTTTGTCTAAACTCAAAGATACTCCTCCCCAGAATAATGTTGTAGTTATTAAACCCTCATTATCTTCTGAAAGAGTAGAACCTTTCTATGTCTCCTTATTTCTTAATGGTTTCAAGTTAAGCAACTGCATTTTAGATTCAAGTGCTTCTGACAATGTCATGACAATTTGAAGTTATAGATGCTCTTGGGTTTACTTTGACAAAGACCATAAAAAGATGTTATTGCATGGAGAGACAAGTCCCTTTAATCGGACAAATCAAAGATGCACAAGCTATTCTAGCAGACTTTTCCTGACAAAATATTAAAGATGACAATCTTAGTTGCAGATATTCTTGTCTCTTATAGGATGTTGTTAAGAAAAAACTTTACGCAAATATTTGGGAGGGGAAGTAAAGATGGATTGGTCCTGTGCCCATATTCCTATCAAAGGAATAAGTCAAAAGCTGGAGCCAGAAAATAAGTCCACGTGACATGTTGCAAAATCTGAAGATCCTAGATCCCAGATTCTTTTTTAAGGGTTTGACCATGGCGTATACTTCTTGGAAATGGATAGAGACGTTCCAGAGCTAGAACTTCAACCAAAGCCAGAGCCAACAGAAGAAGAATAAAAGGTTTGGACTTTGGAGTTTAAAGGTAGATGTTTTTATTTTGGATCAAGATTCGGTGTGCTACTAATATCTCCAGATCATGAGATATTCCCATACTCCCACGAGCTAATGTTCGACAACACCAATTATATGGTGGAGTATGAAGCATTGTTTCTAGGAATGGAACAAGCTAAAAAGAAAGAAGTAAAACTCCTCAAATCCCAAGGAGATGTTGAACTTTTAGTAAAGTGAGTTTGAGGGCAAAATCAAGTCAAAAGAGATAAGTTGAAGCATTACAAAGATAGAGTTCTTTCTGCCACACTTGATTTTGCATCCTTCTTTATCGACTTCATTCCAACAAATCAAAATTCCAAGGCAGACTCTTTGCGATCACAAATGCACTATTATTAAATCACAGGTAGACCACCGTCCATATTCGACAAGGAAACTATAAAGTGGAGATGGTCTACCTCCCTACAGTACCTGATAGTATTGAACAGTGGCAGACTTTCAATTATGACAAACAAACATTTGCATGTCTAGAACAAGACAACTTTGACAAGTTGTAAGTTGATGGGAATAAATCACCACCACAACAAATAGTCACATGTGAAACTGATCCAAATTATGATGACGGTAGTGGAGTAATCCAACCAAAAGGTAACACAAACCCTAAGGTTTAGTTTCCTTAGTAGAGACTTTCAACAAACATGATCGAGCACGGAAGAAGAAAAAAGAATATGGTGATAGTTCTTCCTCGGAAATGCAAAGCAGTAAATTTGGGAATGGAGCAAGTTGATGAATACATACTTACCATAGAGAGAAGAAAGGATGAGCCACCACAAGATGAAATTGATGAAGACTTGCCCAAGGTATTTGACAAGAAGGCTAGAAAACGGAAGTTTTAGATTGGAAAGCGGGTACTCTTGTGGGGCAAGAGATACAAATCGAAGGGCATGAATGATAAATCTGATTCACTTTGGAAAGGGCCCTTTATGATCATGAGAGCTATTGGAATGGATACTTTCTTCCCGCCTACCAAGATGGAATTAAGTAACCATCGGCTTTCAATGCGTAGCATTTGAGGCTATTCAGGAACTTAGATACAGGGTAAAACATGTTTGTATATAAATAAAACATTTGTTGTTTTCTTTTCTTTTCTTCTTGTTTTGTTTTTTTTGTGGCCTGACCTCGAACCCAATGGACAAGACATGAAACCAGAGATCTTGGGATCTCATCTTCGCTCCTTTAATTTTGACAGAGGTAAAGATGTCCATAGACGGAGCCAATGGTGTCCCCAAGATTTCACCCTAAAATCTAGGACTACCCCTTTTTTAAAAATTCATTCTTTTCAAAGTAATGGGTCATTTTGTGTTTGTTTTACTGCAATTGTTTGCATTGCTCTAAGGTATCCCCAGAGAGTCATAAAAGCCAAATTTGACAAATACCCACATGTCAAAGCTCACTCAATCCCTTCACCAAACTTTGTCTAAAAGTGTTTTATTTATTTATTTATTAAATAAATAAAGTTATTTTAAAATAAATTGAACTAAAATTGGAGGATTTAGGTTATATAAAGCACTTCACCCCATCATTATTACCACAGAAAATTCACCCGAGGGGAAGAATTTTTGCAGATCAACTAATTGGAGAAATTTTTCAAGTAATTGCCTGCAACTTCTTTTGTTTTGTTTTATTTCTTTTTGTTTTTGTTTTGGTTTTTTTCTCTAACAATTCTCATAGCCTATCCATTCTTCCCGCCAATCCTTTTTCGGGCCTAGGGTTTTGAAAAGCTATCCAATGTTTTTAATTACTAATATGTCTAAAGGTGATCAGAGCTCATGATTCTTTCAGGAGATTGCAAGAAGTTGCTTGGTCTAAAAAGGTGTAAAAATGGATTTATATGAAATTAATAAAAATATTGTCATTAATGCGTAAATATTGAGAAAATATGCACTTTTAGAGAAAACGACACCTAAAACAGAGCCACGAAGTGAAAGTTATGGCACTTGCAAGTTTTTTGCTCCTACATCTTATCGCACCCTTTCCAAAAATAGAAATTTTTATTCTATTATTTTGAGTTTTTAAATTCCTTGTTCGAAATTTCCAAGAAATGTTTAACTACGTTTGTGTTGGGAAGAAGTTGTAACTACTTATACTTTTGTTGAGTTGTGTTAAACTCGTGAGTAACTCATTTTTCTTTAATTGTGGAACTTGTTTGATGGGATCTTGTATCACTTATGTGAGAATACTTCAGTATATGAACTGTAGAGTAACTCGACTATTATCTAAACTTGAATGAATCCTTGAGGGAAATATACTTTTTCATTTCTGGGTTTAACCTATCTTCTGAGTTTGTTTTCGTGCACAAAACTTGTGATCATGTCAACATTTCCTTTATCTCTCTCTGTGGTTATAAATCCGGGTTGGGTTTTATCCTTCCTGTTTCAATTGTCTGTTTCAGTGGTTATTAAGGATGATGCAATGATCTGAGTTGGGCTTTGTAAGGAAGCTTTAGTCTATTAAGACTTGTTATTAATTTTTCGTTCACCAACAAAGGATGGGTAAGTTTACCGTGTTATCTCCTTAAAAATGAAATCGTTGCTCGAAAATGGGTAAATTAAAGAAGTGTTATTCTTTCTTCTATTCTTTTTGAAACTAGGTTAATGCCGAGATTGATGCAATTACTATTTAGAAAGGAAAACCATTTTTGGTTTGTAGCTTATTGTGTTACAGTCGTTGTTATCGATTATAAGTTTGAATAGTTCATGGGCTTAAATGGTTCTTGGGGTTAATTTGTTTTCTTAGCCTTGGGCCATCAAATTTGCATTCGGTTCTTTTTCGATCTTAGGCAAGGGTACCTTTGTTTAAGGAATGCGTATTTGAGGCTTCATCTATACTGTTATTCGATGATATCCCCTCTTTCTGTTTTGATTTAGGAAGACTAGGCAGACTTACTCCTTAGCTATACTATTCATTTTCCTCTGTATTTGTTAGGAGATGGTTACTTGCAGAATGGGGAATTAAGGCATTTATAATACTGTTCTCATTGAATTCTGAAAGGTAAATGAATGTTTTTCATTGTTCTTTCTGCCTCAGGACAACTATCATCTAATCCGAGTCTTGATCTAACCTACGTTGGTCTTTTCAATTGAGGACAATAGCTCAATTAGGACTTGTCTATAATATTCTTGCTTGGATCTAGAGTGAACAATCTTTTTCTCCTTCATCTTTCACCTATATCACTCCTGAAGAGGGAGATGACCAATTTGGTTTGTATCGTTATACCTCCACTAGGACTCGTTTGAAGAATTAAGCCTGATTGTGATAAGAAAGGATAGTTAAAGCATGGGATTACATAATGAATCGTTATGATTGGTTGGAAAATTTTGAGAAGTCTCTTATTGGGTGAAAACATATTTGAATGTTGTAGAAGCTGTATATAATTTTTAAAATTCCTTCATTCACCTATTTGACTTTATCTTTGGTTGTATTATATCTCGTCTGAGATTGTGTGACTAGTTTCAATTGCGTGCTAAATTGATTTCATCCTTTGTAAAAAGTTTGTTTAGAGATGGACCTAAACTTGTATTGGTTTCTAATCCTGAGTTAGGATGAAGAATTCTTAAATAAGAAACTCTTTACTAAATATGTAGTTGATTCATCCTAACTTATTCCAATGTTTAATTGAACTTGGCATCTCATATTCTAGGATGTAATTAAGAGAAATAAATGCTGAGATAGAGGTATTATTGTGATATCAAATGTTGACCTATTCCTTAGAGTTAGAAAGGATAGTTATCTTCTCATGATAGATAGGATTATTTGAGAAGTGAATTATGAAATGACATTTGCAAGGCAAAGTGGAATTTGATGAAATAAGTACTTATCTGGATTAATGCTTAATTGCTTTTATTATAAAACAATATTTGAAAGTTGAAGTTGTTTACATTATGAGCTATTCTAAATTATGATATGGTTTATTACCTTACCTCTCTTTATTTCTTGTGGCTAGTATTTATTTTGGTATGTCTTTATGTGATGCTTTAACTATTTCATAAAAGCAAAGCACTCTTTTTGAAACAGATTAGCTAAAAGAACATCTTTTTAATGCTTAGTGTTGATCATGCTCACTCGATGAACTCGACCCATGTTAGCAATTTTGCATATGGACTTCGTAAGTGATGAAAGGAGAAAAGATCTTTTAAGATGTTACTTTTGTTTACCAAAGAGATTGGATTTTTTATGATGAAATATGAATCATATTGAAATGTAATTGTTGGAATGGAAAGTTGTATTTTTGATTGATCTTATGGATGTTGTTTGACACTAAAAAAATGTCTGAAGTGTTTTGACTTATAATTTATGAATCCCACTTTGGAGAATGAAAGAATTGTTAGAGTAGGTATTTACCTTAGCTCATGTTCACCTAGGTACTTTATTTACCTTTATTGTATTTATCCTCACCCACTTATGTGTGTGGATATTTCTTTTATCTTATTTAGATATTGAGAGATATTATCTAGTTGTTAGATATAGTTCTTTCCTTGATCTATGGTATTGACTAGATCCTCGATGTCTAGTTCTAACCTAAATCTATGGTCTTGACTAGTTCTTTGATGACTAGTTATTTCCTTGATTCATGGCTTGATCTACGACCTTGGTGGTTCTTAGATTGTTATTCATTGCCTATTTAAGCAAGTCCTACTCTCAATGTATTACATTGAGCTCTATAATAATATATGATATTGTTGCTCATTTGTTTGCAAAGGTTTTATGTAAAGCTATTATCGTGAATTGCTTTCATCTTATTGATCGTGGTGTTTGATTAGCATCTATGTTCTTGGCTTGGTATGATCTAGTTATCATTCCTTTCAAGAATTGTGGGTTTGTTTGAACATAATGTGTAATCCTTATGGGTATTATATGAATGGAAATGATAAGCTTATTTTATTTCTTATATATATATATATATATATATATATATATTTATATATATATATATATATATATATAATATATACCCTCTTGGGTTGGTTTAAAAATGAATTAGAGGTTAAGGGTACTAGATGTACTACCCTTTTTATTAATGGCAACTTATGAAGTTGACATACGTGTTTGGGCATTCAACTGAATCAATATGGCTTACTAAAACAATGGTGTTGAGTATATTAAACCGTGATAAAAACTTGCAATATTATTAGGGGGTTATAAATGAACTCTAACCCCTTTATAGGGAAAAAGGGAAGGAAACTCCCCTGCAATGATTAATAGACTGTTTTAAGAGCTATAAGAATTGAATTTGAATATTATCTTGGATAGAGAAAGGTATGCTTCCTCTTGATTAATTCCTTAATCTGATTAAGAATAATGTAAAGAAAATATTAAGGATTAGACTTCATCCCAATGAAGTCTAATAAGGAAAGAACTGATCCGAACTTAAACAAGTTAAGGTTTGGATATACAAGTTAAGTTAATATCATTGTTAGTATCTTTGAGTTAGTTTGTGAAATCGAAACATAAATTAGAATGTTAATGGATGAAAAACAAATCTTAGGAAAAGGTTTGGATGTAGATGTATCTACATAGCAATTCCAATTTCAGTTTTTTGCTTGTAACCCTAATGGATAATGAACCTAGTTGTTTAGTAGGGCTGTTGTAATTAACCCTTAACAAGGAAAATTATCAAGTCATTAACTTCTCTCCATCGTATGTTCATCTAGATGAGGTGAACTCAGCCGGATGTTGGCACACGCCAACTGCAGTACAATACCTTCATGAAGACTTGGGTCTTCATGAGGATATTGTGTTGGTTGACATGTCGCAAAACCCCTTGAGTTCGAGTCATCCACATTTACATAAATATGACTTGGTCATAGTTCTACCCTAGGTAGAGTTAGGGGTATGATCTAGTGTCGGGGTCATCTCACAATGACTTAGGGTAACTAGACACACGCAATTGACTTAGGTCGATTGGGTATGTCTATGTACCCTTAATCACGCAAGTAGTCCTCCACACTAGTCTATGTTGCTAACCTTGGCTAGGGCTAAACCTTGAACAAGTGGATTGATAGGAGTCAGTGAATACCATTCTAGATAACAGATGAAGTGGGGTAAAGGATGTATTCTGTTTGATGAGTATGTCATCTAGGAATATAAACATGAACAAGTATGTTGAAAATCTTTGGCCAAAGTATCGAAGTTATTGGTTACGTTGTCTTATGTCACCTAGTTTAAGAAGCGGAATTTCATATGGATATTGGTAACATATATTCAGATAGGCCTCTTAAACAGAACACTTAATACCCCAAAAAGGGTAAGAGAACCAAGTATACTTAGTATACAAATCATTAAGTTAACATGAGAGATCGATATGATACCGAGTCATGAAATGAGAGATCGGTGTTCCACCGAGTCATTTACAGTTGCATATGGTTTTTGTTATGAAATTTATTGGCTTGGAATGTGTGTTCTAAATTATGATTATTTAGAATAGAGAACATTATTCAAAAAAAAAAATCCCTTGTTTCTAAAGTCTTAAAATGGGAATGTTTTTTTAATTATTGGTAAATAGTTTTTTGAAAGGGACTATACCCTTTTACAACAGTGCTCAAAAGCAAAATGTAACCCCAGAAAGCCCAACAACAAAAAACTGCCAAGAGCCAACAAAAACAAAACAGCTGCTTCAAAAATAGCTAAAAAACAACAACTTAACAGCAAAACAGCTGCCCAGCAACCATGAGATGGCCATATGCCCAGATGTAACAATAATAGTACTAACAACGACAAGAATCAAACCTTGTCCAGAGTGGTGGGGGGTTTAGATTTGGCATTACCCTTCTTTTTCCGATCCACCACCGTCCACTCAGGATTTCCTGCATCCAATGCAATCGAAGCATCTGCAATGGATTTGACGTGGATGTGACCCATAGGAAGGGGGGCCAAAACTTCCTTAAACACTGAATCAACAATCTGCGGACCACAGTCTGTAGGAATTTTCTCAATGTTGGCCTGTGAATCAGCCACGACGGGTGAGTCAACTTGCAAGGGGGCACTAGAATCCTCAGCCGGATCTGAGTCAATTGTGAGATGTTCAGGAAGAGAATCCTTCCACCACGCAGTTTTGGTCTTTCGTTTGGAATGTTCACAATCGTTTGTAACATGACCAGTTTGGAAGCAACGCCGACATCTGAAGGCAAGTCTCTCATAGTCAATCCTCTGTACCCAGAGCCTTTCTCCAATCTGAAGATTGATTTCTGCTGGTAAGAGTTTGGAGGTATCAATATCAACCAGGATTCGAGCAAACGTAGTATGTGTTTGAATGGAGGTCTTACCATCAACTGCCACACATGAGCCAAGAGTATCTCCTATAGCAATGAGACAAGATCTGTTCCAAAGTTGTAATGGAAGTCCTGGTAAACGAACCCAAATCGGGTAGGTATCAAAAGACTCCTTTAACGGGTCGAAGGATGGATACCATGGTTTGGACATCAGCCCATGTTCCCCCCAAACCCAATGCTGGCTAAAAATTAAATCCCTATCAGCAGGGGTTTCAAAGACCGCAATGAAGTAAGCTTTAGCACAGGGATAAAGCTCAATCTTACCTTGTATTTTTTCTCTCCATCTCTGGGCTATCCATTCATGGAGCTGAGAAAGCTTAGGCCAAAATTTATGGAATCTGCATATGAGACCCAGCTGGGAGAGATTTTCCTCCTCGCGATGAATCTTGATAAGTAGATCCTCCCCGATTTTCAGCGTCGGGACCTCCTGGGAGGGTTTTAAGAGCTCATTTCTGGTATTCTCCTTTTGTTTGGAGACCGTTGTAGCATAAGAAGTGGATTTATCTCCACTAGAGGTTCCTGTCCCAATGGAGAGACCCCCTGTTTTTTGACAGGTCGGAGAAACTCGATCCCAGATTTTCTTTGAAGGAGGGTTTTGATTTGCATCAAAAGCCATGTCAATCCAAGAGATTGGTGTTGTATTTTCCATGCCAATTTTACAGGCGCCGCCATCATTTTTGCACTCAAGGGACAGGTTCCTAAAGCCGCCACTAAGGAGAGGGGCATCTTGTTTTGTTTCGTTGTTCGTGTCTCCTGTATTCGCGTGTTCTGGTCGATCCATGCGCTGTAGAGAGCCCGCAGAACAACGCGAACGCGTAGCAACCATGACGGCGGTAGGTGCGGGCAAAGCGCGTAAAGCAGCGCATGGGCAGGATTGCTTGGCTAGGGCGTGGTGAAGGCGCGGCTTAAAAATGGGAATGTTGACATGGTACTACCATTACTTTTACCCACCATGCTTCCACCGCTTCACATAAACTTGGTCTTTAGTAGGTGACTCTTGTCACCCTACCCTCCTAATGACACACTCATATTCGTATGGTTCTTATATGACTGTTGAGGGTTTGTTACAATATAGAACCTCATTTCATCTTACATTAACATATCTATCTATTACATAACCACTCATACATACATACATTTACGATCATCTATCGCTCGTCACGCATACTATATGATCTCTCATCATTTATCCCATCACTCAATCAATCTTACAAAATCTATGATACCTCACCACCTTCATACATCACTTCTCTATTAGTTTTCCTATATCATTTATCGTACAATATACGCACCATCACACACTTGGGGGCATAACATTCACACATCTCCCCCATCATATTAGTATCAACGCATCTATCATCTTTGCATTATCATACATCAATATCCTAGTCTAGACATAATCATCACACATTTTAACGTCGTCATTACCCGATGACACACTCTTTTGCTTCGTTTCACACTTGACTATTGAGGGCTACATAATGCACATGAACCCCACACACTACACACTAGGTATTACACATTGTGTTGCTTCACACATATTGCATCATATGTCTTACATTTTACATCATACACTCTACAGTTAGTCTATATCATTTTGACATTTGCATCTACAC
This sequence comes from Taxus wallichiana var. yunnanensis, assembly GCA_018340775.1. Taxonomy (NCBI): domain Eukaryota; kingdom Viridiplantae; phylum Streptophyta; class Pinopsida; order Cupressales; family Taxaceae; genus Taxus; species Taxus wallichiana. The sequence continues at coordinate 942,455,704 of CM031239.1, read as the reverse complement.
ATCATATTAGTCGTCATTATACATGTATTACACTCTTAGGGTCTTGTTGTCCACTCAAAATTCCCTACTCTTAAAGAAAGTGAACTTTCTTTAATTTTGAGTTTTAGTGTCTTCTCTGTTGTGTTGAAATTGTTGAAGGTCGTGAGATTGAGAAAATCCATAGTTTTGGGTCATTTTGTATGTATTTCGGGCCTGTCGGACATTTTTGTCCCGCGTGTCCCAAGTCCCGAAGTGCGATCTGTTCCCCGATCGGCCGAAATCCCCGAAGTTGTTCCATTTTCGGGCCCGTCGGAACTTTTCGTCCCAACTGTCCCAAAGTTAATTGTGCAAGTTGTTCCATTTTCAGCCGAAACACCCGAACCACGATTTCGCACGTTTTCGTCCCAAATGTCCCAAAATGCATTTGTGCGTCTTCTCCCTGCTTCGCCCGAATCGGCCGAGCCGCGTGTTTCGCGCATTCGCGTCTCACATGTCCCAAGCGAACCAAGTGCCATTCATACTTAGTTTTTCCCGCTCTACCCGAATATGTTGCTTGTCAAATTGGTAGATATGAATTTAATGCGCATTGATTTCCTTTCTCTCTCCAAAACGGCTATATAACGGGCAGACCCCCTTTTGCATTTTTCACACTGCTTCCTTGCTATCTTTTGCCCGAACCCCCGCAATCTAATTTCCTGCGCACATACCCGTTCCCTACTGCATTTCCTTCCCAAGTCTAGATTGCAATTCTCTCTCTCTGATAATACCAATATGAAGATCAAATTCCAGGGACAGGAACAAGTTTCACCACTAGAGTCTGCCGTTCTCAATATTGGGGACAGTGAAGCTCGACATCTCGACTTCGGTGATTTTTGGGCGAGGGTGGCAGATGCAAACCCTACACCAATGGCACAAATGATTCACGATAGCGGTTTGGCCTTTGCTGGCGGTTTCCCGATCTCGGTACAGTGTGCTGATACCGTGCTTTCATGCGGAGCTCACTTTGACCCCGCTTCGAGCGAATTGACCAATATACACGGGGAACTCATCACCAAACTGGATGTTGCCGCCATTAGCACTGCTCTGAGGATTCCAGAGATGGATAATGCCATAGTCATTTCCGGGATCAAGCACAGGCCCTGTTTGACCAAGACAGTGACAAATATAAGGCACGAGTGGCGAAGTCCTGGCTGAAGAACCCTAAGAAAGGAGCTTCTCGTCTGACCAAAACCCTTTTACGGGCAGATTTCAATGAAGAATTGTCCGACTTCATAATTCTGCTGGCTCGGGTTATGGGTTTGCCCTCTACCAATGAATTTCACTTCTGGATGTGCCCGCTCATCAGCATGGTGTGCGAGGGGACGCAGAATATCAACTGGGCAGAGATCATCAGCATGAATTTGGCAGAGCAAATTGTCAATGTACAAAGACAAATGAAGTTCTACATGACTTCTTATCTGATGTATACCCTAGTAGCGTCATGGCAATGGTTTGGCTTTTCCTACATTGATGCTCACAAAGATGACCCAGTGTATGCCTACTGCCCGCAGTTCACCCTGGAGACCAGCAATCGAAATTTCAGAAGGGTCAATGACGCTTTCACCATGTACGTGGTCAGACTGCTCGAAGGTGATACTGCTAGAAGGTTTTCAGATGAAGCCATGAACCTGATATCGCAATATGGTGCTTATTTCATCCAATTCAGGAAATTTTCTTATATCAGGCTTGCTGGCTATGAGAGCACCCCTCTGCGGCTTCCCATGTTCTGCAATGATAAGATGGCTTTGATTGAAGTATGCAGGTAGTTGGACAAACTGCACAGAACCTGCAGGGACAAGAAGATTTCCGGTTTGCACTTTCCCATCTCTTTGGGAAATTACACTTGTAAAACAGCCCTGGACGCACAGAACATAGAGAGAGCCCTGGTTCCTATCACTTTGTCCATTTCTTGAAGCCAAGAACTTGCTTGACTTGAAGAAGTTCATTCGAAAGCAGAACATCAAGATAATCTACCATCATGAAGGCGATATCTGAAGACTACTGGGTGACATGGTGTGAGATGATTTTGAGGCAGGAGAAGGCATTGTGGCAAGTTCTCCCTGTAATTGATCCAAGAACTCGGCTTGTACCAAGTTCCCGAAGGACTCCAGGATGAAAATTCTGATCTATACTCGTATGAGTATGACGGTGTGATTAAGCACACCCCTCGAGGACTTGGATTGGAACAGGAAAGAAAAAGATGATCTGGCTGAGATCCTTGCTCCAGTCTTAGTCAGGACTAAGGTCTGGTTTGACAAGAAAGTTCGAGAGCTCAGAAGGCACTCAGGAGAATCCTCTTCCAAGGATGTTTCAACGCCAAGGAGAGAGGCATCGGTTCCAAGGTCAGAAACACCAGTGCAAACCCCACCTGCCTCATCAATACAAGGACCTGCAGCTTCCACTCCTTCTTCATCCACTCAAGTGTACCAGAAGAAACTCAAGGAGGTTAAGAAGGAGCCTGTGGAAAGTGACCCTCAAAGAAAGCAGGCAGAGTTGCCTATGGGACCAGAGAACATCATTGTTCTCAGTGAAAGTGAAGAAAGTGAAGTACCAACTCCTGCAAGTGCTCCTGAAGATCCAGCTGATAAAGATAAAGAAATCCAGAGCACTGAGCTTTCAGGTGATGTTGACTCTTCTGCCGCAATTGCCCCAAGTGCCCCACTCACCTCTCAACTCGAGTCAACAGCTGCGCAGACCTTGAGCGTCATGAGCTCTCTGTCTCTTGGTCCCCTTGCCCCTCCTGCTGATTCCTCTTCCTCTTTTGCGTGGGTGCAACCTTTGGTTGACAAAAGGAAGAGGAAATTTTCCTCTCAAAGCTCAGGACCAAATTTTGATGCTGTTGCAGCCTTGTTGGGCACCACTCCTTCTCGTGCCAAGAAAGCCAAGGTTACCTCTAGAATAGTGTCTGATGCTCAAGGTCAGCAATTCCTGGAGATTGCCAAGCCTACAATGGATAAATCAGAGCAGGACTTGCAGGTATCTGACTTAGAGCTCTCGAGAATCCCAATGGGAGAGTCTACCCCTGAAGGTGAAATTCACAACCTCCAGAAGCTTGATCCACAAGAGTCATTGGGAGGGTAGAGAAAGGGCAACAAACTATTGAACAGTTGGAAGAACAGGCCCAAGTTCTCACAGGTTTCATCAAGTCTCTTTTGTCTAAGGACAAAGTTTTAGACCCTACCCCATTGACTACTCTCCCACCTCCTGTAATTCTAAGCCAAGATGAAGTGCAGAGTATCAAAGATATGCACAAGTATTCTGTCTATGGCAGAGCTATTGAAGCCCTGGTGGATGACATGCTTGTTGCTGGATTAAACTTCATCGATGAAGCTTTCAAACTCCACGAAAAGGTGAGCAATGTGCAACTGAAGCTCTCCTCCACTATCAATATCATGGATAAAGAGCTCAAACTCTGGAGCAGTTGCATAGTAGACCTCCGACTCATGGGACAGGCAGATGAGAACATTTTGTTGGCAAGTAAAGTCTTTGATGATGCAAAGGATAATCTGTCGAAGTCCTGGGTCTACAGCGTGGAGTGGAAGATCAGAGTCCTGGAGGAGGCTTTGGGAGAGTCAAGAACGGTTGGCGCGAAGGCGAAGCTTTCAAGACACTGGTTGTCTCTGCTTTCAAAGATATACACTGCCATCTTCAAGATGAAACTTCTGGTGTACTCCTTTCCTTGCAAGAAATCAAAGCTCAATTCAGAGCTTTTGTCAAAGATAATCTGTTCAAGGAAAGTTCCATCTCCAAGGATAAAATGAAGGAGATTTGCTCTCTTCAATCTGCCATTGAAGAAGCAAATAAAGATTATCATACTCATGTCGAGTTTGATAAAGAGATGGAAAAGTGTCTGGGATTTTGGACTCAGTCTACGACTAACACGTCAGTCCCTCGTGGCAGAGATATAGCTGAGGCGTTAAAGAAATTCAGGCAGCGGATTCTGAAGTCAGTGGGTCCCTCTCAGTGACCGGCCACCTGTCTTCTTCTCCTTATTCTTTTCTCTTCTTCCCTTTCTTTTTCCGTTTTCTTTGTAAGAAGTTGAGGTACTGTGATTGGCGGTCCTTAACTATTCTTTAGTTAAAAGAAACGGTTACGAAGAGTAACTGATTTGTAAGCTATATAATGGCATTTCTACGCCATTCAAAAGGAGGAAGAACTTGGCTTATTTTCTGAAAAGTGTAAATAGATTATAAAGAAATCAATACAGAAGGACTTTTCCATTCTTTGTCTATCTGATCTCTGTTATTCCTAGGCTTTCATTTATTTTCTTTGTGAGGATCATTTGTCTCAAGTTCGTTAGTCTTACCGATTGCATACTCTTCAACTTTGCAAGCACGGTGATCTTGTATAACCAAGAAGGAACTTTGTGTCCTTGATTAATGAATCTGTGTTATGTTAAGAAACTTTGTGTTCTAAGCAGATGTTATTTACAGAACTTTGTGTCTTTAAATTCCATCTTATTTATTCGATACAAATGATCTTGTTTCAATTCACTGTGACTTTCGCATACATAAAGAATTACTCTGATATCTATAATTCTGCATGTTGCCTTTCTGCTCTTTCCCGTACTCTCATTTCCTCAGTCCTTTTGTAATTGATGATCTTCATAGAAAACACTTTCGTGATATCCAAGTTTAACCAACAAATCATGTCTTGTACATTTGTAAATAAGTTCGTTTCTGAATAAGGGAACCTCTCCCATTAAAGAGGAGGGACTTCTTGTCCCCTGACTGTTGCTCTTCGTAAAGTCCTATCGGCGACACCAACAGTCTACACTATATGTTCCTCATCTTATATACCACATAACACACACTTTACACTTTTAGTCTACATACACATCTTGCATTGCACATTTATACATCATACATTGTCTACACACCATACTAGTATTCATCATACATGTGTCACACTTCTATTGTCTATAATTCTAGCACCACATACTACTCATTCTACATACTACATATCATGCATCTTTGCACTACCAGTCTATCTATACACATTACATTACATATTATTTATCACATATCACACATTATATACTCATCGCATGGTCGTTTATTCTCATCACACATCTACGCGTTGCACTCAATACCCTATGACGCACTTTAGTTCCTTGGTCCATACTTTATTGTTGAGGGTTTACAAATCAAATGGACCTTATCATTAGTACATAATCATCATTTGACCTTCTATCATGTGACATTACTAGGTCGTGGCATACGCTTTAGGATAAATGGTCACATATCCCTTCACCTTGTAGTCGTATACACTTTAGGCTACATCACCACTCCCTCTATTCATCTAGTAGTGATATACGTTTTAGGCTACGTCATCACTCTTTCGATCATCTTGTTGTGATATGTGCTTCGGCTATAAGGGTCACACACATACTTTAATTTTAGGTCACATATCATCACGAGTACACATTCATCACAATGTGTTAGACACAACACACATTTCAACCATTTCCCGATGACGCACTCTCATTTATGGTTTATTCTTGACTATTGAGGGGGAAAACTAAATGAGCCTCACTACATACATTTCCATTCACTCGGGGGCATGTGGCTCTTATCATTCCATCCATCCACAACATATTACATATCTTGGCTACTTTTACTCTTATTTCCATTTGCTTGTATATGCTCACTTTATTACACATGCTAATTAGATCTCTTGTATGCCATTTATCTATACCATACACACATGCATGTTCACTCCTTGGCTCGAGTTGTGATCACGAGATACGGGTCTTTTACACGTAGTACGAATGCTCACCTTCTACCCATCCTACACTGGTCATTGGGGGCATCTAGATTTGTCTCTCACAGGTGTTATTGTTTCATTTTCTACTTATCACTCTATATCACATGGTTATACATGTTTTTGACATATTATTTATCTTTCTAATGTACTAATGGGTGCTTCATGTGTAGTATTTGTTTTGCAGGATTATTTGCTTCCATGGTTATATGTCATCTGTACTTGTTTGTTTTGTTTGTTATTATGTGTGGGCATTGCCTAATGTTTCGTGTGCAAACTTGTTTTCTATATGCGGTCATGATGTCCTTGCATGTCTTGTGACATCATGAGTGATATCCCATGTTTGCATCCCACTTCGTATGACTTTGTATTCTTACGTGTTTACATAACTAAATTTCTTAGTAGCTTATACATTATTTCGCATAGATTACACATTGTCATATACATACATGCTTGTTCGTACTAACACTTATTCTCGGCTAGTCTCTTATTTGTGCATGCCTTGGTTTCTACAAAGTGCATTACTTTCCCCCTGCAAGGAAGAGTTACATATTTCATGTGGTTGGTCCTCTTTTAGGGCCACATTATCCTATCGATGACGCCGCACACACCCCCAAAGAGGGGGCATAATTTTGGCTTTTACATAATACACAACACTTCTACACTGGTTTAGTTCGGTTTAGTTACCGCCTGGCATTGTGGGTTATACAATGAGTGGCTTCGAGACGCCGGTCTACGAACTACGTACACAACGGATTTTATAGGACATGGTTTTCCTTCGCATTCTAGGGAGTAATTATAGGTTTGAGGATACAATGACTTCCTCTCTACACTACTAGGTAAAGTACTGAGAGATCTCTTCATACATGTTCAAGGAAGCAGTTAACGATTAGAGGATACAATAGAATTCCTCCCTATACTTCTTCATCCTATGGCGTCGAATCGCCCAAAAACCCAGACAAGATATCCTCTTTCTACACTCTTTCTCTCATCATGGATCAGGTGTATATGTTTCATTTTTCATTTGTGTATTTTACATTTACATACTTTTACATACACATACATGCATTTTTACATATACATGCGTATTTGACTTTTGATTGTCTTCTTCTTACGAGTCCTACCGTATGAGAATCAAATAGTCAACAACAACATTTTGTGACAACACACACCATACTAACCATGCAAGTACATTACACACATCGGAAACTACACATGCATTTCCGCCCTAGGTTCACTCTCATCATTTTTTTGCACTTTTGCATCTTTAGTTTCCACACTCCATCATATTTTGTCACTCCACGCTTTGTCTAGTCCTTCAACATGTTTCTACATCACTCTACATAGATTATCAGGTACACATATCTATCTACTTTATGTTACCGAGCTTTCCGCTCACCAACATAAAGTGGGGGAAAATGTAGTCACAAAATCACACACTTTAGATATTATTTAGTCTCGGTCTCATACTACTATTCATATGGTTTTGAGTGAAGAAAGTAATAATTAACCTCCGTCTTTTGGCCATTTTACTTTGTTTGTTGTCATCACTACCGACCTCCTGCATCTACTCAACCAAATGATCCAGTTCTGTAATTTGGCGTCGTTTATCTTTGATGTGGCACTTGGGCAAGCACTGGGGCACCGACATACACCCTGGTCCCAATCGGGGTGCCCTAATCCTTTTCCCACTTTCCCGCCACTTTTTGGGCACTTTTTATCCGTTTGAACATTTTATATTTCTTGTGGTCACCTTTTCGGGGTTAATTACAAAATTAGAACAAGAGAACCATATAAATATAAATTTATGAAACCATAATGAGGGACCAAACACTAGTCACTACTATCATCACCTAAGGTTGCATCCATCAAAGGCTCCATTTGCATCCATTTAGCTCCATCACAAGGCACAAGGTTGGTTCATCTGCATCACACAAGCATAGGAGGGAAGTTTATTATATTCCATCCACCATTCTATTACATTTTCTACACATAGTTATTGCTCATTACTTTCACAAAGTGCAACTGGCATATGATCACCTAGGGCATGATTGTAAACACTTGTACATAGAATTTCATCAGTGTCGAGATGTAGTGCAACACTCAGTTAGTAAGTCCACCATTTTGGTAGCTGAGGTCAGTCGACCCCTTCATATGCATATTTCTTTTTTTTAGGGGTTGATGCTTGTCTTGGGGTTTTGCAGTCTTTTCTTCATCACTGACTACCAACGACATCCAATGTAGTTCGAATACATTACCGCGATAGACGACGAGGGCTTTGCATCACCTCAGAACCCCACAAATCAACTCCTACATAGACCGGGGTGCCCATAGGTGCCTTGATCCTCTCCCAAGTGCCCCAAACCACTCGGATTACCCGCATCTCGCAAGTTTCTAGAGCTCAGCATAGTCGTTTCCTCCTCCTATTTCTCCAGCTTAGCTTTCGTAATATAGTCCAACAAGTTCATCAAATCAGCTAAGCTCCTTCTAACCATTTTTGCATATTAGGGTTTCTATTTTTATTAGCCTAGTTGCTTGGGTCACTTTCTATATGTATTTACCATTTTTATTTACTATTATTTATTGTTATTCCTAGTTAGATTACCTACCATTTTACCATATTTTAGTTAATCACCTACGGATCCGGTAGAGGTCACATGAATGGTCGGGGAGTTAAGCAAAGGCATGGGCACATTTTCTTATCCCCTTTGTTACCCTAGGTAGTGGAGACAATGGGGACAAAAAAATGTTCCCATGGAGAATTTTGGATGCAATTAGAAGTAAGGAGGTTGAGTCAATGGGCACAAGGGTAAAAAACTTTGTGGAGGACAAGTAGGTCATATGAGTGTTCTGGGGATGAGTTTGGGCATGGGGTGCACTTTCTGTCCCCTATGTCACATTGGGTACATAAGGAACACAAGCGACACAAAATTTCACCCATGTTAAGTGAATGAGGGCACACTTTTGTGTCCTTCGTGTACCCTTGCGTCAGGGGATAAACGGGACACCCGGGAGAATAGGGACAATAGGTGCTCCAAAATGCATGTACGAGAGGAGGATGAGGGATCACTTTTGTGTCCCTTGTGTTCCCCCATGTCACTAGGGGGAAACTAGGGAAATATGAGGTTAAAAGTGCACCTTACTATAACCGGTAAGTCCTATTTTGCACTTTGGTTGGCTAAAAATATCTTCAAGATCAACGTTTTTCACCCCAAAAGCTCAGGATAATGTTTTGGGGTCAAATTTTATATTAATTTGACTCCAAAACACATTATAAGACCAATTTAACATGTTTACTACCTTTAATCCTCATACAAATCCAAAAAACGTCTCATTTTTGTTCGAACCGCAAGGAACTCTGCATTATTTTGAGTGTCTCAAGAAATCTTCATACCTCATATCAAAAAGGATGCTCCCAAAATGTAGATAATTCTTCAATATTTCAAGTTCCCATTTGTTTTCCTCCTGACTCCTTACAAATCTCCCAGAATCAACTAGAGATGTTAAGGTTTACTTTTGAACTGCTCATTCCTTTCACTTGAAAACCCGTTGTTGAGAAAATTTTCCCTGAATGACCAAAACTTTCCTAAATATTCCTAAACCAATTCCTACACCTTCAAGGCTCCCCAATACCACCTCTAGAATCTTAATATTTTTTCAAAACTCTCCTAGGGATTGTACTCATGCTCCAGAAAGGCCAAAATCAACCTTTTTAGGCTTCTAGAGAACTAGTTCTTCACCGCACTTCACCTGAATGGAATGATGGAATTTATTACACATTTTGAAAACTTATACATGTTCACCCAATGCATTAGTACTACATTTAAAGTTAAGGATATCATGACATAGGAGGCATGTTGGGTAGAGAGGGATTAGGAAGGTTTGAAAGTAATATTTGCATGTGGCTAACTTGTCATGTTTTGAATTTTATATTTTTGGGTCAGTAATTTTACATGACAACTTTCTCGACGCGAGTACATTAAGACGTAAGGGGTAATAGAGAACCACAAATTTCTCATGGGTAATCGAATGATTTCCTTGTTCGAATTGGGAAATAGAGTCAATTCTTCACTACTAGCACAAACGACGAACATACACTAGAGAAAATGAAACAAACACACCAAAACAAAAACGGAAACACAAAAAAATGAAAGATAACACACAATGGAAAGAGAACTTATAGTACATGGGAGGAGAATTTATTGAGGTGGGAGAAGAATGTACACACACTTCTCAATTGGTTGAGATACGTACGTACCATCATGGAACAATTGGCTGAATTCAAACTTCCCAAGCTCAAAGATAATCATCGATCATGTCATGCTCTCGTGATGGCTCTGCATGGTTTGAGAAGAAGGAGAGAGACCAAGATTTTTCCTCCTAATGATATGTACTAGAAAAACTCTTTCACATTCAATGACCATTTTGTTACTCGTTTGAGAGTTTTACTTTCTATAGTCTTCACCTAATGCTTCATGACCATAAGGGCCATTCTCTCATGTTTTCAAAAATGGAATCTATGATTTTTTCATGAAAGCATTCATCATCCTCAGTGTGAATGTTGTAAAACGAGATCATTTCTAACATCAACAGGGCATCTAGGGGTGGTGAGAACAAGTTGAATCTAACTCCATTCATAAGACTCCTACACATTCTCATTCATTTGTTCTAAATGATTTTTCTCTGTGCCTATCAACTCATCACTGACCTTGATATCATTTTATATGATGGAGTTGTTATCTGCATGACTAAATACATCCATAGGGGATTCAAGATTCTAATTTCCCTTGGGTTCATCATGGATGTAATCTTCATCACAAAATGGGAAAGTGGAGGACTTACCTTCACATTCATGCTCATCCCCTAAGGCTTCAAAGATAAAATTAGTCTTACCTATTTGTTCCATATCATGTTGGGAATTTGTGCATCAAACTAAGGATCACAACTGAAATCATACTTATCTTAATTTTTCACATGGCATAGGTTAGTATCTCAAGACTGAGTTGAGGGTCTTCAATTTATTCTGCAATTTTCAAGATGACTCGTGCATTCCTCCTTCAAAGCTACCACATACTCATTTTCACATTCATCTGAAGAGTCTTCATGTTGTGTTTCAAGGACATGATTGGAAATATAACCTTCATATGGAAAAGAGTCATTTGAAAATTATTTCTTCCTCGTGATCCATATTTCTTGTCATCCATTGGTTACCTTCTTGCAAGTTCAAGCATACATGGTTTTCATCATTTTCAAACAAAGAGAAGAGATCTATATTGCACGAAAATTGTACACCTTTCTATTAGAGATTCATCAAACCGTCCTCATGATAGGGGAAGAATAAAACATTGGGGATGCAACATGAGAATAATCTTCTTCCCCACTTTGAACATATCCTATTGAGTCTTCTTCTTCGCAAGGAAGAATCCATGGTCATTGTTATGAGCACTATCACATTCCTTTGGTGATGAGGACATCAAATCCTTAGAGAGATCATGTTCAATTTGTTCATCCACCTTTGTCTCAAGTTGTATTATTCCATTTTCTTCATTTCATCCAGGAATTTTGCAAATCAAATGGAGATCCAAAATTAGAAAGAAAATCATGAATGATTACCTCAAATTAATCCTCCTAAAGATTATGTGGTGGGGAAAGAGGGTTCATATCTTGAACATCTTTGTGGTGAGTGGAAATCTTAAGAACACTACATCATCCATCAAGAGGTAATAATTCTCATCTCTAGTGTATATTGCTCCTTCAACAGATGGTGCCTCAAGCCAAAATGAATTTATGAATGGAGGTTCAACTTTCATGCTTTCTTCATTATCCTCCAAGGTTTGAGTTTACTTTTTTTTGAAATGCTCGAGAATAGAGTAGTCATGAGAAACAAATAGGATTATTTTAGGAACAAACACCTCATAATATGGAGAATCATTAGAATCTACTTCAAGGATGAATCTCTTCTTCCTCAACATTATAAAGTGCTTCAAGTTGCTCATATCTTTCTTACATAGCCACAACATAACCTAGAATTTCAAGATTTATTTGGGGATTAGAATTTTATTCTACAACACTCAAGATCCTTTGCACAAAATCCCTTTTCAAGGTTGTCATTTCTTCATCTCCATAAGCAAGAAAATCATCCAAAGGAAAGAGAGACAAAAGATAAGGCTTTGAGTTTCTTTGTCAAATGTGTGAAGTTTAAAACATTATCTTCAAGATAATTTTCATCTTCATGATTTCCATACAACAGTTTATATCTCTTTTGCATCTTTCTCATCAGCCCTTAGATTCTTCATCATCAACAAGTGCAATTCCCATCCTCTTTCCTCTAGCAATAGTCCGCTTGAATTAAAGCCACAAGGATTTGATGGTAGGATCTTCACAAGCAACAATTTTATCTATTCTAGATACTCTTTCCAAAACTTTTACAAAAATGTTACTAACCTTCTTTCCTTTTGTTGGTTGCAGATTCTTATTTAAAACAAAAGATCTCTTCATCGTGCCAAAATCCTTACTCTTTCAAGACCTGGTCCAAAATGATGGCTGATAAAAATTTACATATCTTGGTGCTCATATTCATCTTCATCATTGTTTTTGCTTATTGGTGTTGAACACCAATCTTGAAAATTCATCATTGTGATGCGGGAAATGAATGTGACATGGATTCATTCCTTAATAGAGTCTCCTTCAAAATATGATTTTTTGAAATCTGATTTTTTTATTTTTTGGAATATGTTTTTTTGTATTTTCTAGAGATCTTTAAGGGTGCACAAGGATAGATCTCTCCCCAACAGAGTCTCTAAAAACTGTTGTAAAAATAATTCATTGTGTGGGTGAATTTTGGGTTTCCACTAACGGTCACAGGGCTAAGTCCCCCATTCTTGTGTGTATGAGGACACTCTCATTATTAAATGAAAACTAACCTAAAGTTATGGGTGACCATTAGGTGGGGATCACATAGGAATAATCCACTAAACTGTGGAAAATGCTTGTACAAGGTACAAGGGAGGAATTTTCAGTGAAGAGAGGTAAAGGGGAGTTGGGGAAATAAGGAGAGAGAGGGTTACTATTGTGAGTAGGCTTACAAAATTCACATATAATAACTAGAGTAGGTCCACATTTAATTAGAAGAACACAACAATGAAAACAATGATAAGACATAACAAATCATAGACACAAAATTCCATTGATTCATTTATCAAAGGCATAGACACCTTTCTTGGTTGTGTAATATTATCATGCTTACAAATTTGGAAAGTAGAGAGAGAGAGAGTAGAGGAACATGAGAAAATAAATAGAATAATTGCATCTTTTATTGCTTGATCAGTATAAGTGGTAAATCTTAATAACATACAATCAATAAAAAATTGCCAACCTCTGGAATTCATAAGCCATTCCAATTTATAACATTACAAATTGTCTCTTCATCCACCCCCACATGATTTTTCACCTATCCTAATCACTTGTGACCTTTCATATTCCTAGGAGGTGGTTCCTTTTCATATTATTGAAAAAAGGATCTTATAACGTTAATATTGAGGGTCACTTAAGTGAATAGGACAAAATAACAAAAAGTACATTCTTAATTGAAAATTAGAATATGGAGAGCGAGAGGAGAGAGAGAGAGAGAGAGAGAGAGAGAATGGGTTGATTGATATGATGAAGATGAAACCTTTGTTGATGAATAACTAATCATTCATGATACTTGAGGGATATTTCCTGGAGTGAGCTCTTTTCCTTTGAATTCTCTAATGAATCAGATTGCCACAGGTGCCACCTTTTCTTCCTCTAGAATATAGATGTAGCTCAACAATTTGATCCATGTCTTAGGAACATCATTGATAAATTTACACTGATTGAATGATTCCTTTTGATCTCTCGTAATGTTAGAAATAGAGCTTCTGATGTTAGAAAGAGACTCCAAAGTGTCCTCATTGAAGGAGAGAGGATCACTTGCCTCCTTTTTGACTAGTTCTTGAAAAGAACTGATGAGTTCCTATGATGATGAATTCTCCATGAGTGGAAGGGATCCAAATTTTTAAACATGGTTACTGACATCATCCAAAATCTTGAAGGCATGTTGTTCACTAGATCCAATTTTAGAAATGACATCTTCTAGTGTTTTGTATCTAGCATTCATAGTGCATAGCCAAAGTAGAGACAAGTTCTCAGCAATGGATGCGAACACATTCCTACTCATGAGAGTGTGGAAGTCGAGGAAACTCATCTCAAACTCAAGTGGGAACACCTCATATCAATGGATCTTCTCTTTTTACAATTCTTCCCCTTTTTCTTCACTTACGAAATAGTGGCAAGAGCATACCCGAATAGAGATAACCTCCAGGAGTAAAGCCTTTACTTTTATAATAATCTTCTTAATCCATTTTTCATCATCCTTTCCTTGCATCATATGTCCTTTCACTTTCTTGATCATCTCAGAGTCAAAGCTATTGATCGGAGAAACGTCTTCCACATGAAGAGGAGGTACTGAATTGGGCTCCAAGAAAGTTTGAATGTGGGTGGTGAGATCTATCACATGTTCCTCCAATTGTTCAATTATTCATTTGTACTCATTGTTTCGAGAAAGTATGTGGGTAGAGGATTCCTTGAATAGATGAGCATCACCTTCATGTGTAGTTTGACCCAATCAAATACGGGTCAACTCATAGTCCTCATGAGTCATTTCCTCTACAAGTTTTACAACTTTTGGTTGGGAAACCTCTACATATTGATTACGTAAACTCCACTGAAAAAGTGGGAAGTTACATATTCCTTCCTACCTCATTTGGTCTTCAGAATATTTGTGATGGCCCCAAGGTCAGGTATTGTATCTTGTTAAGTTTTCCTTGATTCACTTACGAGCAATTATTGGATCTAAGGAAATGTATCTTCTGAGTATATGTGATGTTAGCCACATAGACATCGTAATGAGCTTGATGAGGAATCATATCTTGGTCATTATGGGAAGGTTCCACCACCAAGGAAAACATACATGAATGTCGATGAAGGATAGGAGGCTGCAATGGATCAATCTTACTTGGCTTAAGAGGCTCTATGGGGTTTTCGATGAATCTCACCTTCTTATAAAGCTTCCTAGGATAGGGAACCTCTGTATGCCCTCTTTTCAATATCTTTCTTTCTAGAGATTCTTATTCAATAGTTCTCGGATTTACGCTGAAATGGGGTTTGGTTGCATTATTTCTTTCTTTGAGGTGCAATCACATTACCAGGTTTTGAATGAGTGTTTAAGAACACTATTATGTAAATGACATCAAGTGGAACCGATATGATTTCCCATTCTTGAATACATGGTGCCACACATGAAGATCACCTATTTTCTTTTCTCAAATCTAGAGTGCTTCTTAAATGAAATCATATTTGGGATGCTTATGGACCTTATTTGCTCATACATCTCCCATGGTTTGATTTCTTGATTCTTCACACATGGTGGTATTGAGTGCTTTGATAGCTCAATTATCTCACTTCAAATTTCTTCTTGGAGAGATGATGATAGATTTAGGATACGATGAATCTTGACCTACCGCATGAGCTTCACATTTTACTCTTAAACATAGTGACACTCTTTTACTTTACAATTCACTCCCTTTACCAAGATCTCACCTAAGTCGAAACATGTTTGTAACATCTTAATAACCTTTTGATCAATTTGCTTCTTGTGGGAATGGAACACCTCAGATGGAAGGATTGACCTTTGAATGGAGCTTGATGATAAGTTACATGTTTTGACCTCCAAATTACACCGAGACACCGCAAATTACACCTCCTCTGATTTCAAAGATGTGTGCTCGTTATCAAGCTTGGATCAAGTTTTTAGAAACACTTCATGAGGTATGCATTGCTTGAGATGACTTCCATTCTTACTCATAGTGAGCTCTTATCATCATGGGGTGCTCTTAACTATTTTCAAACTATTTTTGACCTTGTAATGTTCATGATTTCACCGCTACACCTTTATATGCTCTAATGTATTTATTAACATGAATGTGATCCATATGATGTCCTTATCATGAATTCAAAATTACTTACTTCGCCACAATTGGAATTAGTTAAGCCGTCCAACTTCCTTCCTTGAATTGTGCCATGTAGAAACCACCACATAAATGATTTTTGAGAGCTCACAGATGGTTTATTTTCTTATTTCGGCCACGAACAAATTCTTTACCTTGTGGTGATGGGAAAAAAAAGTAACAAGATGAGTGAAAATAGAGCCACCAATAAATTTCTACACCAAAATCTGAAACTTTCTATTGCTAGCGGGTGGGATGGGAAGTCGCTTATTTTGGGAAGTTTTTGGAAATTTTGCTCAATCCTTATTATTTGAAGCTCATAATCCACTTAGGTTATTTCCACTGATGAGGATTAGATATTTTTAGACATATATTTTATCCCAACCTACTATTCTTAGAAAGTTTCCCAATTGACCCATGTTGATGTTTCACACTGCTCTAGGGTTTTCTAAATGTTGAAAGTTTTCTACTTTGGGAAAAAAATTATTTTTAGAGTCTCATTATTCAAATAACATGTTATGTTTAGTAAGTGGACTTACCAAATTCATATTGTAGCAAAACCATTGTCATTGTGTTCTATTTTGCACCGAGATTTCATGCTCCAATTTTTACCATTTTTCATCTGTTGAAACTCTTGGAAATCAAAAAGGAAAGTTTTTAAGGTTTAGTTTTTAAATTACTATATTAAAAAAGATAGGGAATCATATAATTTACAACTATAATATTACCAAAGGCATTTTGGAGAAGAGCAAGCTAGAAAAGTTTCATTGTAATCCAATTTATGGTTTGAGAGACATGAACAAATCTCAAATTTGAAGGCTATAGTTGTTCGGAAAAAAATTCTAGGATATCTAGTAAAAAAAAACATAATTCAAGGTATTATAACAACAACAATGGAGGTAGGGTGACATGTGGTGAAGAAATGCTTTAAAAATATGTTTTAAATCACTTTTATATTGTCCTACAAACTTTAGTTTAACCCCGAGTCAAATGACAGTTTAAGTGAGGTTCAAACCGAGTTTCCATGGTGCAATGGGGACACAAGGATAGAAGGGGATCCTAAGCGTGAGTGAGATGGAGGAGCTAGGAAAACACCATGCAGAGTTGGGAGAGGTCACATGAATGATTAGGGGCTTGAGCATGGATAATGGGGAGAATAGAACACAAAATTGCACCCATAGAAGGTTGGATGTAGGTGGAAGCAAGGGGTGAGTGAATGAGCATAAGGGGCTGAAAAAAGCAGGCTTGCAGAGCACGGTGTAGGTCATACGAGTGCCTGGGGGATCGGTTTGGGCATGGGAACACTTTCTTGTCCCCTTTATCCCCTTGGGGACATGGGGGACACAGGGGAAACAAAATTTCACCTTTGTTGAGGGAGTTAGGGTGCAATTTTGTGTCCCTTATGTACCCATTGTCTGGGGACAAACCGAACACGGGGGACATCAAGGACAACCGGTGTTCCAAAGAATGCCTATGCGAGGGGATCAGGGAAATTTTTGTGTCCTCATTCCCCTATGTCTTTCATATGACAATAGGGATAAGAGGAGGTCAAAAGTGTGCCTTTCTATAGCCGATAAGTCCGATTTTGCAATCACGGCTAGCCAAAAATAGCTTGAAGATTAACATTTTTCACCCCAGAAGCTTAGGATGATGTTTTGGGGTTAAATTTAATATAAATTTGACTCCAAAACACATTATAAGACCAATTTAATAGGTTTAATACCTTTAATCCTCATTCAAATCCAAAAAAATCCCATTTTGTTTAGAACCGTAAGGAGCTCTTGTGTTATTTTAAGTGTCTCAAGAAATATTCATACCTCTATATAAAAAGGATGCTTCCATCATGTAGATAATTCTTCAATATTTTAGATGCTTATTTTTTTCCTCTTGACTCCTTATGAAGCTCGAGGAATCATCCAATGAAATTAAGGTTTACTTTTGAACTGTTCATTCCTTGCCCCTGAAAACACGTTGTTGAGAAACTATCCCCGAATGACCAAAACTTTCGAAATCTTCCTAAACCACTTCTAACACATTCAAGGCTCCCCAATACCACCGTCATATGCTTAATAATTTTTCTAAATTCTCACAGGAATTGTACACATGCTTTGGAATGGCCAAAATCATCCTTTTTAGGCTTCCTGGAAAACTAGTTCTTCACTACACGTCATTGAATGGAATGATGGACTTTATTACACCTTTTTAAAAACTTATACATGTTTACCCAATGCACTAGGACTACCTTCAAGGCCAAGGTGATCATGATAGATGAGGAAGGTTGGCGGAGAGAGGGATTCCGAGAATGTTTGAAAGAAATATTTGCATTGTGGCTATGTTTTCACGTTTTGAATTTTGCATTTTGGGTCAACAATTTTACATGACAATAACTACACAATGAGAAGTTAAAATATTTCAAGTAAGAATGGGTCAACAAAAAAAAATTCCATGAGGTATGTAGATTGTTGCGCATGGAAGCTATATTACCCTTATTAGGTAAATGGTTATCTCATAAGTTAAGAAAAGTAGTGCTTCAACAATAATTAAGGACGACATAAGGGAAAGATGTCAAGATAACAAAAGTATATAGTTTTGACAGAGAGATACTTGTTAATGCTTATACAGCAGGTTGGAATATTAATGACATATTAGTTGACACCGATGTAAAAGTGAACATACCGACAATGGATTCCCTGGGACAAGATGGGGCGACCAATGTTACATGCATCCCCACACATTTTGTTCATGGCTAACAAAACATGGGTTATGCTTATGGGGGTGTTCCATTGAGATTTTGAAGTCATATTTTTAGCTAAAGTAGATCATTTTCCTACATTACTTGGAAGACCATGGTGTTATGCCAAAATGTCAACATACGATTTTAAAAATGGTATGTCAGTTTTGAAAATGATGGTCAACGTGTTATCTTCCGATGGACCCTAAATAGAGTACACCATATATGGATACTTTGGAAGAGCATGAAGAATTGGAGCATATATATAATATCCAGGCTACATGGATAGAAAAATTTGAACCAACATGGAAGGAGAGATAAATCGGGGTGAGAACCAATCAATGTCCAACACAACTAGCGTGGTATGCTACAAATAGAGCACAACTCATATGAACTACTAGCCTGACAAGAATGTGGTATGATTCATTGCTCAATGAACCACAATGTTATCCAAGCATCCTTGAACATTCATAGAAGTATTCACAAAATAAATAAAGAGACCACTCGGTCTCCACCAATTTTTAGTGGGAGTGAAGATATGCATGCTTTTCTTAAAGACATGGGAACCTATATGCCGACTAACAACACGTGTTTGAATTGTCTAAGCTATTTGTTAAAAGTTACCGTATCAAGATTATCATTATTATCATTTTTGACTAACAACATTTTTGACATTATTATCATGGGTATCCATAAGGGAGGTCATGAAGGCTTGGTTCGAACGAACAAAAGGCACACGAAGATACCCCATCTATAATGGAGTGACTAGCCCCTAGGAACATATTCATAAAGGCATGGAAATATTGACGACTACACAAGTTAGCACTACATTATGGACACATCTATTCTATCATATGCTACGTGGAAGTGCATGAATATGGTATGTCAGTTGTGATTTGCAAAGAGAATCATGTTATTGGGAAAGAGTAACTCAATAATTCCTTCATACCTTCTTTTTTCTATCACTAGTTCCTCATTTGACACCCATCCTTCAATATATAAAAGGTGTGATATTTGGAGATGACACTCCTATCAAAGACATAATTTTGGTGCTACACAAAGATAATGAGTTCGCACTAACTAAAAAATTTACCGAGGATTTTGGGGACAATATATCCAGTGATAAAGAGGAAGTAATGTTGGAGCGGTAAATTTATGCTTTAAAATGTAAAGAAAAAGTGGTGTGCCAAATAACCGATGAAGACAATGATTATCATATGTATGTGGATGTTTTTTATTCATCGTGAGGGGTCATAGATAAAAAGGAACATGGGAGTCACTCGTAATACTAAAATTTAAAATCCATCAAGATTCACATTGGTAGTGAGACCGAACCAAAGATGGAAACCATTGGTAACTACTGGAGTGAACCAGAGATTTCCAAAATTGTTGAGTTGTTGTGCGAGTATGAAGACATATTTCCCTAAGGCTACCATGAAATGAAGGGACTACACCCATAATTGGGAACAATCCAGATCAAATTAATATAGGGGGCTAAGCCAGTCTAAAAGTACCCATATAGGATGAATCCCAATCTAAGAATGAAAGTAAAACAAGAACCAGACAATATGTTGGCCGCAAGAGTCATCCTACCAATAGAGGAATATGAATGGGTAACCCCTATGGTGATTAGCATAAAGAAGGATGGGCACATAAAAATTTACGTGGATTACTGTACTTTAAACTCTGTTTGTATAATTGATCCCTTCCTAACTCCCTTTACAGAAGAAATTTTAGAAGGCAAAACAGCAAGGAAATATATACTTTCTCGTATGGATTCTCTAGTTATCACCAAGTCTAAATTGTAGAAGAAGATAGACCAAAGATAATTTTTGTGACTAAATGGGGATAATATGCCTACACAATCATGTCATTTGGGTTGAAGAATGCACCCATTGTTTTCTCATGCATTGTTTTCACTGCCTTTGAAGATTTTATACTTAAATTTCTTCAAGTCTATTTAGACGATTAGACAATCTATGGATTATTAGAATATCATTGTTTGAGTATTTCTAATGATTTACAAATTTCCTTAAATTTGAAGAAGTGTGTGTTCAAAATCCATTTAGTTCCTTATTAGGGCACATTATCTGTAAATATGGACTCTTAGTGGACCCCAAAAAAATTACAATAATTGTCAATCTTGTGTAGCTACGAATGCAAAGAGAGGTTCATGTCTTTTTAGGACATTGCGGGTATTATCACAAATTCATAAAATAATTTACGTGCATTACAATACCATTAGAAAAATTTCACGAAAGACATAATAATTTAAGTGGGGTTCTGAACAACAACATTCTTTTGAAAAACTTAAAGAGAAATTAACCCAAGCAACTATTTTACAATTCCCAAATTAGAACACATTGTTCCATGTACATATAAACGCTCGGGAATTACTATGGGAGTCGTCTTAGCACATATAGGGAAGAAAATCTAGACCATCCAATATACTTTGCAAGCTAGAAATTAACGCATGCGTAGAAAGAAATTATACTATGAAAGAGTGCGAAGGACTATTTATGGTTTACATGAGCTTCAAAAAAATTGACATTATCTCTTGGCCACACTATTCACATTTTTACGATCATATGGAACTTTAAAATTTGGTCAATAAAGTAGTATTGCATGGGAGAATATGCATGTGGATAATAATGTTCCAGAGTTCCAGTTCGGTGATGGCCAATCCAATAAAAAATAATGTTGGACCTAATCATTTATCATGAATTGATACTGGTGAAACAACACAATCCATAGAAGATGGTATGCAAGATACTCGACCGCTTAACATCAAGAGTGAGTTTAGGAAATGAGAGGATGTGATTTACTTCCTATAAATTGGATTAGTGCCTAAAAATTCTATCGTTAATCAACACAAGAAATTAGTTGTTAAAACAATGTCGATCAACTAATCACCAATCAAATCTACAAAAAATGGGGTGCGAAGAGATTCTCCAACATTTTTTTCTACAACATGAAAGGTAAGATATATTAAGTGAAGCACACAAAGGAATTGTAGGTGATGCTACCACTCGAGAAGATCCTTAACACGAGACTCTATTAAGAGTTTATTTAAGGACGCGAAAGAATATGTCAAAGTTTCGCAACTAATGCCAATGACTCGACAAGCCAAGAAAGTGAGACAATATGCCTCTAATCCCAATAAATGTGTAATAACCATTTGAAAAGTGGGCAATTGATTTTGTCGAGACCCATCAATCCTGTGGCGTGAAGAACTCTGACACATGATATATTATCACAACCATTGATTAACTTACATGATGGTCAAAATCCATACCAAAAAAATATTTTACATCTACAATGATAATATTTCTTTGGGAGAACATTATAAGAATATTTGGCTGCCCATTGAGCATAACTAGCGATAGAGGAACATATTTTTTGAATGACACTAGTCATATCTCATTGCAAGCATTTATGGTTGTGCATCATAAGATGACCTTGTATTATCCATAGGATAATGGTATCGTGGAATCCTTCAAAGAAGATATTAAATCATACATTGCAAATATATGTGACATCATACGGAAGGACCAGGATGACAAAGCATTAGTAGTACTTTGGGCGTATAGAGTGATATACAAGCGCCTAAATAAAATGACAACCTTTCAAATTGTATATGAGAAAGATGTCATGCTTCTTTCAAATAAAATTAGAACCATCATTGAGAATTGCACACATTGTGAATTTGGACGATGAATACTCAATTTAGGAAAGGTTAACTAGTTTGTTAAAACTAGATGAAAAAATAATACAAGAAAGATGGTCACAAAACATTGAGAAAGTGTGTCAGAAAGCATAGTATGATCGGAACCTCAAAAGAAAGTCTCTTACAGAAGGCACTAAGGTTTTACTATATGACTCTAAATTTTCTTGACATCCAGGAAAGTTGAAGACATATTGCCTAGGGTCATGTGAGATAGCTGGCATATTACCTACCAAAGCATGTAAGCTAATAGACCTTAAAGAAGAAGATGCTTCTAGACTACTTCAATGGAAGAAGGTTGAAGCCATATTTCTAGCCCCATTGGCATGTAATGAATAAGGTGTATGCCACTAGATTAGTTATTATTTCCTTTCTTTAGTTTTATTTTCTTTATGCATTATAATAAGTGTGTGACATTTGTGCACATTGTTGTTCAAATTGACCTTATAGAACACACTCAAAGATCCCCTTGTTCAAAGGACTACGTAACACTTTAAATTGGGAGGAGTACTTGGTGGAAGACAATGACAAAGAAATAAGTAAGAATTTTGATGACAAAGGTTTTTGAAGTAATAAACATATGCTTGACAGATAAAAAGGGGACGCATAAATGAGAAATATATATAACTCACATGTACAAGTAGAAAATAAGTGACAAGGAAATGGAATTGAGATAAAGTTTGGTGAATGGAGAAATGAGGAATCTTCCAGGAGGTTATTAGCTTAGGGTGGAGTTATGGGTAAGAAGTGCATAAGGTATAAAAATACGAGACACGACCCTCTACAAACAAAATCTCGCTAAACATAGCTAAAAATATAATAGAGAAATCTTTGAGGAAGAGGTCCATAACACACATGTAATGATCACTAGTTATAAAATGGAAGTAGAAAACTAGAGTAAGGGAAACTCGTCAACCTGGGTATGAATGACATCTAGGGGAATTAACACTCACACATGAGAATGATAAATGGAACAAACATTTATTTCTTATAAAAAGGGTATAAATAAGAAGGGGTAATTCATTTTAGTTACCTTATAGTGAAATAAGGAGCTCGGTGGAAATTAACAAGATAATTTGCAAAGATGATTCCATCCGAGTTTGCCAAGAAAACCCATCGTCATTAACACCACCTCAAGCTTTATTCAGTTATAGACAGAGGAGTAGAAAAGGATTAACTTGTAAGAAAACAAATCAATATCACCATCATTAATCTGTGGGGTCACAAACCCTTGATATAAAGATAAACTTTGGGAAATCAACCGCCCCATGGTGAACCTAAGTGGTTTCGATGATGAAAAGATAGGATAAATAAGAAGGAAAAGAAAGAAAAAGGGCAATAAGAAAAGGCTCACAAGTTCGGTGAGTTTGTCAAGTTTAATATCCTCAAGTGGCACAGAGGCCACAATAATCAAGGAGGAAAATAACACCAAGGGAGAAGTCGCTATCATAAAGGATACACCCTTAAAGGCAGGGGCAAGCACTTCCACGCTAGAAAAAGATAATATCACCATGGTTGTAGTAAAAAAATCAAATAAAGACCAAAGCTCCAGTTCCCCAACCATTAATATTGAAATGCAATACCCAGAGGAAGCCAAAAGAATTGGAGATTAGACCAATCATGTAACATCCACCAAGATATCAAAATGTAATCATCTTGTGCATGGTCTTGATGGAAACATTGAGAAGGAAATGGTGCACCCAACATGACAAAAATACACTTAGGGTAATGATGTTTATGATAATATCATGCAGAAAACATTGGATAAAATAGAGTCCTCTATCTACTTAAACCGCTTTATTTCAACAAACCATTAGAATTGTATCAATGCCTTATTTTTCACATTAGGGAAGGGTATTTCTATTTTGCAGGATGACAGATGAAACTATTACGTCATTTGATCAGTAAGGCAACAAGGCTCAACAATGAAGGAGAAGATTTAGCGTAAGCCTTGGAAGAGTAAACCTCCATAGACAACATTGGTGATCTCCTTAAATACAAGTGCAAAGGAAAATTCATGTCCATAGATGAACTCAAGGACCTTGGGACAAGATTCGTTGCGCAACTACTTACCTGCCAAACTTGTAGGGGTTGAGAGAGTATGGAAATCAATAAGAGGTTTCTCAACATTGCACATAAAGTAGTGCATGGGAAATTTTTCAACTACTCCCAATTTTTTGTGCAAAACATTATAAGAAACGCCAACATGGTCCAAGAAACCAAAGGGGTTAGATTCTCACTGGGTGTAATTATGTTATTTATAGTCTTCAATGAACTTGGCATATAAGAGGGGGATGGTGAACCAATATAGACATATCCATCCACATATCCATCTTCAAAATTCATGTATAGATCATTCATAACACTCCCAACTCTCAATAATGCTTATAAGGCAAGGTTTACGACCTAGTTGAAACACTTGTGCAATGTCTTTGAGTAAAATTGGATAATATTGTGTCAATTACCTAAAGAGTTGGTGGAGAGGTGGAGTTTAATGTATATATGAACTACTCAAAGTGAAAAATATCAAAAATAATGATGAGACTTGGACACCATGGGCCAAACTACCTTATGCCTTCATAGCAGATTAATTTATTCGATTTGTCAAACGAGTCAAGGGGGTAAAAAGATAAATATTGATGCACAAAGGGTAGATGAGGACATCCATGTGTTGTGCACAATGTATAAGCATCTTGATCAAGACGTGCATAAAGGAACTCAAGTTACAGATATATGTCACCTCACCAAGTGGGAAACCATTGTGGTGAGGAATGAAGCGCAAAAACTCTTCTTCTATCTACGATCAAGAAAAAGGATAACACGGAAGACTAAATAGACGAATATATTGATGAGGAAATTATTATGCCCAAATATATATGGCGAGAAGTGCAAGATCATGTGAAGCATGCAACACACGTACTGAAGAGAAAGGAAGTACACTCACACCGACATAATAACCTACAAAGAGAAGAAGACTAAATCCAAGGCATGACCAACAAGAGAAGAGGTAGAAAAAGAGTAAAAGAGTCCAAGGAAGATTCAAAGTGCATAACCTATAGAAGAACCATGCTAAAAGGATGCAAATGTTGAAGTCCCAATCCAACAATTTCCTATTCAAGAAAAGCACTAGGGAAGGGCTAGAAGAACATATGGAATACTCTAGCCTTGACAAACACACAACATCATCACTCAAATCACCCTTAAAGGTGATAAAAATCAAAGACAATATAGAGGAGGACGAGTAGAGTGCAAGCACTGGGAAGGTCATGGAGAAAAAAATTGGCCCTTAAGAAGAAGACGAGATAGAATAATCCCACCAAATTAGGGGTAAGAGGCTAATAGAGGAGTAAAAACAAAGCCCTTAGGAGGAAGAAGAAATACAAATCTACCCTGGGCCTCGGTAAGTAATCAATGCGTACATCATACCAACTAGGGAAGAATGATTATGAATTATTCCAATGGAACAATATCAAGAACATCGTACACCGAGAGCTCCAAATAGGCCTTGTCCTTTGCGCTAGATGCATACACTGAAGAACCACTCATTGAATTGTTTAGTGATAACATTCATACCTTCCCATCCAAGGATGGAGATCCATTCTTGGAACAACTTATAAGATATTTGAGACTCAAGATAGGAGGCTTTATTGAAGATTGTTTGAGAAGTAGTGCAACAAAATTTAGATGAGGTGAGAGTCTATAGAGCATAGGTAAGAGAGTTTGAGGAAGAGTGAAAGAAATAAAATATCATTTGTGTGAAATTTAACATGAGAACAAAGGTCTTTGAGACAAATACTGGGCCTAGATTCAAAATTTGAAACTCTCAAGGAAAGGGTGGTGCGTAATAAGCCAAAAAAATTAAAGGATACTTTTCTCATACCTAGAAAAATAATAGAGGAGTTTGAGCAACTAGTGAATCTCATATTCAAGGAAATGGATAAGGAGAGAGAGAGAGCAAAATGAGAAGGGACGACAATGTAAACATCTACATTTTTACAACAAGAAGCTCACATATTGCGAAGAAAGTACCTAAAGATTGGAGGATGAAGTAGACAAAGTTGAAAAATTATTTAAGGCATTGTGTAAGCAACCCCAAATAGTCAACATGAGAACAAAAAAGCTAACAAATAAACTAGCAACATTTGAAGCCCAACTAAATGATGAATATTTAGACCGAGCTAACCACAATACAATAATGGAAGAATTTTAAGTAGTCGTAAGTGAGGATATCACGGTAAATAGAGAACAAATAAAATAATGATTGATGAGAGATAAGGAAGCTCACCGATAAATAGAAACAAAGCTTGGAGCCGCATGACAAAATTTGAAACAACAAGTCAAAAAAATTGCATATAACGGTGAAAACAAGGGTCAAAGGTGCTTCAATGTTTAACCAACTCATTACACAATTTAATAAATTAGATAAGAAAATTAGAGCAACAATAAATAAATGGCAAGCGCATGAAGACATGTTGCAAAAATTAAGTTATTGAATTGTTCAAAGATATCCAATAAATGTTTCCGAGGATGGACAACCAAATTAGTATGGGGTGATGTTGGGCCCATGTTTATCATATTCTTTATTCTTTAAGTCATGAAGGACTTAATATTCTTTATTCATGATTTATTCTTTCGCAAGCACACAATAATTATATAAGGGTATGTGTAGGGTAACTATTGTTCCTAATGTAATGCCCCGTTTGGCGGTTACCCAGGTTCATGGCGTAGTGACCCTTTCCTTGTTGGGTCGTTGCAGTATATGTTGACTATGTGTATATTCCTATTAAAACTTTTAACATATAGTTTATAACATTTGTGTGATAAACATATCTCTATATCAAAACCTACTATATATAACTGTTAATACTTGTTGAGTAAGCGTATATTTATACTCGAAGCCTTTAACATACAGTTGATTACTCGTTAAATTTAGGTATATCTATATCATATACGAAAGTCTTCCTTTGACTAAGGAAAGTCAGGATCTTATTTATTTCTTTATCTATCTAAAATATTGTAAGGAATTTATACTTAACGAACCTTCATCCTCACCATTGAACTGCAATCTTGTCCATATATCACATATATTTAATTCAACGGAGTTTAACCAGTCAGTGAACTAACGTGGATTGATTAAAGATTTTAGTATTTATAATGTTAATGGCAGGTAAATGCGCATGCTGTTCATGTGACGGTTCTCATTCGTGGAGATAGAGTTCCAAATTGAGGGAACCTTCTTCTTCAGATAATATTATTGTTGTATTTGTAATGTCATAGAATGAATATTCTACCGTGTTCGATAGAACCGTGTCATTGTATGTTTGGTTGATATATTTAATTCAGAAATAGATAGAATGCCGAAATTTAAAAGGTGACTTAGCGTAAACCAGGTCTATTACTTTGTTCTATAGTTTTGTATACTTGTTTGCTCGCAGTAGCGCTTCGGATGTTATAGTTGAGATACAACGTACTATCGATGTTAATGAAATGAAATAAAATATAAGTAAAAATAAACAAATGAAGGAAAGCAGGGTTTGCGTGGGAAAGAAGGGAGAGTAGGTGTGTGGCGCAGGTTGGAGGGGACATGATTTTTAAAGTCAAAATTTTATCTGCTGGTGCCGGCCTTACCTCTGCCAGCCGCCCCACCTCCTTTAATTCCTTGGATTGGCAAATTTCTCGCGCCCCGTGCTAACTGCTCCCCTTGACCTGTTTGGCCGCGTGATCAAGGAGGTTTGGTTTACGTCTGTCTTTGTTTATTTTGATTTTCGGCTGTGGCTTTTGGAGGGTCTCATCTCCGCAGACTGCGTTCTGCCCTCCCTTTTTTTTATTTGAATGCCTTCGTGTTGTTTAGCTTTGATGTCTGCATAGCATGGCCATGCGTCTGCCTGTCGCCTTTGTCTTTGTACGAATTGTTGTCTCTTCTGTATTTTTTTGTGCGTTACATCAAGTCTTCTTTTTGCGATGCTGAAGAATGGCGCTGGGAATCGGTTTAGGCGAGACAGTGTATAATGTCGTAGTAAAGGGTTCCCTCTGCATTTTTTTTGCAAGTAGCATCATTTCCTGGGATGGAGTTGAGCGATGGAATGAGCCGCCTGTTCCTTCCTCCCTGCTCGTGGAGTTCAGAATGAGTTAAACATGACAGCTACTGCAGGGTGATCCCAAGGCACCGTCGGTGTTGATCCTGATGTTCTGGATGCACGCAACCTCAGTCATGTTCAGTTGTTGCAAAATCTTGCAGCTGTAGCAGAAGCTGTCTTGAGCGCTTCCAACGTGCAGGTTGTTCACTATGTTATTATCTGTTCAGTTCGACTGCATCCTCAGGTTCGGGTTTTCTTTCCCCTTCATGTTATGTTCTCAAAATCGACGAAGTGACAGTGAGAGTGTTGCAAGGACAACGTGTTGACGGGATGACCATTTATGTGTTCTCGCCCATTCATTGCAGACGCGCGACCATGGCCATGATCGTCATTGCAAAATCTCGTAGCTGTAGTAGAAGAACGAGATAAAGTTTTAGATTGAGCTGTCTTGCCCTTTCTTTTTGGGAAGTCGCTTCTGTCCAGGTGGCGGATCTAGCATGGAAGAAGCTCGATCAAACCCTGAGGCAAGTTTTGCAATGAGGCTGAGATTGTGTTCACTCACTGTTCCTAGTTCTGGCCATGGGTTTGATATGGTGGTTATAGATGAAGCTACGAGATAGAGAGGTAGGCGTGTTACCTCCATGTTCTTTGGGTGCTGTCGGTGTGTTCTTGTTCGGGATTCACAGCAACTGCCTGCAACAATAATTAGCTAGGCAGCAGGCATGTTGCAGTAGTAGAAGTCGGTTTGAGCACTCCAACAAGCAGGTGGTCCAACCTTGTTGTTATCTGTTCAGCATCGTTTACACCCTCAAATTTGGGACTCTCCTTCAAGGAGACAGATCACACCCGCGGGCACAGGAGATCTATGCAATGTTGGAGAAAATGTCTTGGGAGATGAAGGTAGCAGGATATTTTCTTTCAGATCCAGATCTTGTACTGAGTTGTTCTTCAAAATTGACCTTGGACAGTGAGGGTGTTACCAGCAGAACTGATGAAATGTATTTGCAAAGAGTCTCTATTGAGATCTTACTTGTTGTAGGATGTAACTCATGGAAGAGAATCTCAAAGGGGCGGATCTGTTTCATATCAGAGTATTTATGAAGCACTTTTTGATTTGCTAGTATGCGAGCTCCTTCAACGAGTCACCAAATTGGCAGGCATAAAGTTTTATGTTGGACTAATCACACCTTACAGGCTGCAGCTGAGACGTTTGCACCGAGTGTTTGATGTTGTCCTCAATCTAATGAAGGAAAAGGTTTATTGATCATCACGGTAGATGCCTACCCGAGCCAGGAGCGTGGTGTAATCAATATGTCTCATGTCCGAGCTTCAAATCATGGGGTTGGTTTGTAGCTGTTTTTCACTGCGTGAATGTGGCGCTAGCACGAGCTCGCAGAGCACTTTGGGTTAAGGGCAAGCAGCGGCTTTGAGACAAATCTTTTACATATGGAGATGGCGTTCTAAACCAGGCATGTTAAGACTAGCCCCTGAAATATTTTGCTGTCCTTTTTCAACTTCATGAAATAAATGATCTACTACCTGAAATGACGCCTTAAGATGGAATATTGTGTTTGATTTTATCGAATGTCCTTGAGTGCATTGGTTTCTTTTTTTTCCTGTTCCTTCTCCTGAATCGATGTTCCTTTCATGATTGGTTTGCATAGGGGAAAATTGTTGTTATCTTTACTCTGTTATAATTATATGGCTGAGAACAATGTTTTACTTGCTTTTGTTTGTTTTGGATCAAACCATCTGAAATGGGAAAGGGACATTCTTATGAAACATGGAAGCTATAAAAAATAAAAAAATGTTACCTTTCAAAATGCTTGGTTATGGCTACCCTAAGCGATATCAAATCAATAGAAGCTCATAAATGCTTGGGTCTGATTTCTGCTCGATAGTCGATACTTCTTGCTTTTGCTTCCTTAGGGGGTTGCCTTCATTAGTACTTCTGCCCCACTCGAATGCTTCTTTCCTCTTTGGCTTGTTCCCTTGCTTGTGCTGACAAGATAGTTATCACCTTTCAGATCTACTGATGTAGACTTACCGCTGGATAAAACACAAATGCATGTATATTTCTTTTGCGGTGTTTTATCATCATTGATAAGGAATATCAAAAATATGGAAATCTGGGTCCTTAGCTAGAGTGGCTCTTGTTTTATTAGTTGTAACACTACTCCTTGATTACCTTCCTATCGAATGTAATTTGTTGCGTAAGTGAGAGTCCTGCTGGAATGAATTGATATCGTACAACATTTTACACATAGTGCTATATTGTCTTGGATAATAGTATGTATGCTATTTATGAAGATTACGAATGAAGTTTGTTTAGGGTTTCCATTTAAAAGTTGTCATGCTTGCCTACCTAGAGTGTAGCTTACTTGTGAGCTATTTTGTTTGTTACTCGTTTCCTAATAAGGCTTGCGGCTTGTGGTTTTTTTTTCAATAATCTATTCTGGTATCAGACATTAGGAAGGAAAGAAGGAACTTTCATTATTGTCCTCAATGCCCGAAAGTAGATCAATGGGATTCAGGATACAACCTTTAGCAATAGAAAGTTCTAAGAAGAGAGAATCCTAGTTGCAAACCAAAGAAATTAGAGAGAATCCTAGTTGTTAACGTTTATTACTTTTAAAAGACCTTGTAAGGAAGAGGCGGTAGACCTCTTATTTTAGATTGTAACGATGGAATGTTTCCTTCGGGGTCACGTATCCCTTTATTGCTATGAAACATCCTCCTGGAAGGACTGGGTAACTATGTTTTGTTTCGCGTCTTGATCGTAACTAGTATGTCTTTGACTCTCAAGTTTTTCTTTCCCTTTTAAGATGGATGGTTTGAATATTAGATTTAAGTCACGTAATCCATACGGTTGCATGATCAAAATTCTCTATACTATTGACCTTTCGTTCCTATTCCACGAGTTCTTGGATTGTTTCATTGTTTTGTGATATACTGCTTGTTGGAATGTTTGACTTCCTCATTGTTGGCTGGTGTAGATCCTTACCTCGTGTGAAAAGTAGATTAGTGGTTTGTTCTTTGATCCTTTCTTGAAGTAGAACATTCCTTTCATGTCAATTGTTAAATGTTAGCTTATTATTTCAATGCATAGACTTAACATGCTGGTTCAATAACCCGACTCTAGTTAATATTTGTGCGAATGGATTATGCGAGTAGACTAGAAGAAAAGAGTGTAAAAGTTTCTTCTGTACCATTATGAAGTTCCTTGTAAAAATGTCCAATGTGTTGTAAATTGTGTAACATTGCTTGTAAAGAGAGTTGATATGACCTCTTGCCTTGTATTGTTTGGTAATGGTGAAATAAAGTGTCTTGTTCCTGTGTAGTTAAGCTTGAAATTATCCTTGTGAGAAATGGCATTCAATCTTTACATTGATATGAGTATTGTAAAACTTTGATCTTGAGAATAAATTGTTAAGCTAAATCTTTCTAAGACTTAGTGACAATATTTTATAAGTAAAGTAAAATGGGTCGGTTAACCCTTAAGAAGCTAAACAAATAATAATCTTATATTCAACAAATAAATGTAGAGGTGATTTACTTGAAATCAAATAATTCCATGAGTGATCAAAATGAAACTATCCTTTGAGAAGTAAATTCCTTTTTTTTTTATATAAATTGATATCCCTAGCTAACTAGTGAACACTACCCCTTTTGGATGAACTCTTAAACAAGCTTAAGGGAAAACAATGGTTATTTTCTGGAAGATAATAAGATTTAGCAAGTAGGAGGAGACTTTAAGTGAACTACTCTTCAGTGTATAAGAAATTAACTCAGTTGGTGAGATGAATTTGTGCGAATCATATATTGATTCCTTCTGAAAACTTAAGTCATGAGCTAAAGGGTGTCTTACCAAATAAATAACCCCCAACCATTTCTTACTGTGGCTTGCCCTAGCTGTGAGTGTGTCATGTGGTTGGACCTCCATGTTGTCTCGTCAAAAAGAAAATAAATTGTCCTTGATAGGTGTGAACGTTTCTGTGCTGCCTTTATGGCCATCCTTGTATCAAGTTGTTCACAGTGTTAGTTGTAACCTTGGTGACGACATGTTGCGCCATGTTATGTGTCAAGCAAGTCAAAAAAAAAAGTTATCCTGTATTTCACTGTGTTGTCCTTGTGTTGGTATTTTTTGGGTTGTTACACCTAATCTAATTGTAAAGTAACTATTGTTCCTAATGATGTACAAAAATATACAATAAGATCCAAGTAAATAAGCAAGCAAAGATGTAAAACCCTATGCAAGAAGGAGAGATAGAGGAACTTAGTTGATTTCTAAATGAATAGGAAGTGATTTGGGCGGTGTGGGTTGAATGATGTAGATAGGGTTGTAAATTCTTAGTATAGATTCGGAATCTATAAAGCGATCCGAACAAAGGCACGCATTGTAGGGTAGAGGCGCACAGTCTTGGTGACTCGTGTAGAAGCTCAAGATCCAATTTATTTTGTGTCACAAGGCTTTCACTATTGATTCATGTTGGTCACCCGATATTTATTTTTGATCATTTGAAGGTACTGTAACCTACAAAAGAGAAGTTCGCTTGCACATACCCACAAACCACATCAAACCTAAAAAGGAAAATGTAGAATGGGAGTCATAATAACCCCAATGATCACCTGAAGAGTGAAATTACAACTGAGCATTGCACTACATCTTAAACTCCATGTAGTTTTGGTGTGTGTGTGTAGAAATGGTGCCCTAGGATGCCCTTGTGCAAGTTGCATAAATGATAGCAAAGTAGATATAGAATTTAAAAGATGTATAGAATGTATGGATGGAATAAAATAAACTTCCCCTTCCTATGTTTTGTATGCAGAGTTAATGCATCCCTTGTCCCTTAAATGGATGCTAGATGGATATATCTTGAGTGCTTTAATGCCTTTGAAATGCAAGCTTAAGTTATGATAGTAATGCTTAGTTCTCGAGTCCTTCATTTTGAAAACATAACCATGTATTTATATAATTCCCTTGTTTTAATTTCTTAATTGACAACTAAAAGGCTGACCCATAAGTGAAAAATATTCCCAAAAGATAAATGAGACCCAAAAAGAGCGAGAAGGGTAAGAAAGGGTCAATGGCGCCCGGGAGGGATAGGAGCGCTGGGCGTTGTTGTCCTAGTTGGGCTAGTGTTTGAAGCCATGAAATATAAACAAGTAAAATTCTAACTAGGCTATAGTGTGTGTAATACCAAATAGAAAAAAAAAAGACAAATAAAAGAGGCAAAAGATAGTTGTCAACCACTAGCTTTCTTTCTTAGGAATCATGTAAATACTAGAATACTTTTAGGACTTAGAAATGTACCCAAGTGCATAATTTTGTTTCTACATTTGCCCCCACTTTATGTTGTTGAGTGAATAATCGTTATCATAAAGTAGATAGAAGATGTGTACCTTATGATCATGTAGAGAGTGTTGTGAATAGCATGCCAAGTGGACAAGTGAGGTGTGGAATGACTGCAAAATGAAACATGGAGACTAGGAAAAGAAATTAACCCTAGGGTGAAGTGTATGTGTTGCTTGTACCTATTATTGTGCTTGTATTTTTTATTTTAGGCTACTTCTTGTTGCATATTAGAGATGAACTTGCAAAAGAAGAGTAAAATAGTAGTCAAAGTTCTATGTATCACAAACTGAGTAAAGTATGCACAACTATTTAGAAGTTTGTAAAAGGAAAGTGTGCACCTGATATGTGAAAGAGTAAGAGATATAAAATTGTCATGTGGTTTGAAGTTGTTGATCTAAATGTTGAAGGTGAGGTTTTTGGGTGATCTCACACCAAAGAGCAAGTGTTGGGAAGAGAGGTCTTGTTTTACTCTCCCTCTATGACTCTACCCGATAAGTACAATGCAGATGGTGCATCCTAATTTGTTCTTATTGTTCCTTTTGTTTCGATTGTTTTGAATTAGTTCCAATTGTACAAATGGAATGAGATAGAATGCATTCTATAATCGAAGGTATGTGCCTGTAACTATAGAACTGCTCTATATGAACTGTTATAGACTATGTTATACTAAGAAATTGTTTATATCTACCCCTAGGACATTAGCGCCTTGGGGGTGGACAGGCACCAGTGACACTAGTGTCTAAGTCCAGGTGTTGGTGTTTGCTCTGTAGTGGGTGAGGTCAAAGTCTATTTTTAGACCATTCTATGACTGTGTTTCTATGTTTTTTTCTATATTGTGTTGATTTGAATTATAACTCTAAGCTATTCTTGGGGTGATTTGTTCACTTAATGTATGCCCCCCTCATTTGGGGTAAATGCGATGGTAGTAGGAGAATGCGGCCCAAAGGAGAGGACTTGATGTTGATCGAATTGGATACCTATAGGGGGTAGAGGATGTATGTGGTATAAACTAAGGCACGTGTAAACAAAGTAGGCTAGTAACAAGTGTAATTATAAAAGTTAGCATACAAGAGAAGACAATGCAATGAGCGAAAGTGCGAAAAGATGAACCACAAAAATCAAATTTCAAACATGGGACATCACTCATAATGTCACAAGACAATCAGGGTTGAAGTGATCGAAAACATACAATGATCATACAAGACATAGGGCATAACCCACAAATAATAACATACAATGGCAAATAATGTCAAGCAAAGTGTATCAGATAACCATGATGGCATAGAGTCCTGCAAAGAAAATTTTACACATGAATCACCTGTTAGCATGTTATAAAGATTAATAGGTTGTCAAGAGCGTGTATAAATCAGCGAAAGGTAAAGTAGTTGTAATAAGATGTAACAAAAGAACATGTGTATTATGTGATAGTAGTGAAAGTAGATGCCCTCAGGAGCCTTAGTGGGACTGGTAAAAGGTACAGTACCAAGTATTTTTGAAGTGTGTAAGAACATGTAAGTGATCTACATTCACCTTAAAATACTAAGTGAACGCGCATGTATATATATAAAAGATGACGACATACTAAGAATTTGTCTAGTATGGAAAACAACTATAACATGTAAGTAGACAAAGATTAGCAAGAATAAATGTAACCAAGATATGCAAATGTTGTGTATGGGTAAGTATGATGGTGCGGTATGGATAATGTGAAGATCATAGGAGTAACGTGCCCCCCAGCGGATGTGTAGGAGATGAGGTTCATTTATATGAACCCTCGATAATCAAGAATGGACCATAGAACAAGAGTGTGTCATCGGGTAATGTGTGTGAATATTTTCTATAAAAATGTTTCATGAAGCACATAACATAAAGTGTGAACGATGTGAGGTTCATTTCAAAATTAGACCCTCAACAGTCAAGTATAAACCATGGAACTAGAGTGTGTCATAGGGTGATGACGATACAATGTGTGTATCAAAGGGTATGAGAGTGTGTAAAGGTTATGATGCACAGAGCACAAAGTGTAGTAGTAGATGTTAGAGACAATTGATAACACACTATAAGGGGGAAAGTGCAATGTCGTTGAAGTATGCTAATGATGGAGATCTATGTGATAACCTGAGAGATACCGTGCCAGTGTGGCAGAGTGTTAGTTATGTCCTGGAGAATAGAGAGAGTCGCCACAATGGTAGGCAGGAGCAAGAGTAGAACTAGGGTTGGATTTTGGGTTGAAAGGAGGAATTCTAAAGAGGTCATCTAGAGTTTGTTGGTCTTGCATAGTGAGTGGTTGCTTATTTGGAATTGGTAATGTCGTAGAAGACTTGAGAGGAGGAAGGGACGAAGGATGATTTTGAGAGGTGGTTGTTTGATAGGAGGAGGAGATAGAGGATAGATTTTGAGAGGTGGTTTCTTGACAGGAGGAGGAGATGGAGGATGAATTTTGAGAGGTGGTTTCTTGACAGGAGGAGGAGATGGAGGATATATTTTGATAGGTGGTTTCTTGACGGGGAGGAGGAGGATATGGAGGATAACTTTTGAGAGGTGGTTGTTTGGTTGGAATAGGTTGGATAGGTGGCTCTTGACTTACGAAAGAAGAAGCATTAATGATTATGGATTGATGCTCATTAGACATGGAAGGACCAGATTTAGGAGCCCATTGGGATTTAGAAATTGGAGATGTAGCAGGATATTGTGAAGCAAATGAAATAAAACCCTGATGCTCAAGGTGCTTAATTATTCATTTTAAAGCATAGCAATCATTGTCATGATGTCCATTAATTATGTGATAATTGAAAAATGGAAGACCTATGTACTTGGCAAGCCGATAAGGAGGATAGCAATGAGTAGTTGACAAGTTGATCAATTGGTGATTGAGGAGCTCAAGAAGAATATCATGTTGCTTAACATTTAGATCAAACTTGAGAGGTTATGATAGTGGTAATACTTGAGGTTCACTTATATGAGCACATGTAGAAGACATAGGATTGGGATGAAGTGTAGAAGAAGAACTAACATGGGCTTGAGAAGAATCCTTGAGATGTTGGATTTTATCTTTGAGAGATGTAATCATGGTTTCCATAGCTTGAAATTTATCTTGAAATAAATAATTTAAAGTCTGAATTTACTTGGAAACGGATTAATTGGTTGTGATATTAGAATAATAGAGTTGTCAGAGAGATAATAAAAATGGAACTTACTTGTGAAGGTGGCATATTGCTAGGGAGGTACATAGTGTCTAGGGATTTTTTGGAGAACATCTTTACAAGGTGGGTGCATTTGAAGCAATTGATGTCAGAAGACTTGATGCATTTTAGGAGCCATGAAAGAAGGTTAGAGAGAGTATGTAGAAGGATCCAAAAGTTTGATCACGAGTAGGGTTCACCAAATGATTTAATTTAATTTGAATTAATTAAATCTTATTGCAGAGTAATTATTATTCCTATTGATGTACAAAAATGTACAATAAGATCCAAGTAAATAAGTAAGAAAATATACAAACCCAAAGCAATAAGGAGAGATAGAGGAACTTAGCTAATTTCTGAATGAATAGGAAGTGATTTGGGAAAGTGCGAGTACTAAGCAGGACTATAGACAAGGTCATAAATGTTCACTATAGATTATGGAATCCAAAAATAGATCCGGACAAGGGCAACATGTGTAGGCAAAGGCGTCATGACGCTTAGGGTGATGATGGTTGTGTAAAAGCTCATAATCTCGCTTTCTTTGACGTCGCGTCACAAGGTTTCACTTTGTTGATTCATGTTGGTCACCTAATATTTGATTTTTATTGCCGAAGGTACCTGTAACATGCAAAATAGAAGTTCACCTACACATACCCACAAACCACATCAAACCTAAAAAGGAAAATATAAAATGGGGAGTCGAATTGACCCCAGCAGTCACCCGAAGAGTGAACTTACGACCGAGCATTGCACTACATCTCATACTCCATGTAGTTCTAGTATGTGTGTGTGTGTGTAGAAATGGTGCCCTAGGATGCCCTTGTGCAAGTTGCACAAATGATAGTAGGCTAGATATAAAATGTAAAAGATGTATAAAATGTGTGGATGGAATAGAATAAACTTCACCTTCCTATGTTGTGTATGCAAGGTTTATGCAGCCCTTATCCCTCGAATGGATGTTAGATGGATGTCTTTTGAGTGTTTTAGTGCCTTTGGAATGCAAGCTTAGGTAATGACAATAAATCTTAGTGCTCATCCTTCATTTTGAAAACATAACCATGTATTTATATGATTCCCTTGTTTGAATTTTGTAATTCACAATTGAAAAGTTGACCCATAAGTGAAAAAGACAAGAGGATGTTAACTCCTTGGAGGATGTCAACCCCGTGTCTAGAAAGATAGCAATAAATGATGAACAATAGATATCATGCAGTAAATAATGAAATACAAAATGACAAGTAACTGAAATGATGAGGGGACTTAGCTTGTGCTCTGATATGGAGATGAAATGGGCATCAGGATGGCAAGATGATGAACAATGGAAAATATTTCTCCCACACTCCTCACCTCTAACTTCTAACAATGGAAAAGGTTTTCCTTGACCTCAAACTTGAACTAACTTAAAACTTCCTCTCTAAAAACTTAATAAGAGACTTTCTTCTCCTCTCCTAAAAACTTCAATAAGCAGAGATTTCATATTGATTTCATTAGGTCCCCTTCTGGTTTTGGTCTAGGTCTAGTCCTCTTGAAAGAGGGGGAAACCCATATTTATAACTTGGAGGTGAGGTTAGATTGGGGTTAACGAGTAACCGAGGTTTGATAAATTAACTTGGGTTAAGAGACATGATGTGATCACGCATGGGGCCCATGGTTTGACTTATTAGGTGGAGTGGGGAGCATGATTTGAATGGGTAGGTGAGATAATAGATTCCATTTTGAAATTAAGAGTGGAGTGTCGGATGGGTATATTATTACCCATGAATTGAATAATTTGATATGGGAGATAATGCCAAAATTTAATTATTAAATGGGTTTATATGGAGCCCATTTGATAATTAATTAAATTTGGGTGAGTAAATGGATGGGATTTATTCAAATTTAAGAAAAAAAAAGTGAGGGGGAAAGTTGAATGAATGAATGAAGATGATGATGAGAGAGTTACACCAAAAATTGGTGTCTACATTTGCCCCTTTTTGTTGAGTGGTTTGTGATAGCAAGCCACGAGACAAAAACAAAAAGGGTTAGATGAAATATGTGTCTATAAAAGGATGGATGAATAAAAACATGACCAAAGGCAAGATGCCCCCAGAAAAAAGGATCACAATAACAATGAAAAATATGGCGATGACTCCAATATCACATCGGTAGAGGACAATTACGGTCTCAACAGAGACAAGCGACAATGTTCTATGGACCAATGAGTGGGTGAAGACCATTGCAGTATGGATGTAAACCCATGATGACCAATGGGTCATAGGAAAACATCAAAATATGCAATTGAATGTGAAAGGTATGCAAAATCCTTTGTCTATGAGGAATCGAGTGAAAAATCATGCATCCGCAAAAGGGATGAGGATGAAAATAATGATGCCCCAACACAGGCAAAGAAGGAAAAAAGTGAGTTATATGCATCGACAAGTACAAGGATGAAAAGGTGCCCCAACATAGGACACAAAAATGACATAATGGGAGATGGATGTTGAAATAAAATATCCCCAGGGGGAATAATCATAAATATGGCCACATGATGAATATGGATATGAAGGGGGATTGGATAAAATGCCCCAAGAGGGTGTTAAATAGGATGTTGAATACATGTTTCTTAAGAAAGGTTTGCAGTT
Source organism: Taxus wallichiana var. yunnanensis (assembly GCA_018340775.1). Classification (NCBI taxonomy): domain Eukaryota; kingdom Viridiplantae; phylum Streptophyta; class Pinopsida; order Cupressales; family Taxaceae; genus Taxus; species Taxus wallichiana. The sequence goes on along the minus strand of CM031239.1, from coordinate 942,416,204 downwards.
GAAGGCAGATGAATAATGGGGAAGAAAAAGGAAAGCAGTCCCGCTTCTTTGACAAATAGGAAAAGGAGTCAAGATACTTTTGTGAAAAAGTAGAACAAACATTCATGGAAGAGAACAAGATCAGATAGGTGATGGTCATTATGGTATCCTCCAAGAAAAAAATGTCAAAGGAAGATGGGAAGAGATTCTTAGAAATGGATATGATGATGCCCCATGAGAGGACTGATGAAGATAAAAGATGTGACAAGGTTCTCAAAAAGAGAAGAGGTCAATGTTACAGAGAGAAGAATGAGAAGAATGGTAATGAAATGGATCGATGGTGGTACATAAATGGAGAAACATGGAATTGATTGTGAATGCTAGGTGTGAGGGATGTGTTGAAGGATGTAATGAGAAAGAGAAAAGGGAATGGAAAGGAGGAGTGGTTGATTATGAGAAGAGAAAGAAAGGTGAAGGTGAAGGTGAAGGGTAGATGGAATAGAGGGATGGAGAGGAGGAGGAGAAAAAAGGAATGAAAGGGGAGGAAGAAGATAACAAAGAAGGATTATAGAGGAAGGGGGAAATGATGAAGGAAAACAAGGAGAAGACAAGAAAATGATAGAGCAGAAGGTGAAATTATGAAAAAGGGAGAGAGTTATTTAAAATGAAAGGTGTGAAGGAGGGTGAAGCAGAGGAAGGTAGAGAAGTAATGGAAAATGAAAGAGATGATAGAGAAAAGAAAATTGAAGGAACCAGATCATAGTGAAGAAATCCAAGGCAAAGAATATGGAACTGACCACATGGAAATGCATGTGGATGGTGGGATGATAAAAAAGATGGGACAATGCTGAAGAGTCTAGGTTATCGATGGGGAAGTAAGAAGGAAGTGTGAGGTAAAATGAGGAAGAAGACGATATAGAGGAAGTGAAATAAGACAAGGATCAAAAAGGAGGAGAGGACAATGGAGAAAATTATGTAGAAGGAAGGGAACCAAGAATGGAGATATTTGATAAAGAGTGAGAAGCATAAGGAACGTAAAGAGAAGCTTGAGGGGAGGAATGACAGATTGGAAAAGATGTGGAGATGCATGAGATGAGGATAAGTTGATGATGAGAAAATAGAGAGAGGGTGTATGATGAAGACAATGAAGAAATTGGCAAGGAAGAATGAAAGATGGAGAGGTGGTGAAGAAAAAGAGAGGAAGGGATAGGAGAGGCAATGCCATGAATGGATGTTAGGAGAAATCCACCGATAATGATCAGTAGGGAAGGATGGGACAAAAGGTGAGAAGAGGGGGAAAGTAAATGAGGAATGGAAGGGGAATGCCAATGAAGGGATGTTAGGAGAAGTCCCCGATAATGATCAGAGGGCACAAGAGGAAGGAAGGAATGAAGATAGAATGGGGGGGTCAAAGAAAAGGATCCAGGATGTGTAGAATGGGGATGAGTGATTTTTAGGAGAAGTCCACCGATAATTATTAGTGATGGAAATAAAAGATGATGATGAAAGAATGTTAGGAGATGATCAATGACAATGATGGGTAAGTATGGGGGTAGATATGTGGGAGAACTCTAGAAGATGGAGTGGAAAGAGTAAAGAAAGGAGGGATAATGATGTGTGTGAAGATGAAGGCAAGGAGAGGATGCAAGTGGATGAGAATGAATGAGAGAAAAATGAAGAAACAAGACATGAAATGAATGGGGAAGCAATGGTTAAGTAAGATTACCAAGCAAGGGATGATGGAGATGAAAAGGGGGCAAGTAGGAAGTGGTGTTTATGAGAATGGAAGAGGAGGTGAGAGGATGTGATGATGGGGAATGATGAGAAAATGTAGATGGTGAGAATGTGGAGTGGTGGGTGAGTGCAGGATGACAGATCATGCTTAAGAGGGACTCTTAAGTAAGATCGCCATGCCACAGGAGGAGTTAAGTAAGATCACCAAACCGAAAGTGATGATATGGAAGGAGAAAGACAACATTGTATTGGATACATGTGTGGAATGGTTGGTTGGAGTAGATGAGTATGATGATGAGAGGGAGACAGAAGATGAGGAAGATATGATGGGAGGTGGAAGGGTCAGATGGAAAACCATTCTTAAGAGGGACTCTTAAGTAAGATTTCCATGATGGGGATGGTTAAGTAGGATCGCCAAGCCAAGAAGAAGAAGAAGAATGATGAAAAGACTGAGCAAGTGTATACCAAAATGGAACAAGAGATGAAAGGAGGTGATATCAAGGTGATAACAAACAAAGGAGTGTGACATGAGTGGATGGAGGAACATATGCAGTGTAGATGGAGAGTGTAAGGGAAATCCTTAATTGGGATGCCCACATGGTGGGAGTGATGATGTAAGAGTGTCAAGTGAAAAAGGAGGAGTGGAAAGATGTTTGTGGTGGTGATTGTCATCCACTGAAAGAGGAAATGGTGGAGAAGCTTCTACAATGGGAGGATCCAAGGAAGAAGATATACCTTAACTAAGATTCTTCTGGTTATATGGATGGTTAAGTAAGATTGTCAAACTGAAAGTGGAAGAGTGAAAGGGAAACTCAAGAGGAAAGACAAGTAGATATATCGGCATGGTGAAAGGGACAAAAAGGTGAGAAGGATGATGTGGAGACAAATGGTGATGAGTGGAAATGGGGAGTGAAGAGAAATGGATCAAAGACATTGTTGAACATGTTGGGGGATAAGAAGTTATAGGATAATGAACTTGCCTTGAGAAGGATCCTCAAGTAGGATTCACAAAACTGCAATGATGATCAAGTAGAATTCACAAACTGAAAAGTGTATTTGTGAGCGCATTCATGGATATTATGGATAGATATAGAATTCATAGTGTGAAATTTGATGTGATTTTGATAAAAGATGACCTTGATGAGATGAATGAAACATAATCAGTAAAGGGCATACAGGAAACTATGTTTCAAACTAGATTGGAGATAAACAAGAAAGGTTACCACTCAAGGCATTGCACTTGCAAGCCAATAGCAAGGTGTTAACACATAACCAATGATAGTTAGTTATACCAAAAGACCATGAGGGAAATATGGATGAAAGATGCTCGTAATCCTAATGTTGACATGACAAAGGGATTGAGATGTAACTTGTATGTGGGAAGAGGATCTCCAAAGGTGGTGTTCCTTAAGTCTATGCCCCAACTTTGGGAAAGGGAAAGAACAATAGAAGAAAGTTGATCAATGCGAGAAGCTTTCTAAAAATGTTGATAAAAGGAAGGTTGATCAATGGAAACCTTCCAAATGCCATAATAAAAGAGTAGCCATCCTTCGAGGGTATGGTCTACTATATACATAATATGGATGGCAAGAATAATATATATGATAGCCATCCTTCAAGGGATCGGTCTATTTCTTTTGATTTTGATTTTGATTTTTTTTGTATGCTTTTTTTTTTTTTTTTTTTTTTTTTTTGCATGAACAACTGTCCTTCGAGGGATCAGTCTATTTTTGATAACTTTGATTTTTCCTTTTACATACATGAATTTTAGCTTTACATGGGGGAGAGCTGGGAATAGCTAAGTAGACCACTTAGGAGGGGATAATGAATGTACAAGAGACACCCTGGACCCTTTGCATGGCTGCAATAGGAGAATGAGAAGGTGATGGATGTAATGGTTATGGGGTCATATCAAAGCAGTGAAGGTAGACCACATAATTCATATCATTACAATGAAAATGGAAGGGGCTAAGGATGGAGGAATGATCTAAGGATATAACTAAGTGCTCATTGGTAGATATGCTAACAATAGACTGGTCGCAAGTGCAATGCATTAAGAGGTTATGTTTCTGGTTTACCACCAAGAGAGGGAAGACATTAAGTTGCAACAAGATGAGATGATAGATTTGCAAAGGATTAGATGTGATAGACAAGAAATAAAACTATGTCCTTAAGGAAACAAAAATATGATCACGATGATGGATTTGGATGAAAATAAATGATGCCCAAGAGAGAGACAAAATATGGCAAGACAAAAATGGCCACAAATGTGGACTTGATGAAATAGATGGTGCCCCAAAAGAGACACAAATACAAATGGTGGATGGCCACAAAGGAGGATGATGAAAATAAATGGTGCCCAAAAGGACACAAATATGGCCACAAATGGTGGACTTTGATAAAAAATAAAAAAATCCCCTCGATAAAAAAGGAAAAAATGGTCCCCATGAAGGACAAAAATGGTGGACTTAGAATGAGATGAGGATTTGGACATAATTAGTTTAGATTGGATGAATGTGAAGAAGGTAAAAAAACAATGTCAATGAGCGAAGTCCCCTAGTGACAAGGGAGTTATATGGATGATATACTCAAGGGTGAGGGAAGGTTGCTCCCCCAATGAATTAAATGTGAAGGAGTTAAAGGATGTCAAAAGAGTTTAGATGAGATTGTTTTAGATTTGGATGGGATAAACGTTGGAGACCACAAGTGTGCTTGGAAAGATAAGTGGTATTGATGAACAATGGAGGACCTTCCTTAGAGGAATGTCATGTGCAAGGAGGGATGTTAAGGGATGATGTGGATGAAGGAATCATGGGAAACCCGATGGATGGGATATGAATTGGATTAAATGTAGATGGAGAAGGATATTTCCCCTGAATGAGGAAATCATCTTTCTCAATAAGGTTGTGGATGATTGTCCAAAATGCCTTACAATGTTTGATGTCATGGCCCGGGTATGATGATAAGTGCAACTGCAATTAGGATTGAACCATGATGGCTTTGGACCATAGGGATTAAAGGCTTTAATGGGAGGAAGTGTGATGGTAGATATTGAGTTAAATGTGAAGGATATCTATGTAAGACCCCATTGAAGTGTCATGGGGAAGGTAACTCTTGTGGGTTTTGATAGGATATCTCAACTTGGAGTTAGGAGAAAAAGTGGATGTAGATTGGATGGGTAAATTATGTGTTTTGGAAGACAAATCAAATTTGGTGGAAGGATTGTATTGTTTGGATTGGGATTTAGGTGAGGATGTACATTGGATGGGTAGATTATATGTCTTAGATGACAAATCAAATTGGATTGGAGGATTGGATTGTTTGGCTATAAATTTATCATTGTGAGATGTCGTAGATGGAGTGACTGATCCTAAAATAGATGTTGTGGCATTGGATTGTTGAGAAGAGGAAAAATGAATGTTTTCGAGGATGCACGCAGGGATTGTCGGGGATGTTTTCCATGAGCCTTAGACTTTAATCGAGAAGATTTACTCCTAGCAGGGATGATAATAATCTCAACCGAGAGGATCTGATAGTGGTGGTGTGGTTATTAATGGAGAAAATGTCCTAAAACAAGATGAGGATGTTAATGGAGAAATAGGTGTTTGTATGATGTGATTAATGAGATCTATGTGAGATGTGGATTGTTTAGGTTTTGGAAAGGAAAGATTTAATTTTGGAGAATGCAAACCATCTTTATTTGATTTAGGTGGATGTGTTTGTTCAGTAGATGTTTCAAAGGGTATCTTTGATAGGTTGTAGATCGAGAAGATTTGGTTTTGTGTGTGATAGAAAATTAGGTAAAGAGTATTGGGATAGAGACTGGTGATGTGGCCATGGGCAAGGATATAGGTAAAGATGTCAAGGTAGAGATAGGTGGATTTTTTGATATGATAGATATAGGGGTAGTGGGATAGATAGGGATGTAGGCATATTTGGGAATATTTGGAGATGTGGGTGATGTGATAACCGATGGAGTAGACATTATGGGTAATGCAACAAATGCAGGAGTATTTTTGGGTGTAGAAGTAGGTGGGACTGGTTGTTTCATAAATGTTTTGAGGGGTAAGAATGATATGTTTGCTAATGGGGTTGATGTCGAAGGTGGGGTTGTAAAGGTACATGTAGTAGAAATGAGTTTAGTTGGGATGGTTATGAGTAATGTAGGTGTAGTAATAGGTGTGTTTGATGAAGATGTGGGTGAAGGAATAGATGTGAGAGATGTAGGGATATGTGTGGATATCAATGGGGCTGAAATAGGTGCTAAGGATGAATCTAATGTGGTAGATTGGGGTATGATGAAGTGGATGAAGTGGATGGTATAGTCAAATTTGATGTGGATGTGATAAGGATAGGAGAAGGTGTAGGTTTAGGACAAGTAGTAAAAGTTGACATAGGTGTGATAGTTGTGGGTGTGATAGGTTCCACATAAGGAGTGGGAATAATGTCTAAGGTAGGAACATGTGGAGTTGGTGATAAGATGAGATCTTGATTGATGGTGTCAATCATATAAGCATTTGATAGTTGAGATGTAAAGGGGTGGCTTGATTTGTTGGTGGTGATTTGATTAGGTAATTTGTTTAAAGTAAAGTTTGAGTTGAGAAGTGGAGCTATCGATTTGGATATCCCCTTGATTTATGAGTTGTTGGACATGATATTTGAAAGGAACGACATTTCTCAATGTCATGACCTTTGACTCGATGATATTTACAATAGTGGGCTTCATGATACCAAATAGGCTTGGCTTTTGAGTTGTCCATGGGTCATATGGGAGGAAGTTGGATGGAGTTTTACGGCCATCAACTTATCAAATATGGAGCTATATGATTCTCCCAAGGGGGTATAGTTGATTGTTGGTTGAGGGGCTGTTGTTGAGGCCATGTGCTAGATATAGATGCGGATGAGGGTTTAATGACACATGGTGTTGGCCGCACCCTTAAATTTTTGTTGTTATGTGTGAATGGTTTAGTAGATTCAATTTTAGGTTTGGTTGAATTAGTTTAAGATGACCCTTGCTCAATGGCATGGGTTTTGAGTTTCATGAGCCATTGTGAAAGCTTTCATCAAAGGTTTGGAATGATTGGATTTGCAAAGTAGATGATATATGTTTTACACATGAATGTGAGAATAGTTGATGAGTTCGGTTTGTGGAAGAGTGAAGGATAGTTGGTTTATAACACCATGCCATCGTGTGAAAAATTCGGTGATGGGCTCATCTTCAAACTATCGGATGGTGTATAGGTCAACGATAGTAGTTTTGTGTGTGATATTGATAGAAAAGTGTTCTAAGAACAACTGCGCAAGTTGGGTGAAAGAGAATATGGAATGTTGGGATACTATTGTACCAGTCCAAATGCGGGACCAAGACAAAGACATGGGGAAAGTGTGAAGAAGTAGATCGTGATCATGCACAATAAGACAACATGCATGTTTAAATGTGAGGAGATGTTGTTGGGGATCTTCCTTGTTGTTGAACTTAGTAAACTGGGAAGTTTCCAATGAGGAGGGTAGGGTTTTGATTGGAACCGATGGATGAATCGGTTCATTATAGATTTGTCATAGGATAAAGTATCCTTAGGTGCCAAGGTAATGGTTTCTAAATTGGCCAATCGATTCATCAAAGCATGAATAGGATCATTTGATGTGATGTTAGGTTGAGATTGGATTGGTTGTGTGGTTTGAAAAGTAGTTTGATGATAAGGTGAATGATATATTTTGTGGATGTGTGGGTATTTGGGGAATCATTTGATAAGGTGGTTGATAAACTTGTGGGTGGGATGTTTGTGAATGTTTGATAAGATGGTTGATAAACTTGTGGGTGTGCAGGTGTGTGGGGAACTATTTGGTAAGGATTAACATGTGTCATGGGTTGAGATTATTGCAGATAGGATGACTTTGAACAATAGGGACATGATGTGTTTGTTGAAGTTGGGTAGGTTGTTGTGGTAAATGATAAGTGGGGATATGGGTGTTAAGAGGTTGAGACAAGTTGGAGCATATGATGGGTAGGAATATAAGTGTGAAGAGGTTGAGATGGCTGGACATGCATATTAGTAGTGGATGAAATAGAATTGTCAAAATGGGATGTGGGTGGAATGTGATCCACCAATTGAGGAGATTGGGAGGATTGAGAGATTGTGGGAGATTTTTGAAATATGAAATCATATATGGGGTTAGGAGGAGGCCCGAGTGTCTCTAGAGGAGTGGGAGATGGTGTGTGGTTGGTTTAGGAAGATTGGCTTGGTGAGGGATATGAGGATTAGTTTTAAGATAGGGACAATCTTGGATGACATGGTTCTCATGAAGCGAGGCCATGGAGATGGGGGTTGGGTAACTGAAGGTGTGGTTTTGAGTTTAGAATCTTGTTGGGAGAGATCATTAGAGGAAGTAATTTTATTGGATGGAGGACATTGTTGTTTTTTTTTCGATTTGAGAGAGAGTGACAATAGGTGTGAAATAGAGAAACATTTGTTTATAATTTTGTTGACAAACAAATCAAGCAACATATTTTTTTATCATCATGATTAATTATGAGATGTGAAAAAAAAGTAAAATGGATAATGAAGGTGCCTAAAGAATGGAAGTCTAAGGCTGGTTTTAGGTAGTTTTGGCTAGGGAAATGTCTGAAATGGTTTCTGTTGGGTGTTCAAGTCCCAATCAATTAACCAAGTGAAAGGAATGTTTTGATGTGTTGATTTTGTTTGTGAAGTTTTAGGCAAGTGTGTGATAAGTGAAATGCAAGAAGGTTAGACCCTTATTTAGGCTATATGTGAGCAAGCAAGATGTACAAGGTTCATTTTAGACCAAATTTGAAATGTGAATTTGATGCAGAGAAAATCACTCTTAAAAGGGAAATTACAATGCAAAAAGAGAAAATAGAGAAAACGAGTAAAACCTAGAGAACGCTTTTCCTGTTATTTGATTGCACTTGATGATGGCGTATTTTGGAAAGTGCCAATCGGTGGTCAGAAACAGAATCCGAGGTACCCTAAAATTGCACCATTTTATAATTGTGAAGGGGTCGGTGAAAAGTGTTTTGTGTGTGTGTTTATGTTTCAATGATTGTCTTTGACAACATAATGTTTTTGTAAGTTTGCAAAGTTTGTGGAGTGTAAGAAAATTTATTTTCAAAATGAAAAAAAAAAAAAAAAATATAATGTAATTAGTTGAAAATGATGCTTAAAAGAAATAATAAAATAATTATTGTAAATAAAAAAATGTAAAAAAAAGTATTTTAAAAAAAAAAAAAAAAAAAATAAATTAATATAAAAATTAATAAAAGTTGGAATAAAAAATTAACGTTCATATTTAATTAAAAGAAAATAATAGAAATAAAAAATAATATAAAAATGAAAAAAAAATAAAAAAATGAAATAATTAGAAATAAAATTATGAAAATATTAAAAAATTATTAATGAATTTCATTTGATAAAAACTATAAATAAATACATTATAAGATACTTTAAATAAAAGAAAATTAGATAAGGAATTAATAATGAAAATTTTTAAGGAAAAAATTAAAGAAATTTAAAAAAATGTAATGGAGAAAATGGGAGAAAAAAAATGGACCTAAGTTTTAGACTTAGTTGACAATAAAGATGAGGATGAGAGATAAGTTGGTGACAAAAAAAGTGAACTTAATGAAAAATGATAAGGATAAAACATGAATAGACAATATATTACATGGATTTTCTCATGAATGATGACATACCGAGAGAATGAAGAGAATAAAATGATTGGGATATATGATAAATAGTGCAAAAAAATGGTAATGGTAAATCTTGATGAATGGGATCAAATAATACATAAAATAATAAAAATCCAAGTTATAAGGGAAATATAAGTATTTACAAAAAAAATATGTGAAGTTAAATGATGAGCTAATGAAAGTGGGGATGTGAATGGACCTCCAATGAGATGACCAATTGATACAAAGATATGCAAATTTATAGTCTTAAAAATGCCATCAAAATGAGATCACATGAAGTGATGCATGTTGAATTTGTGAAGATGAGTGGAATTGCAATTGAATGCAAATATGAAATCATTGAGAATCATGATCTAATAGTTGGTCATAAGGAACAAATGATGAAAATCCATAACAAATGTCAATTGATAATGATGATGATGAAATGCTGAATATAGAGACTTTTTAAATCAATATTCATAAAATTTTGTGTGAGTTTGAATCGAAAGCAAAAAAATTAATGATGCAATCAAGTAATCTATGAATTAAAAAATAATGTCATATTCTTAAAAGAGTTGTTTTTGGTGTTGGCTGGCATTAGATGTGTGGAGTGCCTACTGGTGAAGAGGTTGATTGAATTGAATTGACCAAGTTCATTAGGACATGAATCAGAGAGCTCGATGGAGAGGGAATGAGAGGGATGTGGATGGATTAAATGGAATCATGTGGATGGATGAGAGGAGAAGGGAGATGGATGTGGAAGAGAGAGTGTGATGATGAAGAAGGAATGGAAGATATAAGGAGAGTGATGTGAGGAGTGAGGCAATGAGGGAAGTGATTGGAGGTGATGATATGGGAGAGAGATGGGATAGAGTGGTCTGAGGAGCAGGAAGAGAGGATGAGAGTGGGTTGTTGGAATGATGGGTTGAGGAGAGCCCATGAAAGATGAAATGTGGGTGGAGATAGTGGAGCCAAGAGGGGGTTGAGGTGGAGAGTGGGAATGGTGGGGAGCAGGAGTTGTGGAAGAGAAGTGGAGAGAGGAGGGAGAGGGGAAGAAGGTAAGTGGTGAAGAGGGGGGAGAGTTGTGGAAATGAGTAGTGAGAAGTTGAAGAGAGATGGGAGAAGGGAAGAGTAATGGAGAGATGGATGATGGAGGAGGTGAAAAGTAGTGGGTAGGATGGGAGTAGGGTGATGGGATTGAGTGGAGTGGGAAGAGGGTGGGAGTGAGGTGGAGAGAGGTGAGGGGAAGGAGAAATGGTGAAAGTGAATGAGGTGAGGAATATGGGGAATGAGATGAGAGTTGGAGAGGGTGAGGGGGAACTTTGGAAAGATGGATGGGAGTAGGAGGGAGAAGAGATGGGTAGGTGTGGGTGGAGTGGAGAGGATGGGAGTGATGGGGAGGTTGAGTTGAGGAGATGGGATGGATGGTGAGATGAGAGGGAGTGAGGTGAGTGGGGGAGTGAAGGAGTGGGAGAGTGGAGAGATGAGAGTGGGAGGGGAGGAGGGAGTGTGGAGAGAGATGCAGGAGTGAGGAGGAAGGAGTGGAGTGGGTGGAGTTGGGATGAGTTGGAGAGAGAAGGTGGAGGCTCGGGAGGAAGGGGATGAGGTTAGTTTGAGGTGAGTGGAAGTGGAAGATGGGAGAATGGGTCAAAAAAGTAGAGGTGAGATTGGTAGATAGGTTGGGTGAGTGGTGAGTTAGGGAGTGAGATGGTGGGGAGTTAGATAGAGCAGGAGATGGGTAATAGTAGATTTAGGAGATGGATGAGCTAAGGAATTTTTATGGGATATTAAAGATGGGTAGTTTTAATTTTAATATATAATTTAAAAAATATTTTTTTAATTTTATATATTTATTTATATAATTATTATTTATTATGATTTATTAAAATGAATTATAATTTTTTTCTTATAATAATAATAAAACCAAAATAACAAAACCAACTCAATGAAAAAAACCCAAATTAATAAAAAAAAAAAAACAAAGATATAATACTAAACCTATGTGAAAGTGACTAAAAATGAAACAAAAAAAATATCATGTGATGACAACTAATAGAATAATAAAATGACACAATCAAACTTGAAAAACAACCAAGCCGAAAAGGTGAGACATTTCACATGGGTAATTTCAACAAAAACAAGAAAAGCACGTACTCCAAGGTGACTAAATGATGATCATAAAAAATGAGATCAACAATATTAAGACATGCAAAAACAAGCAAGTTAACAAAGTAAAATAACAAAAAATGACCAGATCTGGGTCTGGTCCCACCGGCATGCCAAAATGTTGTACAGGAAACCTTGTTCTCGCATGGGTGAAAGCCGATACTGGAAGCCACCAACAACTTCAAATGATGGAGGGCTTAGGACCTCAGATGCGGATATGGATCTGGGTGCAGAGAAGATATATATATGTGATAAAAGAAGATAGATCTGCAAAATGAAACATATGTGATTAGATAAAAATATGTGGGGGTTTGACAATCCGGTTCCAAGAGGATGTTAACTCCCTTGGAGGATGTCAACCCCATGTCTAGAAAGATAGCAATAAATGATGAACAATAGATATCATGTAGAAATAATGAAATACAAAATGACAAGTAACTGAAATGACGAGGGGACTTAGCTTGTGCTCTGATATGGAGATGAAATGGGCATCAGGATGGAAAGATGATGAACAATGGAAAATTTCTCCCACACTCCTCACCTCTAACTTCTAACAATGGAAAAAGTTTTGCCTTGACCTCAAACTTGCAGAACTTAATTAAGCTCTTTCTTCTCCTCTCCTAAAAACTTCAATAAGCAGAGATTTCATACTGATTCTCTTCTTCAATAAGCAAAGATTTTCTCGATTCTTCTTTTTTGGGTCCTCTTCTGGTTCTGGTCTAGGTCTAGTCTAGGTCCTCTTGAAAGAGGGGGAAAACCCATATTTATAACTTGGAGGTGAGGTTAGATTGGGGTTAACGAGTAACCGGGGTTTGATAAATTAACCCTGGTTAAGAGACATGATGTGATCACGTGGGGCCCATGGTTTGACTTATTAGGTGGAGTGGGGAGCATGATTTGAATGGGTAGGTGAGATAATAGATTCCATTTTTGAAATTAAGAGTGGAGTGTCGGATGGGTGTATTATTGCCCATGAATTGAATAATTTTGAGAGATGCCAAAATTCAATTATTAAATGGGTTTATATGGAGCCCATTTGATAATTAATTAATGGATATTTGGAAATGTTTTCTTCATCCTTCTTAATTGTATGGTTTTCATTTGATTTTCTCCCTAAGCACACAGATCACCAATTAGCATGTTTGCTTAAAGTCCTCATATTAACATCTATGGGATTTCTTTTAGGTTTGAGACATTGTTGTATAAAAAGTGAAGGCTTCTCTTCAATGGTGATCTTGGTTGGAATTGGGGGCTTGGCTCTAGGAGTGGGACTTTCTCTTATGGGGTTTGGTTCTGCATAGGATTATATGTTTTTGGTTCCATTTGGGGTTCACGCTAAGGCGGTCGTAGTTGTACATCCATTAGCAGGATTTGAGAGCATATATACATGTCTCCCTTGCAAATAAACACACAAAACAATTATGTCATGTAAAATTTTATTATTTCTTATTATAGATAGATCTAAAATGAATAAATATTGACCTTCCTTTGTAATTTTGTGTTCTATTGTGTCAAATAACTACAAAGAAGCATTTTATAATTGATTGTTGCGATAGACCGAGGGAATGACGTTAAGTAGTATTAATTTGCATCAGTTGTGAATTCCTCTCTATAATTTCTAGAAATGAACATTTTTATCTTAGGGTGTCCTTTGATTTTAGGGATTTGATATGATAAATGCGCGGAACTTTATCCTCAAGTGTATGTGCTAATTTTTAAGAATTAGTTTGCATTATTTGCTTTGCTTGGGCATCCATGAAGGCAAATAACATTTGGGGGTCAATTTTCTTTGGTTTTAGGTCTAAATGCACCAGGAATTATCAGGACAAGATGGTTGATGTAGCTACTTCCTCCCATTAGACTCCCATTCCCCCATCATCATCCATTTTCACCTTTCATTTCACAATACCTTTGCCCTACCCCTACATATTTCATCATTCATTGCAAATCCAACATGATATCTACTTGCATACTTCACACCCTTTGTATATGTTGAGTGAGTTTTCCTTGATTTGCAAGGCTTGGCATCTCAAGCATCATTATATTCCAAATTATCAATAGTACTCTTTGCAATGGAATTTGTGATCACATCTCATTTATCTTTAGTATATTGTGTCTCGAGTAATCAAGTGATTATAGTGCTTGTGTGACCATTCCGTTGAATGAGCATTACATTTTGTGGTTGCATTTAATCCCGGGTTGATATAATAACAAGTTTGAGGGCTTGAAATTTGATATCTCCCTCTCTCTTTAAAGTTATCTCTTTGGTCATATCATTTTGTTTTAGGAAAATCCTTAAAGTATGAAGAGAACAATCACACCCTTAGTCAAGTGTCTCCTTATCATTCCTACAAAAATTGTTCATGGGAAGAAGATAGATCCATCCTTGACTGAAAATGAAAAATTAATGGGTCTATCATTCCTCCTTCCCCCTTATTTCATGCACATTTCTCTTCAAGTCTAGGTGGGGTGTTAGATTAGGAACCAATAGAGGGAAGACCTATCAATAGTTTTATGCGCGTCAAAAATCTAGACACAATATTTTGGCAACCCCATTTGTGTTCTTTACAGATCACATGGCTCTCAAACACTTGGTGAATAAAGCAGTCTTGCATGGGAGGATCTGTAGATGGATTATACTTTTTCAAGAGTTCATGTTTTCATTTGTTGTAAAACTTGGCAAAATAATGCGTTACTTGATCATTTGTCACATATCAACACCGATGAAAAGGAAGAACCAACAAAATAAGGAATGTAAGTCACAAAATTATTTCAAATACAAAGCACCTTTGATGAATTGGAAGACGTAACTTATTTTCTACAACATGGAGTCACACCGAAAAACTATACAATGAATTAAAGGAAACACTTAGTTGTTAGAGTCGTGCCATACCGGATAATAAGCTGGACAATTATATAAGATGGGGCATGATGAGATCTTACGGCGATGTGTCATGCGTCATGAAAGGAAATATGTTCTCTACAAGGCATGTGAAGGGATTGTAGGAAGCCACTACACTGGAGAGGTAACCGCATGAAATATTCCTAATGCGGGGCTCGTGAAAAATTTTATTTAATGATGCCAAGGAATATATCAAGGCATGTAACCAATATCAAAGAGTCAAAAAGCGAGAAAGTATGACAATATGCCTTTAATACCCATAATTGTGCAAGAACCATTCGCAAAATAGGAAATTTACTTTACGGGTTGAATCAATCTTATTGTTCGACGAACCAAAGCACAATATATAATAATAACAAATTATCTAACAATGTGGGTAGAGGCTGCGCCAACCAAGGATTTTATAATAGTAACCATGAAAAGGTTCCTCTAGGAAAACATCATTAGTCGGTTTGGATGTTCTTTCAACTAAAGCGGTGAGCGAGGAACACATTTTTAAAATATTATTATAAGGATTTTGTTACAAAAGTTTATGGTAGTACATCACAAAAGAACACCACATCATTCGTAGGCTAATGGCATAATTGAAGTGTTCAACAATATTTTGAGCCATATTTTAACAGAGATTTGCTACATGGGGCGTAAGGATTGGGATGATAAGATTTCATAAGTGTTTTGGACCTACCAAACAACATACAAGTACCTCAATCAAACAACTCCATTTTAGCTTGTCTATGGATGGAAGTCGTGTTTCCACTCGACTTCATAAAACCATCCTTCAAATCGTGAGGATTGCCGACTCGGATGATGAAGATTCTATTACTGAACACTTGACAAGATTGTCACAATTGAAAGAATCCATGTTACAGTATTGATGGTCACAAAATATTGAGAAAGTGATACAAAAGGTGTGGCATAATCGTAACCTCAAAAATAAGACCCTTGAGGTGGGCGCATAAGTTTTACTTTACTATTCCAAATTTACGTGCCATCTAGGAAGCTCAAAACACATTGGCTATGTCCTTATGAAATAATTGATATCTTGTCAACCAGGGCATGATTTGGTCCTAGGATACTTCAATGGGAGTAAGTTGAAGATATACTTCTACTAAAGTATGATTGTAATGAAATAAGGCATATGCCATTAGATTAGATGGTATTTCATTTCATATATTAAATTTCACCTCATGTATGTAATAATCACATGAAATTCACGCAATTTTTTTGTCTTTACTAGGCACATCATTACATTAATTACCAAGTAGTAATGTGTAGAGGACCGCACAATGTTTTGTATTGGGAGAAGAGGAAAGGAAGTTAAATGGTACAAAGTGTCACTACAAATTATTTTAGGTGAAAATTGAAAAAGTCTTTCAAGAAAGAAGGAGGTGCATAAGGATAACAAAGGATCTATGTTGGAAATAAAGGCAAACATTGTGAATCTCACATGCGTAATAAGGAAGTGCTTGATAAGGGAAAAGTGGATCAAATGGAAGAATGTGGAATCTTTGAAAGAGGGATGTTAGCTTTATAAGGAAATACGGGGCAAGGAAGCGCTCAAAAGAGGAAGCGCAAGGGGAAGAAACGCATGACTTGGGAATGTAAGCTACCTAACGCATCGAGAGGTACAGAGGAAAATCAATGACAAGGATACCCAACATGCACACTAATGGTTATTAAAGGTTGGGTGGGAAAAAGAGAGCTAAAGGCAATTATCAACAACTAAGCATTAATGAAAATTGTGGAGGAAATAAAAGATCACGCATGTGAAGAGCAAGTGAAAGGAGCATTTATTACCAATAGAAAGGGGTATAAATATAAGGGAGGGTAATTCATTTGTATTACCTTACATTGAAAATGAGAGCTCTTAAGAACAACAATGGAAAGACATGTAATAGTGATTCAATGCCTAAGATTTCTTTGAAAAATCAACTACCATTGACAAAGACTCGAGATTTTACAAAGTGGTAACTAGGGTGAACAAAAAGAGATAGCATAACAGAAAAGTGGAACTTACTCTCACCACCATTAACGTGGAGGTCGACCATCCCTAATTAGAATGACGAGCTTCTGGGAAATTAATCACCCTAGGGTGTACTAAAGTGGTTTCCAAACTAAGTGGAAAAGGAATAACTAAATAGAAAAGACACAGAGAAAAGAGTAAGAGCAAGGATTAATGACTTCAAGCTTTATGAGTATGTCTAGTTCAACAACCTGGAAGTGACTCGTGGGTGTAGTCACAAAATCATGCACTTTAGGCATTATTTAACCTTGAGTCTCATACTACTATTTAGAAGGTTCTTAAGTGAAGAAAGTACTAATTAATCCCACATTTTGGCTATCTTGTTTTACTTTTTATTTCATCATTCCCACACATTTTTACATACATGCCCAGTTGTTTTGGCACTTTCTCGTCATTTTAGCGTAAACCGGGGCGCCCAAGCCTATACTAGGGCGCCCGATCCATTTTCTACTTTCCGCCTCTTTTTGGGCCTCTTCTAGTTGTTTTTCATCCTTATCTTTTCCTAGTCGGCCATGTCGGGATTAATTACGAAATTAGAGCAAGATAACCTATAAATATAAAGTTATGAGACCATAATGAGGGTCCTAACATCACTTACTACTATCACTCCATCTAGAGTTGCATCCATTACATCACTTGCATCCACATAGTTCCATGCATCAAGGCTAGGAGATCTGCATCAACACACACTTCATAGGGGGAGGGATTCTATTCTATTCCATGCACACATACTATTACATTTTCTACATTTAGTTATTGCTCACTACTTCAAAAAGTGTGACTAGCACAAGAGCACCTAGGGCATGACATGCGCGTGCGCACACACACACACACACACACACACACACACACACACACACACACACCATAACTACATTTGGGTTCGAAATGTAGTGCAATGCTCAATTTAGTAAGCCCACTATTGTGGGTAGTGAGGTCAGTCCAACCCATTCATTTGCATTTTTATTTTTTCAGTGGTTTTGATACTCTTTCTTGTCCTTGCAGGTCTTCAAATTCATCTTGCTATATTTGGTACATTCGGCGTTAGTTCGAATCCAAAGTGTGACATGCAACAAATGTTACAGAGCATCTTCGACCTAGAAAGAATCGGGTTATGAGCTTTTGAGTCCAGGCGCCTATTATGCCATACCAGGCACCCCGAGGCTCCCAAGTACCCTCTTGGGAACTCCAATATGCTCGAGATCTTCTAGATCCACTCTTTTTGGGACCTTAGTGCATCCATTCCAGCTTTTGTATTTTCTTGTCAAACCTGCGACACCCTACGCAGTGATCATTCATAATGAGTTGAGTTCATTCCTTACCCTCCTCTTACATGTTAGGGTTTTATTTCTACTAGTTAAATCATTTTAATCATTTTAGTCATTTAACATCACTTTAGTACATTTATTTATAGCGTTTTTGGCCTCCTAGATTTGATTAACTATTATTACATTTCCCCATTTTAAGTTAATTTTAGTTAATCGGTGGGCCACAGTATTCAAAGAAGACATAAGAAATGAGGAATAAGTTGTTATTATAAATGAGGGACCAACAGAGGAGGAAGGAACAAGTTTTTTTGCACCATATAATGGTGACAAAACCATGGTCAATGTAAAAAAAGGCTAAAAAGGACCAAATTTCTAGTACAATAACCATAAATGTTGAAATTTAATACGAAGGAAGAAAAAGAATTAAAGCAATGACAAAATCATGTGACCTTGACAAAGATGTTAGATTGTAAGCATCTTGCGCATGGGTTGGATGGAACATTAGAAAAGGAAATGGTGTACACAACAGGCTAAAAAGATAGTGAGGGGAATGGTATATATGATAATAATATAAGGAAGACGTTGGAGAAGATGGGAGTACTCCAGTTACTAAATCTACCCTTCTTCAAACCCATCGAATTATTCCAATACCTTATCTCGCGCATAAGATAGCGGTATTTGTACTTTACAAGTAAGCACATGAGAATCTCACACCACGATTAACAAGGAAACAAAGCCAAATAACCAAGGAAAATATTTAGCACAAGCTCTTGAAGATGATGGGGAAGTGGATATAGTCAATGATCTCCTCAAGTACACATGCAGGAGAAGTCCATGTCCATCGATGGGCTAAAGGAACTGACATAAGAGTTGATGCATGACTAATTTTCTCTAAATTAGCGGGAGCGAGAAAGGTAGAGTGAGGTAAACACAAGATACTTATGCATAACACATAAAATAACACAAGGAATGGTATATAATTTCTCCCAATTCATCACGGAAAACATAATTAAAGACACAAAATTGATGCGAGAAGAAACCAAGAATCAAATTTCATTGGGGTACGATCCTATTGTTGATAGTATTTAATGATATTGGCATGTTATAAGGGGATAGTGAACCGACATAGGCATACCCATTAGAGGATATGTCTCGACCATCATGTACAAATAATTCAAGGTGGCCACAACAATAATAATGTTATAAGGCGTTCACAATTGACTATTTTTGTGATCCATCCATTAGATCAAGGAGGATAAAAGACTAAATATTGATACGCAAAGAATTGATGAGGACATTTACACATTGCACAAAACTTAGAAAAACCCTAGTCAAGATGCATATAAAAAGAGACAGGTGATAAATATATGTAAACATATAAAGTAGGAGACTATTGTGGTGAATAATGGCGCACAAAAACTCTTCTTCTATCTACATCCAAAGAAAAGGGGAACCAATGAAGAAGTGCAAGAAGAGCCATCCGGGAAATAATTATGCCCAAGTGTGAATGATAGAGTGTATGGGAATAAGTAGAACATGTTAAAAGGGTACAATAATAAAAAGAGATTACACACACACAAACATGACAACCTAAGAAGAAGAGGAGATTGAGCTCGAGGCAAGAATCTATCTCGGTGCGGGGACGTCGGAAAGAAATATGATATAGAGCGGCCTAGTGGCACAAAAACCACAATAGGCACCAGCCAAATTGTGATGTCACCAAATAAATAGGATGAACTCAACATTAAGGGTCTAGTACAACACTCCAATCTAGGCTAGCACTGAAGGTGGGCCAAGTGAAAATCTAGAGCAAAAAAATACAGGCACGTGAACAACATCTATTCACAGGTCACCCTTGAAGGTGATTGAGGTCAAAGATAACCTTGAGAAGACAGAAAAAATTGAAATCTTTTGTGGAATTCATAAGGAAAAAATTGGTCACGAAGGTGATTAAGAAGTAGACTAGCCTCAACAAAGTATAGGCAAAAGCTTAATCTAAGAGTTGGAGTTCGAGATAGATAGCGAATAAGTGGACCACCAACTTTACCCAAACCTAGAAGAAAGGTCAATGCGTGTGGAATATCAAAGGGGAATAACATTATAGAATTATTTCAATGGAATTACCTATAAAACACCTTTTCCACCGAGCGCTCAAAAAAATTCCTTGTCATTTTCTTTAGATGCCTTTACAAAAGATCCACTCATCAAGCTATCAAGTGACATCATTCACATTGTTCCTACAAAAGGAGAAGATTGTGTCCTCCTCGCTACAACTTATAACATGTCAAAAACTCAAGCGGGAGAGGCATTATTGAAGATTACTAGGAGGAAGTCCAACAAAACCTATAAAATAATAATGATGCTAGGATATACAGAGGCACATCCCATAAGCTATGAGTAGAGCTCAAATAAACAAATAGTGAGTTGCCAAGATCTAATATGAAAACAAGGGCTTCATGGAGAAGTACAAGAAAGTGGATTATAAAGTGAAAGCATTAGGGGATTAGATAGTAAGAAATGACCCCAAACTTACAAAAGACAACTTTGTTCATCGCAGGAGAAAACATTGATGAGTTAGAACAACTAATAAATATGTTATTCAAATAGATTTAAAAAGAAAAGGAAAAGGTAAAATGACATAAGGGTGAAAATGAAAATATTATAGTCGTTTGTACCAAAAAACTTTAGGCATGTGAGAATAGTGTAAGGCGAGTTAGAAGCAAAAGAAGAGAAAACTAAAAAAATCTTGAGGCTTTATAAACAATCAAGAATAATAAATGTGCGTGTAAAAGAAGTGGCTAGCAAATTGACAACCATAAAATCTCAACTAGAAGATGAATATCTAGACAAGACTAATAGGAATAAACTAATGGATGAATGTGACTTGAAAAGGTTAGTGAAGAGATCACAACAAGAAAAGAGAGGGTGAAGTAGCAGTGGACATAACCGAGGAGGCTCATTGATAAGGTAAAAATGAAGTTAGAGACAATGCCCTAGGAGTTACACCAAAACGTTAACAATAAATGAACAACGGTGAACACAAAAATGAAAGACACTACATTTTTTACCCAAATAGCCACACAGTTGGACATATTGGACCAACTTATTCATAAGGCAATCAATAATTGGTAGGATCATGAAAATTTGTTAAGAGGTGAGATGCCAAAATTATTTGAAGATATCCAATAAGTGTTTGACGAGGACAAATAATAGATTTAGTATGGGGTGATGTTGGACCCATAGTTTTGTATTCTTTATTCTTTAAGTCCTTGTGGGACTAAACATTATTTATTCTGGTCCATTATTCTTTGAAGGGACATGTGAAACTTTTGCGAGGATGTGCGTGGTAGAGAAGATGGAGGAAGGGCACGCCGAGAGAAGTAATACGTGCACAAGAAAGTAAGATAGAGAACAAGCGTGCAAGAAAGGAACTAAATGCCACACAAGGAAAGGGAAATACTTGACATAGAAGAAAGAACATGTAGAAGGATAAGTTCGATAAGGACATGTAAGGAAAAGAAGGATAAATATAAACATGATTCCAAAGATAGGCCTCAAGTTGTAGGTTGGATCACTTACATGGATCAGACATAAGACTGGATAAGATTAGAACTTGGCTGGGGCGAGCCATGATATTCTATGAATGTCACCATGCGAGTAGGGGTAAGGAAGTAAGTGGATATCTTTAACCACCACCTAAATGTACTATTTAAATTACAGTTCTAACTCCAAGGCTATTATTAGCTCTTAAAGGACTAGTGAAGGGGAAGTCCCCATTAATATAAATACTCACGAAGGATTAATGTAAAGAGAGATGTGTGAGAGTTTGAGAGGACAAGATTTGTATCATTTGAGATTATTTCTAAGATGATTTGAGTCTATAATTGTGTAACTATTAATTAATATATGAGCAGTATGTGGTTTGGTCAATAATAAGTTTTGTTATTCATTTATGTTAAGTATTTATGAAATCAAGTTTGTTTACTTGATAACAAACCTACTTCAACCTTGCTAACCTTGATGGGACCTATAAACCTTTCACGCTTCATTTGAGCATGCCCTAGACCACACCATGGCATGATAGGGCAAACACGAAGGGTAGAGGAAACTTGTGTGCACCAATTACCATAATCTCATGCGCATGAGTGCAAAGGAAGAGTATAACTAGAAACACAACAAAGACTATCGGGTGACCCAAAAACCTTGTGGCATCCTTCTTCTTACTTTTGTTAGAAGATATCATGGTGAATATAAAACCTTGTGGTAACCTTCCTTCTTTTGAAGTTATTCATACAAAATTCTTATGGCACCTTTCGATGTTGGGTATAGTGACACAATTCTTTTGTGGCTCTAACATGTCCTTCAAAACAATTGGAGACTGATCATTCCCAATCCTTTAGCAACTCAATTCCCATTTAAATATCCAAGTATAGAGAATTCAATAGGTTCTCCATATGCAAAGAAAATGGGTGTGTTCCTTTCATGTTTTGGTCTCTATACTTTTCATCGCTTACAAGTTCAACTTACACAATTATAAATATGTTTCCAAAGTCATGTTAAAGTTTGGTTCTTGTATGGACAACAACCACACTCGTGTTGCATATTTTTCATGGAGCATGCCAAAACTCAAGGGAAATCACAAACTCCAAGTGAAGACAAAGTGTGTGTTTACACTCATGTATCTTTTCCTTTATGCACGTAATTTTCATTTCATGCTTAAAGGGAGGGAAAATGTAAACACCTAAATTTGTGATTTATCATATGACAATGATAACTTTGGATTTGTCTCTAAGTGTAGACACAAAATCACACACTTTGGGTAATTATCTAGTCCTAATTACATACTACTATTCATATGATTCCTAAGAAAGAAAATTACTAATCAACCCACGTCTTTAGCCGCCTTTCTTTGTTTTCATTTGCCACTTTTGGTCTTACACCCTTCCTTACACAGTCTATCTTTTTATACTTCAACATTTATCATCCTGGACACCACCGCCCAGCCTATGATGCCAGTGTCGATGCACTCATCCCCTCGCCGCCCCTAACCCCTTGTACTTTGTTAACATCTGTTATGTCATTTCTAGCCATTTGATTGGCTTATATTTTTTTAGTAGTCGACCTTTTCGGGGTTAATAACAAAATTCAAGCAAAAGAATCATATAAATATAAAGTTACGTGATCATAATAAAGGACTGAGTACTAAACATTAGGTATCACCACATAAGGTTGCATCCATTAAGCATTTAAGATCTCCATTTCATCTATCTAGCTCCATCATAGGGAGACAAAGGCTGGTTACTCTGCATACACACTTCATAGGAGGGAAGTTCATTCTATTTCATGCACACATCTATTAGATTTATTTATATCTAGATTATTTTCTCATTGCTCAAGTCAGTGCGACACACACAAGAACCACCTAGAGCACAATTCCACACACACACCCACAAAATTACATTAGGTCCGAGATGTAGTGCAGTTCTCATTCATAAGTTCACCATTGTGACATTTGATGACATTCGACCCCTCAATCTGTATTTTTATTTTTATAATTTGATGTCTCTTTGAGGGTTTTTAAGGTCAATACTTCATTACAGGTTTCCAATGACTTTGGCAATCACTGTGTGACCTCATAATGACCAAAGGTGAACAATAGTGAATACCTTGTAACCACTCAAAGGAGGTTTCTGAGCGATTCTGAGACCCGAGGCCCCTAGAAATAGGTCTAGGGTGCCCTGCATATGCCACCGTATGCCTCTCCAGTGCCCCAGTCCACCTATTCTTCTAGATCTGCATTTTTTGAGCTTCAGTGGGACGGTCGGTGCTTCGTATTTTCTAGTTTTTCAGCTTTGTACACCTCTGGGATTTTTGTGAATCAACTAAGGCTTCTTACCCTCTCTTTGCACTTAGGGTTTTTACTTTATTGCTTGGGTTAATTTTTGCACTTAATTGATTATTCATTTAATGTTGCAATAGCAATAAGATTAGGCATATATTTCATATTTAGCTTAATCATTTTGGTGAACCCGATGTCTTCAAACACAATTAGGATCTTTCTTTTGTCACTTCTTACATCTTTCTAAGATCCTCTCATCATGAATATTTCTATTCATGATTTCTTGTTCCCATCCCGAGCTAAGGGCTTAGATCATTACTCTCTTGACTAATACTCGTGCTTCTCCTGACATTCATCCAAATTTAGTCTATAATAATTTGTAAATGCATTTTCTCAGCACATTGTTTTTCGCGCTAATCATATTGTTGATCTTGCTACTTTTGACAATGATCCTCCTTTATACATCATGATATACATCCATAGTATTTGTGCCAAGTGAGTTTTAGTTGATAATGGATCTGAACTTAATTTACGCACTCTAACCTTCCTTGAGGCTTTAGGTATTTCAATTACTAATGTCAATCCCTCATCTATTTCTCTTCGCACATATGATGGTTTCATTCATCCATGCATCAACCATATTACTTTACCCATTACTATTGGGCCAAAAACCCTTAATATCATTTTCTTTTTCATGGACTTCCTAGTTTCATACAATTGCTTACTTGGTAGACCATGGCTTCATGTCATGCAAGTTGTACCTTCCATAATACATCGATGTGTTAAATTCTTACATGAGGGTATCGAATACACCATTCCTATTGATCGCGAGCCATTCAAATATTGCAAACATGATCCCACCACTACGATCCCTACTCGTAATTTGTTACTACAGATGAACCACAACCTATGGACCCTCTCGCCTAACTTAGAGGCTACTATTTGCATGTTAGATATTGTTCCATCCACGTCATCACCCCCTCCTACTACTAAAAATGCTATGGTACTTTATCGGGGGCCTATCCACACATTAGATGTCGTTCCACCTACTTCACTATCGCATGTGCATCCACCATTAACACGTCCTCCCTTTACATGTACGATTTTCATGAATGATTCTTATTGGGAGCATATTCCATTTGATCCTACTTGTGATGACACTATATGCACACATGATGGCTTGGCTCGAGCTAGGCTTTGTGGTTGACGACATCTTTCCTTCACCCTATGTTCCTCATCTTTATCATGGTTTCATCCACATTATTGTTGCTTATGGGCTTTGCATCTTTCATCTCACAATGTTTCTTACACAAGCTCCTCGTGTTGTTCCCCTTACACTTGGACAGTCTTGGCTTGACTATATTGGGGGCACCTTAGATCCTGATCATATTGACATTTCATTTCCTATGCCTTTCGTCCATGTCATCATTTGTAATGATTCATTTATCATTTATTCACAAAATCTTACATGTTGGTATCAACACAGTTGTCCACTACTCCCTTTCATTGACGAAGAATACGTAATGGACATGTACAAACTTCATCGTAATGGCTCCCTACGTGATCAACCCGACATTATTGTTTATCATGTATCATATGCTTTACCTTCCGGTTTGATCATGACAATGATGACCTCCTAGATGACGTTACTTGATCTCTTTTCTCATCACACACTTGGGGCATAACACCTCTTTCTCCCCCTATGGAATCAACAGCATCTTATTTTATCATCATACCACACCTAGACTCTCACATACAAATCTTGATACATGTGCATATCATCATTTCTTGATGACACACTCGTGTTCTTACGTGTCTTATATGAATGTTGAGGGATCTCTTCCAATAAGAACCCATTTCATTTCCCCACTATATCTATCTACTACATACTCATTCATACATGCATACATTTATCACCATCTATTTGCACATATAATACACTCTTTCATCATTTGTTTCCAAACATCATTCATCAACTAACACATTCATCATACAGATTTCAATTCACCTACATTGTCATTTCCCGATGACACATTATTTTTTTGTGGTTCACACTTGATTGTTGAGGGCATATTATATACATGAACCTCACACACCACACACTACACATCATACTACCTACCACATTACACATCATCTTATTTCTCACACATATTCATCACCATCAACACAACACACAACACCTTACATATTACATACTACGCATCACATTACACACTTCACATCTCGCATATTCATCTCCTTCTCACAACATCAACTCTACACATTCACGATATATCTTTTTGACATCTACTTTCACACACTGCGGTCATTACCCTATGATGCACTCTAGTCTAATGGTCCATACTCAACTGCTGAGGGTCTACATATCCAATGGACCTCGTCAAATCACATGCGTAATCATACACTCACTCATTCAATTACACACTTACACTATACATCTTGTGCTTTGATGAATACATCTTTCTCATACACACCATTCGAACCATTTCCGATGACACACTCTTGTTTACGATTCATTCTTGATTGTTGAGGGGGCATAAATAAATGAACCTCATTGCATACATACACATCCGGGGGCACACTACTCCTATCATTCACATTGCATTCCATTTCATCTCATCCACAACATACTTGCATATCTTGGTTGCATTTAGCCTTTCTTACATTTACTTGTTACATGCACATCTTATTACACATGTTAGATAAATATCTTGTATGTCATTATCTTTATCATGCGCACATGCACATTGAATTTCCTTTCTAATTGTGATCACATATTCTAGGTATCTATACACACAACATGGATGTTTGGTGGTGCATACCTAGTACTAGTCCCCAACAATGACTCTGGGGCATCCACTTTCATACATTACAAGTGTTATTATTTCATTTTGTTTCATAATACACTACTTTATCGAATTATACATGTTTTGAAATAATTTATATCTTTCTAACATGTTAATGGGTGTTTCGTGTGCAACATTTATTTTGTAGGACTATATGCTTCCATGGTTATCTGTTACATTATTTGTCATTACTTGTTATTTGTATGTCATTGCTTGCAGGATTTTCCTTTGTCTTGTGTTCACATTATTTGCTTTAGGATTCATTGGCATTGATTTTCTTGCGACATCGTGAGTGGTGTCCCATATTCACAACCCGCATTGTGTATTCTACATTGTCTTCGGTCTTGTTTACATTATCTTCTTACGTCTTAGCTTAATTATTGTATGCTTAACATACATTTTGTCTTATACATGCATTTTGTCTTTGCTTGTACTAACACTTGTTTCCTAGCCATTTTGTTTGCATGTGCCTTGGTTTATACCAAGCACATTCCCTCCCCCTGCAGGGAACAATTCGATTTAGTGTTCGGTCCTCTTTTGGGCCGCATATTCCTTCAATGATGTCACATGCACCCCAAATGAGGGGGCATCATTTGGGTGAATCAGTCACCTCATACAACAATCTACAGTCATTACACAACACAACAGCAGCACGGTACATTACACAAGTTTCAATTTTAGGGCTCAAAATTAGACTTCGGTCCTTAACACAACACAACCCTTCTGGATGCCTATAACCAGGGGGCAGTTACACAACATTTTGGTAGTTCAACATAGTCTACAAAACTCCACACAACGAATTTTACAGGGCATATAGTCCTTAGCACTTTCACATTAGATCAAATTATTCAAATTTTACACACCATCTACAAGTGGTGTCCTACATTGTGGGAAGCAGTTAAAGGTTGGAGGATAACACCAAAATTTTCTCCCTACACTTATTCCATATCATTGGCATGAGATCACCCCAAAACTCGCTGACCACCACAATGGCGTGAGATCGCCCTGAAAAAATCGTTCATCTACAACATCTTTAGGATCCTTTCTACACTCTTTCCTCATCACAGATCAGGTGCACATGTTCCTTTTTCACATTTTCATACTTTCCTTACATACTTTTTACACATTTCGATCATATACATGCGTATTTAACTACTTGTTTATTCTTCTCTTTTATAGTCCGTCGTATGGGAAGTGGTAGTCACTTCACAACATCACATACAACAAACATACGACATCAACAATAGGCACATCACGACATCTACACATGTGTTTCCGCCCTAGGTTCATTTTCATTGTCACTTTTTGCACTTTCTCCTCCTTAGCATCCACACTTCACACTTTTATCACTCCACGCTTTATCTTTTCCCTTAGCACACTCTTTCTACATCAATCTACATGGTTATCAAGTACGCATCTCTATCTACTTTATGTTACCAAGCTTTCCACTCACCAACATAAAGTGGGGAAAATGTAGACACAAAATCATGTACTTTGGGTAATTATCTAGTCCTGATTACATAATATTATTCATATGATTCCTAAGTAAGAAAAGTACTAATCAACCCATGTCTTTGGCCACCTTTCTTTACTTTCTGTTGCCACTTTTGGTCTTACACCCTTACTTGCTTAGTCTTCCTTTTTTATACTTGACATTTATCATCCTGGACACCAGCACTGGCGCCCCCTAACCCCTTTGTACTTTGTTCACATCTTTTGGGTCCTTTATAGTCATTTAAGCATCTTATCTTTTTGGTAGTCGGCCTTTTTGGGGTTAATTATGAAATTCAAGCAAAGGAATCATATAAATATAAAGTTATGTGATCATAATAAAGGACCAAGCACTAAGCATTAGTTATCACCACCTAAGGTTGCATCCATCAAGCATCTAAGAGCTCATTGCATCCATCTAGCACCATCCAAGGGAAATAAGGGTTGGTTACTTTGTATACACACTTCATAGGAGGTAAGTTCATTCTATTCCATGCACACATCTATTACATTTCTTTACATCTAGCTTATTTGCTCACTATCAAGTGCAACACACACAAGAACCACCTAAGGCACAATTATACACACACACACATAACTACATTGGGTCTAAGATGTAGTGCAATGCTCAGTCATAAGTTCACCATTGTAAAAGCTGAGAAAAGTATGACCCCTCATCCTACATCTTTATTTTTTAGGATTTAATGTTGAGGGTTTTGCAAGTCAATACTTCATTGCAGGTTTTTAGTGACTTCGACGATCACCTTTGTGTGACCTCATAACGAACAAAGGTGAATAATATGGAATACCTCGTGACCACTCGGAGGAGGTTTCTAAGCATTTTCGTGGACCAGGTGCCCAAAAATAGGTCTAGAGCTCTCGCAGTGCCCCTGTCCCTCTATAGGTGCCCAGTTTAGCTTATTCTTCCAAATCGCATTTTTAGCTTCGGTGTGACGGTCGAGTTCTTTGTAGTTTCCATTTTTCTAGATTTGTAAACCTCTGGGATTTCTGCTAATCAACTAAAGATTCTTACTCTCTCTTTGCACTTAGGGTTTTTACTTTATTGCTTAGTTTGTTTGGGTTAATTGATTATTCATTTACTCCTATAATAACAATCAAATTAGACATATATTTCATATTTAGCTTAATCACCAAGGCATGGCTTGTGTGTGAATTCTAAGTCTAGGCATCTTATCCTTATCTCTTCCATGTCTTTCTTTATCTATTCACATTGATCTTTATTTTACGTGACTATTTTCAATAATACACAATAGTATATTAAACCCACGCATCTTGCCCAAAATTTCACAAAGTCCCTTGAACTACTTGTTTGGGATCATTTAGTTGAGATCAAACCATACTACATTCTAGTAAGGACTCATGCAATATTGCCTTCCACCACCCGAGGATCACTTTTCTAGTTTGATATCTTTTTTATGGGTCGCTTCATATTTTATAAGTTAGCCTTAATAAAAATTAAACTTATAAATGCTTATAAAAGTAAGTCTAACTTGCTTATTTATCTCACTTGAAAATCATTTAACACTTTCAATAGAACTTAATGCAAAAGACTTTCCTAAAGCACACCAAACTCTCCTAAACTCCTTTAAAGTAACAACACAACCTAAGAGCATACCACACATAAGTCTGAGCACTCACAACCAAGATTATGAGTAAGAATTCTCGTTCTTGAGACCTTTAAAGAAAAACCAAACTAAGCTTAATTGTGCCAAGTAATTTGTCCTTGTCGTCAAGTGGTCAAGTTATCAAAGTAGTTGCATACATATAAATATCACATAGTAGGTGGAGAACTACAGATGGTTTGAGGCCTTTTTGTAGTAGTCTTGACGTAAATGGCGCGAGGGTGGTTCAACCTAAACACTAACCTTTTACAAGGGTATCCCACCCATGGTTAGTGTTTGAGGGTGTTTCAGATCATATATAGGGTTTTGTAGATGTGTGACACCTAGGGTTCTGATGTAGAGGTCATCGAAGAGTGTCCCAAATGCACAAAAATTATAGATCGCTAGTGCATACATGTTTGAAACTATACAACATAGGACAAGACCATACCATCTTCCAAGATAGAGCATGTGGGTCTATATTAGACCATTTTGCAATCACAATTCCAAAGATGAAACACACCTCGGTCATTTCTAGTTTGCATAGTGAATTGTATTGCTAGATCACATCTCTACTTTTATGTCCAAATAAGTGCACTTCTCTTTTGTTTTGAGCAATTATATATGTCATTATATCTTCGTAAGCTGATTTAGAGTTATATTATGATTTATGCATTTACATTTATTAATTAATTTGAATATAAAACATGTTATTGAACCTTACACCTTTAAATAAATAAGAAACATGTCTTACTACAATTTTTATTTATTTATGTATTTAGGTGTAAGTAGTTAGGATCCAACACTCTCATCATCCACAATATCAACACGATTGCTTGCTTCAAGCTTATTATTGTTGTTCGAAATGTTTTATGATAGTTATATGCTCCATGTCCAACATATCTCCACTTTGTAAAAACAATTACCCAAGAATCATCTACCTCTTCATCTCATGAAGTTTTCACTTTAGAAAAATACCTTCTTCCTCTTTGTGTTTGATTATAATTTTAAGAAGAGTTGACTTCTACCTCATGAGTAATTTGTCCCATACTTGATGCTCACTTGTCCTCTTTCTCTTGAGAATCTTCCTCTACATCTAGAGGTATTTTGTTGCCTTCTAGCCAACTTCCCTTTTGCCTTTAATGCATATTGATGGGCCTCTTCTACTAACTTCAATGGAAACATTACAATCTCATCTTGAATTGAAAGATGAAGTCTATTAACATACCTTGGTGTATTTTCTTGATCCTCTCCACCTTAACCAACTATAATCGTGAGGTTATAAAACTCTTCTTTGTTGTATTTCACATTCATATCCTTGAGTCCCAAATTTCATAGCTTCTTGAATAAACTTAGTTGATAATATAAAGGCAAGAGCTTGCCTCTCAACTTTACAACTATCATGTCCCAAGTTTTCATCTTAGTTTTCTTTCTTCTTATTTTCTCTCCAATAACGAGATGGTCCTACCATAAGGACGCATGGCCTTTCAACTTTATACAAACAAATTTCACCCTTTTGAAACTTACATGGACTCATAATCAAAGTGTTTTCCTATCTTTTTATCTAATTAATAAGATCCATAGGATCAAACTCCCACCATATATTAGGGTATCCATATTTGGTATGATTTTTATTTTTGTCAAGCAAAATTGAAATTTTTGACCATGACAACTAAGCACACTATTTGAAAACCCATCTCTCGGCCATTATGAACCTTTCCTCTAGCTAGCCCATTGGCTCACGCAGCCCCTCCAGTCCGTGTCATCCTCATTCTAGCTAAAAGGAATATTATAACATCATTTTCAAGTGTGTTTCATGTGCATGTGAATGAATATGGGTTGATTTCATGACAATACTAAGCTACGAGGTGGAATACTGTTATCTAAATCACTAAATTGGCTCTTTTTAGCCATATTGCAGCAAAAACACATCATCCAAAAGTTGATAAGGAAGACTCAACTCATCTAGGAGTTGTAAAAGATAGAAATGAAGTTATCCAAAGTAGTTTAGGGAAAATATGTGGAATAAATTGATTTTGGAACAACTTAAGTAAAATCGGATCATTTTGGGCACAAGGAATGAAGGCTTCAAAGGAGAAAGCCACTTTTGTAGACACAAAATTATGCACTTTAGACATTATTTAATCTCGGTCTCATACTACTATTTAGAAGGTTTTGAATGAAGAAAGTACTAATTAACCCCGTCCTTTGGCCATCTTCTTTTATTTTATTTTGTCATTACCGACCTCTTGCATCCATATGTCTAGTCAACCTCTGTCATCCCGCTTTATTTTAGCCTCGATGAGGGTGCCCAGATCGATCTTGGGGCACCCATAGGCACCATGGTCCCACTAGAGGTGCCCCGGTCCCTTTTGCACTTTCCTACCACTTTTTGGGCTCTTTCTAGTCATTTTAGATCTTTATCTTTCTTATGGTCAGCCTTTTCAAGGTTAATTACGAAATTAGATCAAGAGAACCCTATAAATATAAAGTTATGAGACCATAATGAGGGACCTAGCATCATTCATTACTATCACTCATCTAGATTTGCATCCATCTATTGCATTAGAGATCACTTGCATCCACATAGCTCCATCACAAGGCACAAGGCTAGGACATCTGCATCACACTTCATAGGGGAAGGATTCTATTTTATTCCATGCACACATGTTATTACATTTTCTACACATAGTTATTGCTCACTACTTCACAAAGTGTGAATGACACAAGAACAACCTAGGGCATGTTCATACACACTTGCACATAGAATTACATCGGGTTTGAGATGTAGTGTAGCGCTCAATTAGTAATTCCACCATTGTGGCAGTTGAGGTCAGTCCGACCCCTTCATATGCATTTTTATTTTTAGGGTTTGATGCTTATTTTGGGGTCTTGTAGGTATTTCTTTCATCTTGGATTATTGGCAACATCTGAAGGAACATGGAAAATATGATATAACACACAACAAAGGTTCTAGATCACCTCCCAATCCTGCGAAGATTAGTTTCAGAGCTTTTACATGGACCAAGACACCCAAATTATAGAACAAAGCACCTACAGGCACCCTAGTCCCTCTCCAGGCGCTCCAGTCCAGCTAGATCCTCCAGATCCATCCTTTTCGGGACTCTTGCATGATCGTTCCTCGCTTACTCGGATTTTCCAATTATCAACTGCAACATTGTCCTATGAGCATCTTCTATTCAGTTGAGTTCTTTCCTCTTCCTTCTTGCACATTAGGGTTAGTATTTCCTTTTACATAGTTACTTAGATCATTTATATACTTTCTTTACTGCATTTATTTACTTTATTACAATTCATAACTTAGATTAATTATCCCCATATACTACATATTAGTTAATTTTAGTTAATCGGCCTTGTTCTAAATATTTTTGGAGTTTCAAGAGGATTTGGGACCTAAACAAATAGTTAATGAAGATATATTGAAATAATACACATGATGGATGCATCAATTTTTCTAAGGCTTGATATCTTTTGTGATAGCTCAAGTCATTATTGCTACTCCTTCGCGCTAAAAGGGTGAATGGTGTCATAACTCAAATTAAAAGATAAATAAAGTATTCAAAGTGGTGGTAATGAACTCAGTATATGATTTGGATTCAAAATCATATAATATTCCACCTTCAAACTCCAACATTCACTCTTGGGGTAGAAAAGGCAAACTGTGTGTTCTAATTTCGCTTTGGGATGATGACATCAACATAAATTAAAGGATTGAGAGCACTTTTCAAGGTGGTGTGTCCCCTTACACTTGTACTAAGGTGTAAAGGTACATGAGGGACACAAAAATTACACTCCCCTATGCATTTTATGTCTTTCGTCACTTCAAACTTGTGACTTGAGTGGTTAGGTGAGCACTGATTCAAAAACTTGCCCCTTCCTCGTGTGTGGCCCCCCTTAGCACATTTTTCAAGGTCACATGTCCCCTTGCACTTTTCATAATTTGAAAATGACTATGAGGGACACACAAGTGCACTCCCCCTTCCATTTACATGTTTTTGTCACTTAAAAACATCAACTTGACGTGTTTGGAGTCTAGGAGTGTAAACTTGAGCTCAATGCAAAATCAATTCCCCTCCTCATGACAGGCTGACCCATGGCATATATTTCAAGGTTTTGTGTCCCTTTGTATTTTTTCTAAGGTGTAAAGGGATATGAGGGAAAAAAATTGTGATGCCCTCTCTCTTAGCTAGCCCCGTAACGTGGAAAACCTCGTTAAGCCTTAAGAGGTAGTTTCAAGCCCTCAGTATCTCCCTCTCATGAAACCACAAGTTGACACTTAGTATGATCTAATGAAAAGAAAATTTGAGAGCCCCTCTTGTCCCCTCTTTCCCTTTGTCCTCTATTTTTTATGGTAGAGCTCCATATCAACCCTCATTCAACCCCGATTAGCCTATTTGAGTCAAACTTGAGTTAAGGTGTGCAAGTGAGATAAAAAAGCTTCATATTCAAACACTTAACCATTTTTAAGTTTTAAAGCTTCATTTTTCCCTACCAAGCTCACTCCCCTTGCTATTATGTTGCTGAAAATATGTCAGAGACCTCATATACTAAAAATGGAAAGTTTTCATATCTCCCAAACCCTTATCTGATCCCCATGAGATTTTAACAACTCCTCAAAACGCCTTTCAAATGATTCCAACCTTGCATCCAATGGTGGTATACATTATTTTTAATGGCCAGACAAATTTTCCATTATAAATTCTCATTTTTAGATCTACGGAGTTTTAATGATTGAAATCCTCTGAAAATTGGAGTAAAGCCTTATTGTAAAATAACAAACTTTTTGAGACCATTTTTGTTCCATTTAGACACCAAGAAAACCCACTTCTAAAAATAATAAGTCTTATAAGCTTCATAATCTATAAATAGTAAGTACCATAAACAATGCATTCCCTAAGTTGCCATTGCTCCTTGCACATCAAAAAAACTTAAAAGTGTCAATTTGAGCAACTGGTAACTAAAATTAGACTTCATTAGACTTCCTATATTAAGGATTACTAAAAATAGTAAGTGTCAAAACATTGGTCAAGAAACAAGGATGTTGAGTCACCTATGTTGACGAAAGAGCTGTTGGATGTGATTTAGATAGTTGTGTGACATCATGGTGACTAGACAGACTCAAGGTTTCACAATACACACTTTCAGTTAAGAACAAGAGTAATTCTTCTATTTGGAAAAGAAGACCTTTTCAATGAGTAACA
Source organism: Taxus wallichiana var. yunnanensis (assembly GCA_018340775.1). Taxonomy (NCBI): domain Eukaryota; kingdom Viridiplantae; phylum Streptophyta; class Pinopsida; order Cupressales; family Taxaceae; genus Taxus; species Taxus wallichiana. The sequence goes on along the minus strand of CM031239.1, from coordinate 942,381,422 downwards.
AATGAGAAAGAAGATGTTTAAGCATCTTGAGGTTGATTCCATTCCAAAAGGGGACATCTTTGTCACAAAGGTGAATCTTGAAGTCAATAGGAGTAAGGTGATGATCTTCATATCCTAACTTTGACCTTGTTGTCAAAGAGGATCATCATGTTTGCAAGAACGGGCAATCATCTCAAGTTCACATGGTGTAAGTCACTTAATAGGGTTTTTAACACTTATTCAATGTTTGGAGTGTGTTTGCATCTCGCATAAGAAGGAGATTATAACCACAATGTTTCAATTCAATAGGAGGTCGAGATAAAGAGTTTCAATTGGAGCATTCAGCCAAGACCCCTCGAAGCATGCTCTTCATCAACAGAAGTCGCCTCACCTCCAGATTTTCACTTCTCTCTCTTATTCTCTCTCCTCCCCCTTCTCTCTCTAACATTCTATTTCTTTATTGGGAATGTAATTTTTCATTCTTTTGTCTTATTCACTTAAGTGACTCAATGTTGCGTTGTAAAATCCCCTTTTCAAATATAAGAAAAATACTTAATTTTATTCCTAGGGAATGTGAAAGGTCACAAGTGGCGGTGAGATGAAAAGTCATATGGGGGAGAGGAAAATACATTTTTAAGCTATAAACTCTTCATTCTAAGGGATTAGCATTTGTTGATTGTTGTTAGTTGTTGGCCTTTGTTTCACTACTACTATAAGCAATAAGCTACATTATTCTATCTCCTTGCCTATGTTCTTCTACTCTCTCTACTTTTCAACTTTGCAAGCATTGTAATCTTATACAACCAAGAAGGAACTTTGTGTCTTTGATTAATGAATCCATGGAAATTTGTGTCTCTAATTTATTAGTCTTTTTATTGCTTACATGGTTGATTTATTCCTATTGAATGTGGACCTACTCTAGCTAATGTGTGTGAAATATGTAAGTCTACTCACAACATTAACCCCCTCTCTCCATTTCCCCATCTCCTCTTTACCTCTCTTCAAATAAAATTCCTCCCTTGTATAATGTACAAACAATTTTCCATAGGTTTAGTGGAGTATTCTGTGTGATCACCAACCTAACAACCACCCCACAATTCTAATTAGTTTGCATTCAATAAATGGGAGCCTCCCATACTAAGGAGGGGCCTAGCCCCGTGATCATCGGTAGAAACCAATAATTTTCCTTGTAACAAATTATTTCACCAACACTATCCTTGCAATGACTCTTACCAAATTTTTCTCTTGAACATCTCCGACCTCTCTGTCTTAAATATGTGGGACATCTCCTTCATCAACAATAATTTCTTCTCTCCTTAATGATGTAGATGAGGATAAGGGGCCAAGTAAATGGCTAGAAAAATCCCCAACTTAGGGACGCACAACCACACTCAACGAACATACACAAACAAAGGGCGTAACTCTAGAACTAACATATACTCTTTAGTATATTCATTAACATTATAGAATTGTAAAATGCAAACATACACATTCCCGCTTTACAAACTATGAAGAAGTTACACTTGCGATCCAATGACTAATTACTGATTTATGAACATCACACTTGCGGGCCCTTGGGCTTTGTATTCTTCCTTTTCTAAGTTAATTACTAAATTTTATCTATTATGCTCCCTCTAAAATTAAAGCTTGTTTTCTCAACGTCCACTTTCCAAAACTACCTCCAACTCTTCCACTATTTTTGTCTTGAATCTCCATTCTAACACTAATCATAAGTGTCTATTGGAGTTCCAAAGATCTTGAAAAAACTAACCCGATGTCGAAATTTGGAATATTAGATGTTACTTTCATTTTTCATGTGTCGCAGTAGGAAACACTGATTTTAATAAACCAATAATTACATAAACATCTAAATGGTTGCATATCTACCATCTATATAATTGTAAGCTACAAAACCCCTGCTCTGTGCAAAGTGAAAATTTGCCTATTTCCCCCAAAAAAAGGTCACTTAGTCTATAAGAAATAGTTGAAAGTGTCATAATCTCCCCTCTACTTAGGCAACAGTCCCATGCGGGGGGCAACTACAATGGAAATCTGTAGTCAAACGGTCTCATGCACATTTATTGTTATAACTAAAACATAAAACATAATCTTTCCCTTGAAATGTGGAGCAAACAATGCAAAAATGAGATTGTTTCAGCAATGGAAATTGGTGGTGGGGCGAAAATTTTCACACCTGCATTCCACTTTTTTAGCCAGCTGCCAACAAACTATTGTGTGAGTATTTTACCTCCAAATACTTCCTTCCAAATCTCCTTCCCTCCACAAAATTGTTTCGAGCGGGGATTATAGTATATTTACATCCTTTTATTTTATTTTGATAGCAACAAAGATATTCCATGGGACCCCATCACTACTAATTTCTTCTATGTTTTCTCTGCAACGCCTACTTTAAAAACTTATGCATTGCCCCTTGCATGGGACCGCTACCTTAGCTTTGATATCATTATGAGCTTTTGGTGATGCTAGGAGTCCACTCTTATGGGACCATGTCTCTAGTAATGAAGCATGACACATCATTTAAGGGACTTTCATTCCCAAGAAAAGATGGTCTAATGTAGTGGTCCCATGCAGGGGGAAACGCATAAGTTTTTAGTGGGTTGCAGAGAAAAAAAGAAGGAGAAATTAGCGGTGCTGATGGTCCCATGGAATGCATAAGTTTTTAGTAGGTCTTTGCGAGCAGAAAAATAGGAGAAATTTGTATGAACGGTCTAAATATTTATGCAAAGAATTTGGAGAGTATACACATTACAACAAATAATTTCTTCTTTTCTTTCATACATTCTGAAGCTTCAACTTGTCTTATTATTGTATATACTAGCATGTTGTTTACTCAAACCAATTTTCACAAGTGGGAAAAATAATTATCTCAAATACACATTGTGACATCATTCTTAAAGGTCATTGACAATAGTAGATTCAAGCATTCAAACTAATTGATCTTCCCTGTTCTGGTTTTTGAGTTACTACGCACTATTATGCAACAATTTGGATTCTCCCAGACCTAAAATTTCCCCTTGCTCTCATAATTTGCAATGTACACTTCCTCAAGGCCATATCCACTGTCTAAAGCTTTTTTAAGCTATGCCAAATATCTTATTACTCAGTTTGCATGTAAATTGTTTTAAATGGCTTCCACTAGTTCTTGTGTTCTTCGGATGAAGGTCGCTAATTCACATAACTTAAAAACTTTATAATATAAAAAATGTAGCTTGATTTTTCTGCCCAAATTGCTCGATGCATCTTCTCATATTTGTGCATCAATATAGGTGTTGATCATCCACTTGGAGGTGTTTTAAGCGAAAGGTGAAGGGCACATTGTATAAGCGCACCACTTCATCGGGCCTTTTAGCATTCTTTTAATTTGTTCCTTCATAAGGCAATCAATAAATAGATTGAGGAAACAATCATGCAACTACAATTTCTGCAATGAAGTAAACAAGTAGTCAAAAAATTAATCTATACCGCTTGTTATTCCTCAAATGCCATTAACATGCCCAGAGAATTGTTTACGGACTTCCTTTGTGTGTTTGTTACCTTCCTTTGCGCTTTCTAATAGAATTTGTAGAAGCACCTTATTGTTGTGTCATACACTCTTTTTAGAAGGATCTTTTGTGTTGCAAATTTAGTTCTTATTGATATGTGCCTCACTTAATGCCCACTCCCCTCACAACATTTTCTAGAGTTTTAACGATGCCTCTATATTTTTTAAGACATCTTTGTATGCTTTAGATGCCTCAACCACCATATCTCAAACACAGTCTTTTAGCAAATGACTTCCATGAAATACTTTATTTACGGATGTCTTGAAAATTTTAGTTTGGAAAACAAAAAAATGAAGCTTGTGCATTGAGGAATTAGATGGCAAGAATTTTTCTTGAGAAAATATCAAATCAACATATCGTGTAGAGTGCTAACGAGATCCTCTGTCTCGACAAGAATAATTCTAGGAGCTCTTCGTCTCCTTGTTATCCCAAACCAATATGCTCTAATACCAAATCTAGGCAAAATATGCTAATCACCAAGTTAATTTCACCATTGATTGATTACTTATTTATACATATGAGATGGTTAGTTTTTCTTGAATTAGATGGTTGTAGATTGAATTAGTACTACCTTTGCACTAGGAATTTAGGAATTCTCTTTTACAAATTCCCTATTATCATAAACATTTTAAAGACTCGCTTTTGTTTGTTATAAAGATAAAAATCAAGGATAAGAGTCTCTTACATGTCCTCGAGAATAAATGTGTTCAATCTCTTACCCACTTTGCTATGTAAAGGAATAAATTGCTTCCAGATATCACATAAGTTCCCTCTAAAACTATTTTTGGGTTATGAAACTCCATCACCCACATAACCACTAATTGAACTATGCAAGATGTTTCAAATGCATAACTGAACTGTGAAAGATATTTCAAATGCATTATTGAAAGTTACAATCTAAACTTTTCATGTCATTTTAGAAACAACGTTTTCAAACTATGATTGAATTTAGCAGAGAAAATTGGAGCCAAAAAACAACTAGTAGATTGTTTCTAGTTGGTGCTCTGTTAGTATGGTCCTCCATCACCACAACCAGCAGTTGAACTCTGAATGTTACTTGAAAGATGCCAACTTCCATTAGAATTTGTTTCCAGAAATTTGGTAAGTGTTAGACCTTAGATTTATCAATCTTTTGTAGTGATGGGAAAATGCATTCCATAAAAGAAAACATTAACATGAAAGAAGAACCCAATTAATCAAAATAAGATATGTGCATACTAGGTCATGCCTTGTATTTATTTTTATTAAGACGGACAATATTCATGCATCAAAAACTTAGTATTTTTCTAATAATTATTAATCTAGGATTCACACATATTATTGCAGAAGAATATTTTAAATATGAAACACACAAGTAATTTACCAGATATGTGCATGTCAATAAGGGGATTGTGTTATATTTAAGAGCATTAAAAATTTGCACCTTTGTAATGGGAAATTTGGTTCTGGATTGACAGTGTTACCTTCTGCAAATTATCTTGCTACTAAGAACAATGCAGCCCTCATGATTGGGTTTGATAAAATAGTGATGTGATTCTTTGCAACCATAGGAGTACAACTATTCAACCCAATTCATGCATTAATTTGAACAAAATAAAAGAAACTGCACTAATTTGATCAAAAAAATTGCCAAAAAGAAATTGTGTTGAACCTTTACAATAGTGCCCATCAAGTACCAAAAAAAAATTGTTTACTACCCAAATATATATGAAGTTTCTCTAACATAGATGAGCTACAGACACATCAACTATGCATCTAATTCAGTTATGTCATTCCTTCCATTGACAAATTCCATTAAAGCCACTCGAGCTTGTGTTGCAACAGGATCACCTAGAACCTCTTCAATGTTTGGCACATTGTATTCATTCTCATTGATGTCAATTGGATCAATGCAGCCCTCATCAAATGCCAACAACATATTATGTAAAATGCAACATACCAAAATAGTTTTTGGTAGCATTTTCAAATTAGGTTGACATATCATGGAGTGCAAAATTCGCCATGTACTCTTTAGCCTTCCAAATGCACACTCAACAACAATACGTGTCGAAGACAACTTGAAGTTAAATTCTCTTTTCTCATTTGTTAGAGCACCTAAAAATGGCGTGATTAACCATGGTAGTAGTGGGTAGCCTCCATCACCAATAATATACTCTCTCATGTGTGTCAAACCAAGGGAAACTGAGTGACCATTTAACCTCTCACCACCTTCACATAGTTTGTAAAAAGAAGAATTCCGCAACAATCTGGAATCATTAACAGAACCAGGCCACCCAACGAATACATCCATGAAACACATATTACTGTCAACAATGACTTGGACAGACATGCTATAGTTGTGATCTCTGTCATACCAATCCGAAGAGCACTCGTTAGGTGGAAGTTGAAATTCAATATGTGTTACATCTATAGCCCCACAACAATTTGGAAAGCCTTATTTCTGGTGAAAACCTTCTTTTACATGCTCAATTTCAAAATTATCCTTTGGCCATTGGACATGACTACGAAAACGAATATGCATGGCATTAATAAACTTATTTACAACTCTCACCACTGTTGACTTTCCACAACCAAAAAGTTCACTAATATTAATCATTGCCATCCCAGAAGCTAATCGTAAAACCACGATAGCCACTTGTTTCTCCACTAGAAACACCCTACCCTTTATTGAATTTGCCAATGAAAATGGTATGTCACCTTGACTAAGGTCTTCACGCAAGGAGTCACACAAAGATTCAAATAATGCATATGGCAACCTAAAAATGCTGCGAAAACGTTCATCATCATATCTAACTTTAAAAATGTAGTGGTTCCACCAATGCAATGAACGTGGTTTGACATACCATTCACCTTGATTTCTCACTCCCCATTGCAAATTTGATAATTTTGTTTCAAGGATCATGTTTTCTTGTTGAGAAGTGATGGCATGGAGCTCTACATTCATGTCATCCTCAATTTCAACATTTGAACACGCTACACTTTTAGTTGAATGTATTTTATGCTTCTTTGATACATGCCACATACTAGTTGAATCTTGTAGATCAACCCAAATTTGCAACGCTAATTGAACAATTGTAGATGCACATGCTAGGAGGACTTTTATTGCTTCTCTTGAATTATTATTCATTGTAAGATATACTTTATTGGAAGATCTGGAATATATGAAACAAAAATTGATCCCTACAAAATAAAACACATGACCACAATTAAATGTTAGATTAGTATCGATGTCAAGATCAAAACAGTCTAGGAAATAACAATGGTATAAAACATGGCATAAAATTCTTATGGTCAATTTAAACTTTCACAATAAAAGAAGAAAAACAATCAAAGATCTCAAGGGCATTATCTGCCAGATCTTTTGAGATCGGTCATAAAGTATATTTCATAGTCAAACCAATTCTTTTGTATCCTGCCAGATGTATGAAATTGTTACCAAACTTACTGCAAACCACTGAAAATAAATAAAAAGGTAAGGAAGTTGCTTCCATTGAAAGCGAAAAAAAAATAAAGCTAACTTCCCAATGACTTACACATAAAGAAAATTCTCTCCTACTCCCATAACTAAACAATTCGAGAATTGATTCCTAGATGTGCTCAAATTGTAGTTTTGCTAACAAAAGTTGGACCCAACATGGAGATATCAATAGCTTAATGACAAAACCTAGAAAGCAATTCACAAAATTGGAAATCTGCAACACCACTTTTGCATAACAATCTCAAAGCATAAGTGTTGAGAAACTAGAAATATTCTAAGTATTGCGCGCGTGAAGATAGCGTTGGAAGTGCTTGGAGCTATAATAGTATTAGCGCCCAAGCTCGGGACTTAGTTGTTTTGTAGATAAGGGCTATTTTTGGAGGTAGCGTGCAGAGCACACATAGAGATGAAAACTTGCGCTACTGCAATGGTATTTTGGGAACAAGCGACAGAGATAAGCGCCATGCATAGTTTAAGCTAATAATAGGATTTCTTCTTAGAGTAAACTGTAGGACATCTATTGTTAGAACATTTGCATGTTGTGCATGTTATTGTAAAGGTACATGACTATTATCAATATGTGACCTATTTTGAGAAGTGCATGGGTGGTGAAGGGAAAGTCCCCACCTCTATAAATATGTAATTGAATTGTGTAGTTTAGGGCGGTGAATTATTGTAGAGTCACGTTGTTGGTTTTGATGCGCATGACTCATGGAGATACTTTATAGTGTAAGAAGCTTCGTGTTTTATAGTGTTTAATGCAATGGAGTATATTGGTTGGATAATGGTGTTATACATAACTGAATTTAGTTCTTGTATGGTTAATCTTATTATAGTTATTGTTTAGTTCATGATTCTCTAAGATCTAGATCTGGTTTATGCACTGTGGAATGTTTATGTTTAGTTATGAATCTGGATATGTTTAAACATCATCTCACTATCATCCTATACAAGCAGCTCTAAAGAGGTACCTGATACCTTTGCATGTTTCAGGTGAGCACTCACTCAGCTCGAGTGAGTGATGTGCAAACGCTCTGGGTTATTCATAGTAAATTCTAGGTTGCATCATTGGTTCCATTGTCGGGACCTCTTTTTCAATTGTTTTTAGGATGTTTCATGATGAAGACATGTTGGTTGACCCTATCAAGTATTGAGGAGTGGATAGTAGATCTGGAAGAAGAATACGCTCAGAGATTCAACATTGGATATGAGTTTGACACGTGCGCGTGGGTGGAGAAGAACTTGTATGACTATTTATATGAGAGTTTCTTTGTTATCTTTCCAATAGAGTTGTATGAGTGGCTAGTTGCTTATGCGTCTAAAAGGAATTAGAGGTTTTGCACACTTGTCCTGGACGTAGGAAGAATTTCAAGCCCTCTTTGATGTTGATTTGATTTGGACATGCATCGTGGATACTTGGTTCCATGGTGTTTTGAATAGCTATATTTTGGAGTACTCAATTTCCATTTATTCTTACCCGGAGGTAGTTAAGTTCTAGTTTTTACGTTATCCCAAGGGAACCTACCTGCAAGGCATTCCACTAGTGATTAAAATCTTGATGGTAACCCTAAATTTGGAAGAGAATTTGATGGCTAGCTAAACCCCACCATGCACAGGGGAGGAGAAAGTTTGGTGAAGGATGGCAGACCTAGCAGAGAGGCAAAGAGAAGAAAGGTAACTTAAGTATAATGAGGCATGGAAGAGGGAGTTAGGGAAACAATGTGAGATTGCGGGACATACGGTGTTGAGGAGAGAGATGGCTCGTGAAGGATTTGGAACTCACGTAGAGGGCGTGGAGCCAAAGCATATGGAACTCCCCCATTTGAGCAAGCATGACAGGGAGCCCTCATCATCCTCTTATGAGAGTGCGCTAACAAAGATGACATGGGCCGCAGGCACACATCTGAATCTACCTAATAACCTAGCCCTTGCACTTGGTTTTCTAGTTTCTAGTAAAACCAGTAGTCAACAAGCTAGATTGGGCGAGTAGAATGGTAGGAGTGAATCAAATAGCAAGTACATCTATGGTTGGGAAGATGTATTCCTTGTTATTTCGGGTACCTTTTAGCAAGCGCGCATCATCGGACAAAACTCAGGCGCACATAATTTTGGACTCACTTCTGGGAGTAGTACCACCTCGCAGACTGTAGGAGTTCAGTTTAGTACCACTATTGGGACATAAGGCAGTACATCCTCTGGTTCACTTCTAGCTACAGGTGGAGGATCAGGGGCACAGGTGGCTCTAGTTTTGGTGGATCCAGTGGAGTGCGGAGGTATAGGTAACACGTGGGGTTCTCGGATGTGGTGGGCATGGTCTTCACCAACCCTTGAATATTTACATGGAGATGTCGCTTCGTCTTCTAGAGTATATGGGAATAGAAGATGTTGTTGCATGTGCACGTGTGTGAGATACTGTGGCGCGTAAAAGGAATAACAACTTATGAGAGCAAGGCAAGTCGGTCGCGACTACATTGCAAGGACACGCACATAGTTGGTATAAGAAGTTTGACCACGATCAAACTTAGATAGATCATACAACATTATGGGATGATTTCCTTAAGGACTTTTATATCCACGAGTTCGAGCAAAAAAGAGTATAAGCGTGCTCAAGGATATTAAGCAGGCACTACCGAGAGTGTTCGGGAATATGATGCTCGTTTCAAGACGCTTTTTGTCTAAACTTGCATATAATAAGATCTTAGCATATAATAAATCAATAAATTGCATAAGATAATAAAACACAAGAGATATTGGGGGTCAAGATGCCCAAATAATCAATATATGTAGAAAAATACCCTTAAGGTAGGGCAACACCATACAATGCTCCTTAAGGAAGGAGTAACTCCATAATCTCCCAAGATGGGAATTCACTTTGAGGGGGACACCTCCAATATACCTCTACCAAGTAGAAGACTCAACTCATACATACCTCACCTTGATACTTACATCCCTTATATAGACATACATTACTCTTAATAGATGGGTAATCCCTAATCCCAATGTAGGCTAACTCATTACCCAATATAACTAATTCCTACGCGACCCCATATAGCTAACTAAGGGGATGTGTGCCACATGTCAAGCATCTCCATCAACCCATATAAATTATATTATCACATCCCAAGAGTACATAGCATTGCCTCCCTCTTTGACATGTTTCGTCCCGAAACATAAGATGAAGCCATATAATGAGTGTGCTTTAAATTATTGCACACTTTTTGCCATGCTCGATCATCCAACCACCCATATGAAATCCTAGGGGGTGATGTTGGTCCAAACCTGATTCCATATTCCCTTGTGCTCATCTGATTCCATCTTGGTCCAAATGTGTTCCTCCTCGGCATCCGTGCATATCCATAATTATTATTCATGTGATTCCAGTGTCATATAATTATTGTTCCATTGATTCCATGTATAGCCAAAATTATTACTCCTCCAATTCCTTGTATATCCATATAGATTGTTTACCTTATGTGTCCTAGCATGTCTCCATGATTTTTTCCTCTCATGATGATGTGGGTGTCTATATGGTGCAACCTTAGTATGCTCAACCTTATCAATCTTTTCCTCCACTTTCTTTTCCTCTTCCAACTTGTTTGTTATTTCTTTTTTCTCTTGAGTAGAGAAACTATTTTTTACTTTTTCATCATGTTCTTCATCCTCTCCTTCTGATTCATCCTTATTCCCTTCTTCACCATCTTCAAATTCATCTTCATGATCCAATTTTACATTACTTTTTTCCTTGCTAAGTGTGATATCTTGCAATGTAATTTTCTTTCTCTTGTACCATAATTTCATGAATTTCTTTTGCACATTAATATTAATTGTTCCCAATGTCTCTAACCAAGGATATTCGAGAACAATATCCATACCATCCATATCTAAAGCATAAAAATCTGAATGTAAAACATATTTATCCATAGAAATCTTTAAATCTTCAAAAACTTGAATATGCTTACCATCCATTTGAGATTCCTTGATATGCTTTGTTTGCACATGTAGATTTTGAGCTACATCCATATTGATGAAGTTATATTTACTGCTAGGGTTTATGGAAACAATTACCTTTTTTCTTTGAATGCACCCTTCAAACTGAAATATTGAAGCTTCCTTCCTTGGAGATGCACTATCATGTGTAGCAACTTCATCATCAACATTTTCTTCTTCTTCTTCTTCTTCTTCTTATTATGATGTTCTGCTGCTTCTTCTTCTTCTTCTTTAACAAAATTGTGTTTCTTTTTTTTTCCCATCTAGCTAAGAAAATATCCTCCATTTCCTCCCAATCCCAATCCAATAGATCTATATCCAAATAAGAATACCAATGTCGTGCTTTCCCACCAAGATGAAGATAAAAACTAACCCATACTAAACATTCTTCAAAATACATTTGTTTAAATTGTATCCACCATTTTTTTGCATCAATTTCCCCATTACCATAGAAAATTGGTATATCCATGATGCATAAAAATTAGGGTTTCACAAACTTACTCCTTTGACCAATATTTGACTTGATGATTTCGTCAATCATTCAACCTCAAATCTGAAACCACAAAGAAGTAACCCCTACTAAAATTTTGAGAGATTTCCGAATATGTAAAATAATCAAAGAAAGATAGAAAATTGCAACTTGTAGGTTGGTTTTATGTAAAAACCTAAAACTCTCAATATATTCTTCAAACTAGATCCAAAAATTCTGAAATTTTTTTACCATAGATTTATGAAGGTAATTCGAAATTTTGGAAAATTTTTAGAAAATTAATTCCAAAACATGACAATGTGAAGCGAATTTGTTTCAAAACCCTAAAAATTCAATAACTTCCACAAAACACCTCAAAAATTTCTGAAATTTTGACTATAGCTTTATGAAACCCTTTCACAAATATGGTAAAAAAATTGAGAAAATATTCACAGCCATTTCCAAAATATAGCTGAATCACTAAAATTAGGGTTTGACCCAATTTTTTTTTGAAATCGATGCTCTGATACCACTTGATAAGATCCTAGCATATAATAAATTAGTAAATTGTAGAAGATAATAAAACACAAGAGATATTGGGGGCAAGATGCCCAAATAATCAATATATGTAGAATAATACCCTTAAGGTAGGGCAACACCATACAATTCTCCTTAAGGAAGGAGTAACTCCACAATCTCCCAAGATGGGAATCCACTTCGAGGGGGACACCTCCAATATACCTCTACCAAGTAGAAGACTCAACTCATACATACCTCACCTTGATACTTACATCCCTTATATAGACATACATTACTCTTAATAGATGGGTAATACCTAATCCCAATGTAGGCCGACTCATTACCCAATATAACTAATTCCTATGTGACCCCATATAACTAACTAAGGGGATGTGTGCCACATGTCGAGCATCTCCATCAACCCATATACATTATATTATCATATCCCAAGGTGCATAGTAATTTCCTTAAGGACTTTTATATCCTTGAGTTGAGCAAAACAATATAAGCGCACTCAAGGATAGTTTTAAAAGCAGCACTACTAAGAGTGTTCGGAAATATGATGCCCGTTTCAAGACGATTTTGTCTAAACTTTCCTATGATATCCATGCAATTCAACATGCACATTGGTTTTTCAGAGGCTTGATCACACCTTTTAGGAGGGCTTTTTCACATAAGACATATACAGATCCGCGTGAAGTGCTTGAAGCAGCATTGAGCATTGAGGTAGTCGAAGTATAGACACTGGAGTAAGCTCATTCTGCAAGAACTTAGATTGCAGCTATGGAAAGCGAGTTGGAGAAACTATCACCAATTTAGCACACACAAGACGTGCTTTGGGATTTGGTATATAGATTGTGTAGGTTGAGGGGCACACTAAGGATAGCTTTCCCCCACGTGTCAAATTGCATTCATCATTGTTAGAGCTGCGAGATATGTCATTTAGACCATGATGTAAGTCGTTGCCCATTGTTCTGATGCATGATAAGGAAAAATGTATCTTATTCTTGTAAGATTTATCGGTCCATGACTCACAATCCGAAGACCGTAGGATGATTGATCAAATCCATGATGCCATTGATATTGGTGTACGAAAAATAAGAGTATTAGATAATTCAAAGGTAAAAGTGAACACCATGATCGTGATCAAACTTAAGGGTGCTACGATCATAACGAAGGGCACTTTGAAGGAGGTCGTGGCAGAGGTCAAGGATACCATGGTGGATTGAGGGCAAGGTGCAGTGGTGGATGAGGTGAGTTTCTGAGGGGAATATGTTATACATGTGGATCTCCTGACCACTACATGTGTGAATGCCCTCAGAATATTACTTGTTCTTTTTATGGAAAGAATCATAACTATGAGGAGTGCTAGACTTATATGAGAATCTTAGCAAGCAACATAAACAAGAAAGCAAGGGTGCATGGATGGTTAGAATTCAACGTGCCATGGAAAATCAATGGATGCCAATGTTGGCACTGAAACCCGAGGTAGTACCTGTGAAAATTACTACACGCATTGAAGTTGAGCAGACCTCAGAGAAACATTCATTGAATGAAGCCTACCATTACTAAGGAGGAGGTTTTACATGCAAGATACCCAGATCCTACATCGAAGGAGGTTTATTAGGAGACCATGGAGGTGCTTAGAAATCTTTAGGGTGAAATATAGTGTTTAAAGGAACAGTCACAAAAGTTAGAACAAAAGAAGGAAACAGAGATGGTCTAATCAGATGTTGATGATTTGAAAGAGGTATGTAAGATGTTGTGCCAGGAGAATATTATTCCATTACTAGGGAATTGGTTAAAGGAAAAACTCACGTGCAGTATTGAGAATGGACGACAGATCCTGCATGCTAATATCCCCCTCATAGCTTAGATTATGATAAGGAAATCACTCTAAATGTTGTTGTGGATGGGTGGATTTTGAGCAATATATTGATTCACACAGGTGCACGGAAGTTAATGTGCTTAGTTTAGATGCATGGGTGCAGATGGGCAGACCTCTATTATAACCATCCTCTAATGTATTATTTATGGCAAATCAATTTAAAGGATGCATCCATTACTATACAAGGGGCCAAGTTCACTAAGGACTTTGAGGTTTTAACACTTGCAAAAGCAGACAACTTCCCAGCTCTACTTGGGTGCCCTTGGTGTTATGTAAATAATGTTGATCTACAGTTCAACAAGGGGTATATAAGTTTTGAGAACAAGGAATAACAAGTTATTATCCCTTTGATAGATGGGAAATTTGCACCTTATGTTGAACCTTTGAGTGAGGAAGACCTGAATAGAATTTATGTGCATGTCATTCGAGATCTAGAAGTACTTGAGCCATCTAAGGAAGGAATTCTCTAGTGGGAAGATGCATAGTCTATTAGTGATACTACAAGTATTGCTTGTGATAATTGGGCACATGGAACTTATGAGATGGTTGGGCACGAAGTAAGAAGTGCATCTGCGTGAAGAGACAAGTCTCGTTGTATAAGAGGATAGGTACAACTCGCACCACTGGTACATTGGAGAAGGAGACCCTGTGGTATTCTTGCGCACCATGGAGGAACAATGGAAGGATTAGGTGGAAAAAATAAATATGTTAGTATATACCCTGTATGAGATAGCAATGCGTCGATGGATGGTTCACAGGGATAATCTCATAGAATGGAATGAAGTGAGAATTTCTCTAACAACCTGGTTTCTCAGGAGCAATGCACCTACTCAAATCTACACATATCATGGTAATCATCTTGTTCAACACCATGTTCAAGTGTGAGAGACTCTGGATTGGGGGAAGAAGCTTTACCACCTTCACTGTGGGTGCACAAACTTTATTTCACTTTATGAGGTTGTGCACACACTTGGTATGTTTATGCGGAGCTGCATAGGGAGATTGGAAATTGGCAAGACTTGACTACAGGAATGATCCATACTTTTGACTACTTCTCCACTAAACCTTCGGTGAAAGAGGCATTACGAGTTATGGAGTGATTGAATATGGGAGACAGTACAAAGGCTGAAGAACTCATTCAAGAGTTATTTGGTGAGGCAGACCTAGGAGCGCATTTTGATGAAGTAGATGAGACCGATGTCAAACTACTTAAGCACATTTTCCTTGAGAAGGAGAAAGGAAAGATGGTCTACATCGTGGATGATGAAGAAGTAGAAAATTTGGACATTGATCATTCAGAAGGTACATGCGAGGTTTTACACAGTGCAGATAAGAAATCACGCACCTATCATGAACCTATGAAGACTAAGAAAGTGAACATTAGCATGGATGTTGGACCTAAGGAGGCCATAATTGGAGATTATTGGTCTGATTTTGAAGTGGCTAAGATAATTGAGTTACTATGCGTGATTTCTAGGACTTATTTCCTAGGGGCTACCATGAGTTAAAGGGGGTGAATGAGTCTTTGGGTGAGATGAGGATTAAGCTAAAAGAAGGTGTGAGCTCGGTTAAGAAGAGACCTTATAGGATGAACCCTAACCTGCGCGTAAAAGTTAAAGAAGAAATTAACAAGATGTTGAAATCCAACATCATTAAGCCCCTATAAGAATCAAATTGGGTTAGCCCCATGGTAATCAACATAAAGAAAGATGGTTAGATAAGGATTTGTGTGGACTACGGTGAGTTGAATGCTACATATGTAATTGATCCTTTTCCTACATCTTTCAACGAGGAAATATTAGAAGGCTTGCAGGCGCAAAATTTACTCTTTACTGAGATGGACTCTCTGGGTATCATCAAGTACAAATTACAAAGGATGATAAAGAGAAAACAAATTTCACCATTGAATGGGGAATTTTTGCATACATGGTGATGCCCTTTAGACTGAAGAACGTGCTTGTTGTATTTTCACGCATAGTTTTCAAGCATTCTAGGATTTTATTCACATTTTTTTACAGGTTTACTTAGATTATTGGACAATATATGAGCTTGTCAAGGATCATTGTGACAACTTGCACTTAATGTTTGAAATATGCAGATAATTAAACATCTCCTTAAACATCAAGAAGTGTGTATTCGCTACACCTTTTGGAAGTCTATTAGGGCATATCATCTACAAGGAGGGTTTGTTAGTAGATCCAGCTAAGATTGCAATTATCATAGGCCTAGAGAATCCTACCAGTCAAAGTGAGGTGCGTGGATTCTTGGGCCACATAGGTTATTACATAAAATTTATCAAAGGATATGTTAAAATTGTTGTGCCCTTACTAAAAGGAAAAGGGAAATTCTACTGGGGTGAATCGCAACAATGTGTATTTGAGGCTTTGAAGGAGAGGCTTACTACGACACCTATTATGTGATTTCCCTCATGGAACCAACCCTTTCACGTACACATGGATGCCTCTGGCATGGCCATCGGTGTAATATTAGCTTAGCCTGGAGAAGGTATTATAGATCATCGATTGTTTTGCTAGTAGAAAGTTGACTCTGCAGAACAAAATTATATAACTATAGAGCACGAGGCCTTGTCGATGATCTACTTGCATAAGTTTAGAAAGTACTTGTTAGCAACACCTTCTATGTTTTATACAAATCACATGACATTAAAATAATTGGTAAATAAGCTCATTTTACAGGAGCACATATGCCGATGGGTTCTCTTATTCCAAGAGTTTGAGTTCTGATCGTGGTAAAACCAAGCAAAAGTAATTTTGGTCAAGACAACTTATACATAATTCAATTAAGAGAAGAGGCACAAACAATTGAAGATACAATGTCGGATGCATAATTGTTAAAGTTAAACCATGTACCTTCGGAATTGGAGGATCTTGTTGTCTTTTTATGCACAAGTTATGGCGCCCGAAGGAATAAAATCCTTGGAGAAGAAACAAATTACAATTCGCATCACACCTTTCATGTTGATCAGTGGTGACTTATACAAACTAGGCTGAGATGAAGTATTACATCAGTGTGTAATGGAATATGAGCACACAGATGTCATGGAAGAGGCTCATGGCGATATTATAGGTGGGCACTATGCAGGTGGCGCCATCACGTGTAAGATTATACTCACCGTTTTATGGTGGGAGACCTTGTCTGAAGGATTGTAAAAGTATTGTAAGGCATGCGATCATTGTTAGTGCCTTGGAAAACATGGGCAAAGAGATGAAATGTCATTGAGGCCTATTACTAGTCTAGAGCCGTTTGAAAAATAGGTGATAGACTTTGTGGATTCTATTTCCCAATTTGCGCGTAGAATTGGATCACTCTATATCATCACTTATATAGATTATCTTACAAGATGGGCGAAAGCAACACCTATAAAGGATTGTACATTGGCTACAACATCAAGGTTTTTATGGGAAAATATTCTTACTAGGTATGAATGTCCGTTGAGCCTAAAAAGTGATAGCAACACACACTTCTTGAATGAGGCAATCAAGATATTATTGGATGAATTTATGGTTGCACACCACAAGACTACACCTTATCACCCTTAAGCAAATGGGACTGTTGAGGCCTTTAACAAGATATTGAGCCGAGACCTTGACAAAAATGTGATGTTAGAAGTAAAGATTGGAATGATAAAAAAATTGTTGTACTTTGGGCATATAGAACAACCTACTGAAAAGGTTGAATAAGGCCACATCATTTGAGTTGGTGTTCAACATGATGAAGTTTTTCCCATTGAATTCATGTTACCTTCTTTTCATATTACAAACACATGAGGTCTAGTTGATGAGCAAGCACTGGAAGAAAGAAGTGAAAAGTTAATACAGCTGGATGAGAGGCGAGTCATAGCATGTTGGAGTCGAAGTAGGAAAAGGCCGGGTAGAAGGCATAGCATGATAGGCACATCAGAGACAAGAAGCTTGAGGTCAAGCATATGGTACTTCTTTATGATTCAAAGTTTTTACGCCACCCATGAAAGCTTAAGGTGCATTGGTTGGGACCGCATGTTATCACTCACATACTTAAATCAAGCGCTTGCCAGTTAGAGGCACTTGATGGAACATGGTTACTCGGTTACTTGATAGAAGTAGGTTGAAGCCCTACTACAAATAAGCCTTATTGGTACTTGTAATAAAGCGTATTGCCATTTAGATTATGTTTTCTTTACTATATTTCATTTAATGTATTTCCTTCTTCATTGATATGCTCTGTTAATTTAGTTTAGTGTTTTGTGTAATAAGCGTGTTTGTACGAGAAGGCGATCACAATCTAAAGTGTTTATATGTGCAAAGGAATACACATACCCTTAATGTGGGGTGGATAAAGAAGGTATGGAAATGAAATAAAATAACGGGTAACCACAAGAGGAGCGAGGTTTCAAAATTCATGAGAACTTAGAAGAATTACAAAAGAAAATTAAGACCATGCTTAAGGCATTGGGCACTCAGTATAATTAAAGGGAGGTTGCTGACATTGGAGACTACGTATGTTGGGTCACATTGGATAAACTACTTTAGCTTAAGAAAGTGTGGGTAGAGGAGATATGTGATGGATAAGTAGTGGCGTGCAGAAAATTATGACTGAGGCGCAAGAGTTTGAGGCACGAGAGCGCACAATGCGCTCAAGAGAAATTAATGTCGTATACGATGGTAGGTGGATCAATTAATGAAGGGAATTTTTGTAACTTGGTTTAAAGTCAGCGTTTTTAACGTCGTTTGTTACCTTACAAACTTGAAAAAATTGTAAAGTGCGAGAAGAACTGGAGACGAAGAGCATTCTAAAGATTGAGTAAATTTGTCGCGTTGTGAAGGACGATGTTGAGTACCCAAGCACAGAAGCAAGATTTAAGGAGTGGTGTGTGCGCTTGATAGAAGGGTGACTAGGGTTTTCATTTCACAGCTAGGGTTTTTTCGCATTTACAAAATCAAAAGGGGTGATGGCACCATGGAAAGCTCTAGTAGTAGAGAAGGAGGTTGACGACCCAATAGAGGAGTGGCTGGTGGAAATGTTGTATCTAGAAGGAGTCATTGAAGGGAAGTCATGGACAAAAAAATATTACTCAGTGTAGGGTTGCAGAGATTAACCACCACACTGTAAAATGTATGAAGGACATCGCGACAAAAGTCTATAGAAATACTAACCAGGTGGTGACTGGTGGATGACACTAGGGTTTTTGATGCCTCAGTGAAGAAACTACTTAAGAGCGTGGGCATAATGTAGATCCTAGAGTTGCCCTACTTTGGAAATCCCGAGCAATTATACCAGTGGCTAATGTCGCGGGTCCATGAAGATTATTTCTATTTCACGGGCAGGAGAATGAGGATAACTGCTAAATTGGTTGGAAAAGTTTCAAGAGTTACACGACACGGAGTTTAGAAATTCTTTGGAGACATAACGAGATGACGAGGGCATTGATTCCACAACAGCCCTATACAAGTATAATAAGGGGGGATGAGCCTTCGAGGTCACTAACATTGTAGACATGGCCACCAGTAGCAATGCGGTTAACGGGGAGTAAAATAGTGGCCACTTGAGTGATGAAAGCGAGGTAAATATGTGCTGGTTGCATATAGTGCACAAAATGGCCAACAAGACCTACTATATATCTGTTGGTTACATTGCAGAGAGCTTGGTGAATGAGGCACACATCCAAGTAGAAAAAGGTGAGAAGATAAGTTGGGGCACAATTTTTTTATTAATTGTGTTCAGTGAAGTTGGGGTACTAGATGGTCCTAGGGAAAATAATTGGGAGTTTCCATTAGAGAACAAGTCCCCAGCCAAAAGATATACAAGTACACATTGCATGGGTCTATTTCCAACACATACAAAAGGCACTTGGACAAGTGGTTTCAAAGATTACAGGGCATTTGAGGGAGAACGATGCATTGCACATGAGCTACCTAAGGTGTTGAGCAGGAAGAATTTGAATTTGTAGTCTTCCAAAGCATTTCACACAGGGCACTTCCACATGAAGTCTAGAGAGAAGAGCCCATGGTGTAAGCTACCTTTGCATTTACCACAAGGTGTTTCAGAATCAGTAAATAGATGTCATGATGTGCATGATCGAGATCGATTCGACGCATAAAAAGTGGACGAGACATTCACATTCTGCACAAAACATATGTATGGCCAGGTAAGGAGGCCTATGTCGAAATTATGGAATCTCGATATCATCGACATCACGCGAAGAGTTTCGATGTAGGGTAGATTGAACCAGTACACACCTACACATATACCTCGGACTAAGGTTGAGGATGAAAAAAGTAGTGAAGGGCGCGGATGTGGCTCTTCTAGGACCTCTAAGAAGAAGCAAATGGTGGGAACTTGAGGAATGTTGCATCTACCCCCTCGGCTCAAGAGGACCTGAAAGTACATATAGGACTTCAAAACGTCCTACAATAAGGGAACACTGAAGACAACGCTAGACTTGTGTATACGAGGAGTATACGAGGAAGATGCGTGCTTCAAGAGATACTTGTGTTGGAACTTCACAACCAAGGAAATCGCGGTGTGACTCCGGTAAGGATGAAGAGAAGGAGAAGAGAAAGCACAAGAAGTATATCCCTATACAAGATAGTGAGGGGGAATCCCCATAGCCAAGTGTGTAGGAAGTAGAGGAGGAAGCTCCAAGAATGAGTGGAGATAGAGCTGAGGCCACCCCAGTGTGGAGATACATGATGATGAAGAGATGGGCGAGCGCATAGTCTATGAGACTATAGACCCCAACGTGAGTATTCGAGAAGATATCTCTAGTGAAGGAGAAAACAACGTTGGTGGAGATATAAAATTCCTCATGTGCCCCCACACGGAAGAAGAAGGAGAGATGAGGAGGAAGTCAACCAGGTGGTTGAAGGTGTTGTCCCATGATATGCAGGTGTATCTAAACATCAAGAAGAAGACGCGTTAGCGCACGAGGATGATGGCGAGCATGCAGGCGCGCATGAAGAAGAATAAGTGGTAGGTACTCAAGACTTGGGTTATATGAATGACCCTTCACAAATTATTAGAACTTGTTTCTAGAGTACAATACCAAAAAAATAGTTGTATGGATGGGATTGGATGGACCTTGAAATGGCCAATACACGCACTCACAAGCAGCTATCTTGGGGCATGCAGACTCACATGGATGAGCCTGATTTTGATGTCTGCGAGGAGGCATGCACTTCAAAGAAGATGAGGAAGGTGCCTCATATGCGCCATATGACCACTAAGCCAACTCAGTTTTTAGATGAGCAGGTGAGCAACGCTTTGATTAAGGTGTCCGTAAAAGTAGCACACATAAATATGGATAAGGCAACAACAATCTAGGCACTAGTGGAGGATAAAAAGGACAAGGACACATAAATCAAATGCTTCACTCAAGAGCACGATAATGCAGTCGCAGAGGGCCGTAAGGTGAAGATGATGGCGGAACATATTCTAGATGATATTTTTCTGCAGAGGCCTGAGTTTCAGGAAAAGGTGCCTCAGGACTTCAAGTTTGAGTTGCACTATCTACGTGCAACAATTCGCCTACTTTTGGATGAAGGACCAATGCACCTCCCCAAGAAAAAGGATGCAAAGGAAGAAGCAGCAAGAGCAAGGGCCACTATTGATAGAAAAGTTTCAGTATATGAGGCATTGCTCCAAACATTGAAGGATGAGATGAAGAGAGCCGATCAAGCTCTTAATTTATGTGTGGCGTCCAGACACCATAATAAGGACCAGAAGTTTGGAAGAGGATAATGAAGTTCTGAAGGTGATGAAGGATGAAACACTTGGGTGCATAGAAAGGTTGGCGTTGGTAAAACAAAATCACAAAGCCCTCGCAGCAGCCTAGGATCCGCACAAGGAAAGGATTAATGAGATTGGAAAGCTCGTAATGCGAGAAGATGGACCTCATGGAGGGAATGTTGTCAGGTATGGCCAATGTTGTCGGATACTACAAAATGAGAAAGAGAAACTCTCTAAGGATGAATTGGATGACATAGCCACTAATATTCCAGAGAAAATGAGGAACGCGTTGAGTGATTGGTAGACCTTGGAGGCTAAGATCAGGAATGAATATCCAAAACTAATCCTTCCAGTTGAAGAAGAGGGTGTTGTAGAATAAACGTCATTATTTTGTATAGAGTTTGGTTCATTCTTTTCATTCTTTCATTACTTATTCTTTATCATTGGTGACATCAGAAAGAATTCCCATTGTGTCGAGGTGACAATGTACTTTAGTGTGGGGTAATGTTGAGTAGCTAGAAATATTCTAAGTATTGGGTGCGTGAAGATAGGGCGCTGGAAGCGCGCGAAGCTATAATAGTATTGAAGTGCCCAAGCTCAAGACTTAGTTGTTTTGTGGATAAGGGCTATTTTTGGAGATAGCGTGCGGAGCACACATAGAGACGAAGACTTGTGCTACATGCAATGGTATTTTGGGAACAAGTGCCATGCATAGTTTAAGCTAATAATAGGATTTCTTCTTAGAGTTAACTATAGGACATCTATTGTCGAACAACGACATGTTGTGCATTCTATTATAAAGTCACATGGCTATTATCAACATGCGACCTATTTTGATAAGTGCATGGGTGGTGAAGGGTAAGTCTCCACCTCTATTAAAATGTAATTGAATTGTGTAGTTTAGGGGCGATGAATTATTGTAGAGTCACGCGGCTAGTTTTGATGCACACATGACTCATGGAGATACTTTATAGTGTAAGAAGCTTCGTGTTTTACAATGTTTAATGCAATGGAGTATATTGGTTAGATAATGGTGTTAGACATAACTGAATCTGGTTCTTGTATGGTTAATCTTACTATAGTTATTTTTAGTTCATGATTCTATGAGATCTAGATTTGGTTTATGCACTGTGAAATGTTTATGTTTAGTTATGAATTTGGATATGTTTAAACATCCTCTCACTAACATCATGTACAAACAACTCTAAAGAGGGACCTAGTACCTTTGCGTGTTTCGGGTGAGCGCTCAGCTCAGGCTGAGTGATGTGTCAATGCGCATGGGTTATTCATAGTAAATTCTAGGTTGCATTAATAAGTATG
Organism: Taxus wallichiana var. yunnanensis; assembly: GCA_018340775.1. Taxonomy (NCBI): domain Eukaryota; kingdom Viridiplantae; phylum Streptophyta; class Pinopsida; order Cupressales; family Taxaceae; genus Taxus; species Taxus wallichiana. The sequence goes on along the minus strand of CM031239.1, from coordinate 942,358,494 downwards.
TATTTGAGAATTCATCATGGAGTAGTTATGGTGATACATGACGAAAATTGGGCAATGGGAGTCTATGTAACATTCACAATCGAGTATATGGGAATTTTTTGATGCACAAGTTTGACAACATAGGATTGAAGGAGAGTCTATAGGCCTAACAATGCTTAAGGAAGTATAGTCATTTGTGATAAAGGTTAAGGTTTGTTCAAAGACAGTGTTATGATAGAGAATTCAGGGCCCTATGGGTGTGAAATAGAACTTACAAGTGCGGTACAAAGTCCAAAATATAAAGAGGTACGAGAATGCCAATATTTGAGTTGATGAATAAAATCTTCTACTAAAGATGAAGTCAAATGAAATTGAAATAATATGACTTATGATGATGATGATTTTCTGTTTTGGTGTCACTGGTGCCTTTTTTATTAGCCAATGTTTTTCTGTTTGGTTGTCACTAGTGTCTTCTATGATTAGCCAATGTGAGTTCTCTCCTTTTGTAATACTTGGGAGCATAATTTCAAATCATAACTTATAAGAGTAACAATAATAGCCAAAATTCTAAGGCTGAGTATGAGCAGTGTAAACAACCCACAAGACTAACTACATTTGAATTTTACAAGGCTAAGTATGTGCAAGTGTGAATAACCCACAATTCTAAGCTTCAATAAATTTATTAAAGCAATAACGATTAAAATAAAATCCTATAGAAATAATCGAGGTCAAAGGCGGTTGGAGGTAATGAAAAACATGGGATGGAGGCGCTAGGGTTTTGGCTAGAGCATGCCTTGAGGGCTTGTGGGCGACAAGGAGAAAAGAGGTGGGAGCAAGCGACAAAGAACAATGAGGTGGTTCAACTAGATTCCCTTGAATATTATGCAGGTGAGCGATGCGTGGAAGGGTTGGCGATTCACATGGACCCACTCAAAGAGAGTTTGGCAAAGGGCTCTTTGAGGATGCTTGTCAATTTGCTAGTTTTCTTCTTAGCTATGACGTGAAGGCCTTCTTGACGGATCTAAGAAGCAATTCTAGCCCTGTTGAGATTGTCCCTTTCCTAGTTGAGGGCCTTGTGTCTACTTTTGTCAGGTTTTACTCGTGTTTTCATCATAAGTCGAAGTTTTGGTAAGCGAGTCGCGACTGCGGCAAAGTTTCATACCCAGTAACGAGGAGCTTAGAGGGGTTGAGGTTCCTATCGTGGAGGAGGAGAAGCTATCAGATCTAGATCCTCCCTTAGATCTTGTGTTTTAAGATTATGATTTTATTGGAGGCTCCTCGGAAGCGAGAAGGGATCGGTTTTGGGTTGCGGTTCAAATTAGACTCTGGGGTTTCACACCGAAGGAGCAGTTAAGGTGGAGTCGATCTTCCCAATAGAGGCTTCGAGTTCGTCTTTTTGGAAGGGGAAGGCAAAGGATGGGTTGAAGGGCCTCGAGCTTTTGGTTTCTTAAACTTTTTGGGGTTTGGTGCTTGTTGTCATCTTTTATCTTCTCGGGATTGACCAACCTGGTTTCCCAAGTCTTTGTATCGGAAAAAATATTCTATTGGTTTCCTATTGGCTTGACCCACCCCCATCTATTGCTTTCATGAATGGTAGCTTGATGGATCGTTGTGTTAGGATTTGAAGGTATTCATTTTTTTAATGGGTAATTTGGAATCCACAGGTGTGGGCTATTTATTTTCCCTTGTAGTCAACGAGTTTTGTTGTGTTGGGTTGTTAGTTGGTGTGTGGTCGCTCGCATTCACGGTAGGTTTTTTTGGCTTGGTGGCTTACGTGGGCATGGTTTTGCGAGTGGTGCTTATTGGTGTTCGTGTCATGGATACCGATATGGATTTGATTTCTTATTAGTAGCCTTATGGGTTGGTTTCCTCCTATTCGTCGGAGTGTTTTGTTCCTTATTTGGTCTTGCGTTAGTTTTGGGCATCTCTTTGCTTCCGCCCCTCTATTTGTTCCCCTCTCGATGTGGCTATGAGTGTATGTCGAGGGTCCCCATAGCATGCACGTACCCGTTCGGGATTGTTCTTGGCATTGGGTGTTTCGGTCTTTGTTGTTGGTGCGTTAATGGTCGCTTTCGGGCTAGGTCTAGTATTAGCTCTTTAAAGTTTAAATTCATTATAGTGGGGGTCCCATGACCCCTAGTTCTAAGCTCGACCAAAAGTGTTTAAATATCTAAAAAATAAATAAAATGCTATAGCCATAAAATGGCTTCCAATAAATTCATTCAAGCAATTAATGATCAAAGCCAAATGCTTGACCAGGAAAATGACTTTCAATAAACTCATTAAAGGAATCAATGATTGAAAATAAGATACTACACTTCTTGTGAATTCATTAGAGCATATAATGGTCAAAGTCAAATGTTACAACCACATAATGACTTTTTCATAAATTTAGTAAAAGAAATAATGATTAAATTATAGTTGTTACAGCCATGTAATGACTTCGGGTAAATTTATTAAAGCGCATAATGATAAAAGTCAAATACTGTAGCCATATAATAATGGCTTTCTAATAAGTTCATTGAAGAAAATAATGATTAAAATCAGCTGTTATAGCCATATAATGGCTTTTAGTAAATTCATATTAAATGATTGGTTGTCTTTACTAGATCTCTATAATTTCAACCAAAAGGACAAGTTCCACAATGACTCTTTCTTCTATGATATTGATCACCTCTTTACACATTAGCAACATTTCTTGACACATAGATTTTCAAAAGAAAATTGAAACCATACTCAATCATCTAAACTATCTCGTTATAATCTACAATTAAACCTAGAAGTCTTGAAAATAATAATTCCAATAATTCTTCCCTCAAGCAAAGAACATATATCTTTGAAGAATGAAAGCTTTCGTAAACAATAAAAAATCTATTAAATAACGACAAGATCACTAGAACATACATAACTTCTTAAAATAAAGAAGCTCAAACTAAGGCTCATTCAAAATTTAGAAAGCTCATATCTTCTTTATCTTACTAGTTGTACTTGGTGTTTGTACTCACATTCACAAACCAAAAACTAGTATAATATAGAGCCATAACCAAATCAATAAAACTAATATAATTGTTGGAGTTAAAGATTCTTTTAAAGCAAATTAATTGTTTCACCTTCCTGACCTTGGATTTCTCTCATACATTATTCAAATTCAACATGACAATGTTTGGAAACAAATGCGAAACTTGATAATATTTGTAAACTTGAACAATCTTGACAACTTTGGAAACTTTGGTCTTTGGACCTTTGGTCATAGTGACCTTTATTTTAATACAAAATGTCATACAAAAAGATTTGATTGGCTACAAAAATATTTGATTGGTTACATTATACCTAACCTAAGTAGTGCATTATATAAATCATTTATCATTACTAAATGATTCGCTAATCTTCAACATGGCCTGCCCAATAGAATTTAGAGCTGAAACCAAACTCAATTGGACATTTATCTTTTGCTCTTCAATTTTGATCATCTTCTCTTCATTCAAATCATCCCTTTGCATGCGTTGTTCAATGAGAGTACAATCTTTTGCATGTCGTTGTTCAACCAGAGCACAATCTTTTCATGACGCTTCATTCGCCCCTCCTCAACAATTTGTAGAGTAGAAATAACCAACCTATTGTTTTCAACAATAGTGTCTTTGATATCTGATGTTTTAAGTGATTTTTTTATTTTATTTTTCCCATGGATTGACTTCCACACGCTGCTTTGGGCATTTCAGATTCATTGGATGGATCATTTTCATTTGGAGTAGAAGAATCATCATAATTTGCTACGCCCTTAACCTATTGCTTGTATTAGGATATGAGTAGCCGACTTGTGGCTTACCATATCATTTTATTATATCATTTATACTTTCTCATGCTTAATAGGTCGGCCTGGGTGATGGCCATAACATATGAATAGTATATATAGAGGATTGTAGGTAGTAGTTCATTATCATTTGAGCATTTGAGTCTTATTATATGGTTTAGAGGTTGCCCCCTCGAAGTGGCGAAGCTATTACAATTGCATATTGAGATCATTATTTTGAAATATTGTGTTATTTGGTGTTATATTGTTGCTCATAATCTGAATTATACTAGTAATTTCATTACAAGTGGTATCGGAGTCGAGCTGCGATTTGGGCAAAAACCCTATTTTTTTGTTTCAGAATATATTTTGAACTAGAGTGAATTGGTGGGAGATATTTTTACCAGAGTTGCAAAACATTTCAAGTAAGGTTCCCTGAAAATTTCAAACTTTTTTTGATTTATTTTGCACAAGTTATTACAAATTTAGGGTTTTTCATAAAATCGCTCCCTAGGGTGCAAATTGTGGAATTTTTCAAGTTCTTTACATTTTCGGAAAGCTTTGAAAAAAATAGTATTAGTATCTTCTTTGTGTTTTTTCCTGTTTGGCCGAATTTGTATCGAAACCCTAAACCCTAAGGTTTGATATCATGGCGGGGCCTTCCACAAGAGCAAAAAAGAATCCGGTTACTCCAGGTAAAACCCCAGATAAAGATGAGATAGTGATTGAAGAGATGGATTCAGAAGGGGTAAATACAAATTCATCAACACTAGGGTTTACTTCAGTTGATCAAAAGGTGAGTCAACTTGAGTATGAGCTGCGAAATGTACAATATGAGATGGCCTCTAAAGGAGACATAGCCCAAATCAATCATCGGTTGGATGATATCATGCAACATGTAAAGGGTAAACAAGTATGGCCCAAATCCATCCCATATCAACCAAGGAGGATCTTCAGGTCAAAATCATGGACAAAATAACCATGTTGGATCACTTTTCTAGCCTAATCAGAATCCAACTTATTCGCAACCACGAAACATGATGTCGAAAGTGGATATGCGTAAATTTGATGGTAAAGATCCCTTGAATTGGATAAATCAAATGGAGAACTTCTTTGAGCTACATCAAACACCATCAGGACAAAAGGTGACATTGGCATCCCTGTATCTTGAACCAGACCAATTCATTTGGTATTGATGGTTATGTGCTCAAAGGCAGAAGAATGGTCTCGGTGTCACTTGGACAGTTTTTATTGAGGAGTTGCAATTGCACTATAGTTCCAGTGTTTCAGAGAACTACTTTAGTCAATTAGCAAAGTTACGATAAACAGGATCAGTCAAAGATTATGTGCATCAATTCCAAAACCTATCCTTAAGGGTGGATAATATACCATAAGAGAATTTGAATGACCTATTTCTTGGGGGTCTTAAGGACCACATTGAGCATGAGGTACATATGTTTAATCCACTCAAGCTTTCTGATTCTATTATCATGGCACGTCAAGTAGAGGAAAAATTTCTTTGTAGTAGGAGGTTGCCTTTCATTAACACCGAAGACCATAGTATCTCTTCCGCTTCATTTTATAGGCCAATTAGAGTGACTCCTCAACAAATGGAAGAAGAGAGAGCAAAAGGATTATGCTTTAACTATGATAGCAAATATGGATTGGGACACAAATGTGTTAAGAATAAGTTGTTCTCTATTGATGGAGGTAATGAGGATGATGAGGATGCTAAAATTATAGAGAGAGGTGAGGAGCCCGTAGAAGAGGAAGTAGAGGATCACCAACCTACAATTTCTTGCCATGCATTGTCAGGATTAGTACTCCTCAAACACTCAAGGTTATTGGCTATCTCAAAAACAGAAGGTGACAAGTGTTGATTGACTGGGAGTACTCATAACTTCATAAATAGTAATTTATTTGCCCACCTCAATTGTTTTATTTACCCACGAGAAATGCAAGTTATGATTGTGGATGGTGGGACGATCAAAAAGTACACAGAAAGTGCCATAGTATCAAGCTTTCCATGGGAGACTACATGTTAGACTCACCTATGTTTGCTATTTCTATGGGAGGGGCAAATATTGTTTTGGGTGTCTAATGGCTCATAACCTTAGGTACTATAGAGATGAATTTCCAAGAATTGTTCATGCGATTTCATTCAGATGGAAGGACAATACAATTGAATGGGATGGTAGCTAAGTCTCCACAAATTATTAGCTCTCATCAGATGCAAAAGGTTCTCAGAAAAGGAGTAGATGGATTTATAGCAAAGTTATTTTCCATAGAAGTACAAAATACATAGTCTTGATGTCACACCCGATTTTCAAAAGATTGTTGATGCTCACTCATCTGTTTTTTATGCAAATCCAAAGGGACTACCACCAGTTAGGGATCATGATCATGTCATTTAGTTGATTCTAGGGAGACAAACACCTAACATCAGACCATATAGATACCCATATTCCCAGAAAAGTGAGATCGAGAAAATGGTTTAGGAAATGTTGAAGGCAAGTATCATCGGGGCCAGCTAGAGTGCTATTCTTCCCAAAGTGGTCATGATACGTAAGAAGGATGAAACATGGAGGATGTGTCAGATTACGAGAACTCAACAAGTATACCATGAAAGATAAGTTTCCTATTCCAAGTAATTGATGATTTACTTGATGAATTGCATGGTGCTTATTTATTTCACAAAATTAGATCTTCGTTCGGGTACCATCAATTAGAATAAAAGAGGAAGATGTTCATAAAAGCGACTTTCGGGACTCGTGAGGGCCATTATGAGTTTTGGGTAATGCCTTTTGGTCTTACAAATGCGCCTTCAACCTTTCAAAGCTTGATGAACACTGTTTTCAGGCCATTTTAAGGAAATTTGTATTAGTTTTCTTTGATGACATATTGATTTACAGTAAGACATGGGAAGAACACTTACAACATGTAAATAAAGTGTTGGAAGTTTTGGAGAAACATACTCTCTATGCAAAGCCATCTAAATGTTCTTTTGGTGTACAAGAGGTAGAGTACTTGGGTCACATTGTATCCCATGAAGGCGTCAAAGTTGATCCTCAGAAGATCAAAGCTATGGTGGAATGGCCAAGGCCCAAAACTCTCAAAAATCTTCGTGGGTTCCTAGGACTAATAAGGTACTACAAAATATTTGTGCGGGGATATGGTAGAATAACAACCCCACTCATTGCATTGCTAAAGAAGGATGCCTTCCATTCGATGAGACTTAGCCCACTAAATCCTTTGAAGCTTATTTGAAGGAAGCCTTATGCAACACCTTTGATTTTGGCTACTCTCCCAAGCTTCTCAAAAACCTTCATCGTTGAATGTGACGCTTCAAGATCGGGATTGGGAGCAGATTCTAATGTAAGAAGGAAGACCAATTGCATTTGAGAGTCGCCGGTTCAAAGGAAAGATGCATTCAAACCGGTCTACATGAGAAAGAAATGATGGTTATTCTTCATGCGGTCAAGCAATGGAGGCCCTAACTCATGGGTAGACACTTGAGGTAAAAGCTGATCATGATAGTCTCAAATACTTTTTGGAGCAAAGGTTATCATCGAGGAACAACAAAAGTAGGTAACAAAAATGTTGGGTTATGATTTTGAAATCATATACAAAAAGGGTAAAGAAAATTTAGTAGGCGATGCGTTGTCAAAAGGGATACATCCACGGATGCCTTACTATGTGGAATGCCCATGTTGATGGCGATTGGGTGGATGAAACAAGATTGGAATGGGATCAAGACAAGGATACACAATCTCTAATAGAGAATATCAAGCAAGGATCTATGACATCTAACAAATTTGAGTGGAAAGGCAATGCCCTATGGTACAAGGACATGTTATACTTGAGTAAAGATTATGAGTTGAAGCATAAGATTCTTGCAGAGCTACATGCCTTTCTGTTGGAGGACACTCTGGGTTTTTGAAGACATATCATAGAATAAAAAGAGAATTCTTTTGGGAAGGACTCAAGGGGGATGTAAAATAGTTTGTATCAGAGTGTTTAGTGAGCCAACATAACAAAGGAGAAACAATTAAGACACCAAGTCTATTGTAACCCTTACCGATTCCTAGCCAGAGATGGGAGGAGGTCTCCATGGATTTCATCACCGGATTGCCTTGTTCAAAGGGTAAGAATGTTATTTTCGTGATTGTGGATAGGCTCACAAAATATGCCCATTTTTGTGCCCTATCACATCCATTTGTAGCTAGTATAGTCGCAACTATTTTTTTGGAGATAGTTCAAAGGCTACATGGAACCCCAAAAATAATTGTAAGTGATCGTGATCCTATTTTCACAAGTAATTTTTGGACGGAATTATTTTCATGTTTGGGTACTCAGCTAGCTCACAGTTCATCTTATCATCCTCAAACTGATGGGCAAACGGAAGTGGTCAACAAATGCTTAGAGGGGTATCTACGTTGTTTTGTATCAGATAAGCAGGAAAGATGGATTAAATGGCTACCACTTGCAGAATGGTGGTATAACACATCTTTTCATACCTCTTCTCAAATGACCCCATTTTTAGCATTATATGGTTACCATCCACCTTCTATCACTTCCTCCTTGAGGGTGCAACTAAGGTCGAGATGTTGAGGAACACATTCAACATCAACAATGAGTTTTGGCTAGTTTGAAGGAGAATTTAACATTAGCACAAAACAGGATGAAACAAGCGAGATCAACATTGTAGTGAAAGACATTTTGAAATTGGTGACTGGGTTTTGTATGTCACATGCCTTACAAACAGAGATGTCTCTAAAGCAACAGAAATAGGACAACAAACTTGCTCCTAAATACTATGGCCCTTATCAAGTTCTACGAGAAAATTGGCAGTGTTACTTATAAACTAGAGTTGCTTCCATCTTCACACATACACCCAAGTATTCCATGTTTCATGCCCGAAGAAGGTTATTGGACAAAAATTTGAAGCCCATGACAAAGTTACTGCAGAACTTGATGAGGAAGGAAGAATCATTTTGGAGCGAGAGAAGATTCTACAAACATGTACTAAGAGGTGAGAACAGAGACATTAAGGAATATCTCGATCAAGTGGAAGAATCGGCATAGAAGATGCCACATGGGAGGATGAAGGTTTTACTGCAAAGCAACATCCAGATTATTCAATGTTGAGGACAACATTGGTTTGAAGGAAAGGGCATGCTACGCCCTTAACCAATTGCTTGTATTAAGATATGAGTAGTCGATTTGTGGCTTACCATATCATTTTATTATATCATTTATACTTTCTCGTGCTTAATAGGTCGCATGCACAGGTCATGGCCATAACATATGAATAATATATATAGAGGATTGTAGGTAGTAGTTCATTATCATTTGAGCATTTGAGTCTTATTATATGGTTTGGAGGTTGCCCCCTCGAAGTGGCGAAGCTATTACAATTGCATATTGAGATCATTATTCTAAAATATTGTGTTATTTGGTGTTATATTGCTGCTCATAATCTGAATTATACTAGCAATTTCATTACATAATTTGCATGGTTTGTCTCAGAAGTGTCGATGGTAATATTCCCAGGATTGATACCTCGATCATGTCCAAAGTTTAGCTCCATTGCATCAAAAAGTTCTTCAGAGAATTTTGCAGGAAGCTTCTTCTCAGTTCTTTCTCGGGTTGTCATAGTCCAGTAACTATTATGGCCAGATGGAATGTTTTTTTCATAATCTCTAATCCTTTTATAATCAGGTTGAAGATGTTCCCATCGATCACGACATTGGTTGACTGTGCGAACAACACCATGACTAACACAATAATTTTGCACAATTTTCCATTTTTCTGTAGATGATATGGCTTTACTCCTTGGACCACCATTGAAGAGAGTGTCTCTCTCATTACGTTTAGCTTCAATTAGAACAAGTGTGTCTGTAGTGCTCCAATGGGTTCTACCCTTTTGTGGGGGAAGGACATTTGATTGGTTTTTAATATCTCTGCTGTTTGGAAGCCATATCCCCCTGAGGTAATTGGGAATCATCAACATCCATTGTAGAATGCTCTGGATAATTGATCCCATCACTAAAAATATTGCCTGTAGGAGGACAAACAACTTCTGCATTGTGTTCTTGCGTACTTGGAATAAAATCAGGGATAGATGAATTAGTGAAGTAGAAATCATCATCTTGTATTTCATTATCAGAAAGTAATGTTGTATATCTTATAAAGCTAGGCTTCATAGGAGTTTATCCATGGATATGGTTTTAAGCCCCACGATAAAAAAAAAAACAAACTCGAATTTTCATAACATATTTTTAACCATAAACTTAAAAAAAGCAACAAGCTTTAGTAAAATGTAAAACAACTATTTTAATATATTTCTAAAAATATTGCATTGTTTTTCTTTGTTTGATTTACAAATTAAATGAAGAATGCCCTTTGGTGTGGTTGGAAATGCAGAAACCATAAATGAAATTGTTAGCAACATAATACCTGAGCAAACTCTTGCAAGGCAGAATATATATGAATATGATGTGGCCAACAATCATTCATTTACTTAGATGGTTAAAATGTCTGACTATTTTTTTCAGAGAAGTCCCACTTTAGTGGTTCATGATATCAATAGTCGAATGAATCATGGCAAAACCAAGGGCAAGGTCATGGAGGTTAGGTGGCAGACGAATCACCTTCAAGCCTGTGCAGACAAAATTGGCATGGCCTTGAACATCCCCTTACCTGATGCTCCAGCTTTCAAGGTTGATTTTGTTGAGGAGGTTGGTGAAGGCTCGAAGTTGGTTAAGATAATTGGTGGACTAAGGATTTCTTTGTTTCAATTTTTTTCTACTTTAGTTTTCTGGACCTACATTTTGACGCTGATTTAGCACCACAATGGTAGAAACTGTTTTTACTAGGTGGATAAAAAATTAACTCTTACTACGAATTTATAAAAGGCACCGATAATATATTTTTGACACACCTGATATTCTTATAAATGTGTTTGTGAACTAACAATTACATGACCCAAATTTCTCAATTTTGGTGCCCTGGAAACTCATAAATGTATCTACCTTACGGTCTTCGGGTGTGGAAAAAATAGAACAGAATAAATAAAACCAATAATGCAGATAACATGCGAAATCTAGAAAGACATAATCCCTGTAATAATCTGTATTTATAAAAGGAATAAAAATTGTGATCTACAGATACCTGAGATAGAAAGATAACTGATAAGCCTAATCTCTCTGGGAATCTGTATTTATAAAATGAATCAAAATTGTTATGTGTGGATGCCTAAGATAAGAAGATATGCCACAACTCAAGAATTGGACATCTAATGTATGACACAAAACCAAGAGGTGCAAAAGTAAATCAAAGTTACAATCAATCTTTGGACAACTACCAAAGGTAAGCAAAAATCTTAGCAATCTCAGACTACCCACAACACGTATTTACTAAAGAATTCTTATGACCCATAGGGAAATTTGTTCATAATGGGTATCTAAACTCGTGTCATTTAACTACTAACTTGAGGAGCATTGGTACATGCCATTTAAAAGAACAACCAGTTAATAATTTATTAATTTGCCATGAAGTATGCCCAACTTAAACAAGCAACTAAATATTCAAAACATCAATCAAAATCCGCCTTGACACTTATCTCCCGATGAAAACTTAGAGCAAAAACAAACTCTGTTCTTCCAAAATGTATGCGCAAAACTCTAGAAAAAACAACACAAGCTGCTTGAAGACAAGACCCTCGAACATCTTAAATACTATCTAATCATTATGAGTTACACAAACAAAAGCAACACACACAACATGGTGGTAAGGGCGAGAAGTACTTGATTATGCGATTCCTAGATTTATGGACCCCCCCTTGATGTGCAACAATAGATCCTTGTTGCAGTGAGAAAAAAATGATGCAAACATATTAATAAAGCCTCTGATGCGTTGAAACAAATTTGTGGAGGGAAATACTCAAGCAATAATTTGAAGACACACAGCCAAAAATGTGGAATGCAGGTTGTGGAAAGTTTTAGTCCCCACCGATTTCTATCATTTGAAAAAGTCTCTCCTTTGCGCAGTCTTGCTCCACATTTCAGGCAAGATTATCTTTTATCCTGTGGCTATAATTATAAAGTTGCATAGGACCCCACAGTTGCGAGAAAAAGAATGTGGTTGCCCCCATGTGGGGCTGCTTTGCTTAAGGGCATGGTCCCATGGAGGGGGGCTCCTTAAATATCTCAATAGGTGCTGCTGAGAAAATTTAGGAGCATTTTAGTAGTTTTAAGGTCCCATGATTTTTATTAGTTTCCTCAACAATACCCGTTGAGATATTATAGGATCCCATTGGATATTTATGGTTATTTGTAGGAAAATAAAATCATATTTCTCTCTAAAATCACCAAAAAATAATGGCGGGAATGCATATTAGATTTTATTAGCCCTAAATTGTAGGGGAAATTCCTAGCCCACCCTCTCTAGCCACCTCTTAAGTTTGGGGGCTAAAAAGTGGAGCTCCTATTTTTTAGGCCTAGATTCTATTATTTCCCGTAGCTGGCTTTAAAAATAAGCATGGGACCTTCTGCTGCAAGAAAATAGGAGCCCAAGCCCCTCCATGGGACCATGCCCTGAGCAAGTAATGGCAAATTTCGCTTTGCTCTCAAATTTTCTGGAACAATGTAGCTTCTCCCATGGCAACGCTGCCTAACTCGAGTTAATTTATTTGACCAGAGTTCTCTACCGAACCTAATTTAAAAATCCACACAGCATCTCTCCACCACACGGAGCACACGTCTCCTCATGTCGAATAAACACCTGCCACGTCACTGAAACACGCCAACGTGCACTTTGGAAATCTACGTGGGCGGTAGCGCCATTACATACAGGTACCGTTGCACTTACCAGTTAAATGGCATCCCTAAATTACGTGAACACATGAATTTCTTTTCCAAATCAAGAGTGTCTTACAAGGAAAAAAATAATAATCGTCGGGGATCAGGTGGTCTAACTGTACAATCAAAAGTCCCCCAGTCGTTTCACCTATCCACATCTTAAATCCAACCGAAATTCTCAGAGAAAAAAACCCTTTCGAACGATTTCAAAATTCCCAAAAACCGCGTGAAGTCGCCAAAATTGCTTCTTAGTTTCACGAATCCTTTTCGAAATCTGAAATCCATAGAGTTCGCGGCTTCAGATTGATAAATTCAATAGCTAGGGTTTAAAATTATTGAAACTGGCTGCTCCGGAGGGTTAAATCGATATGTAGGGTTTATTTTTATTTTTTTTGTTTCTTTCCTTCGAATCGGCGAAGCTTCTTCGTGAATCTTTGTTTAAAATCTAAAATCCACACAACTCGCGGCTTTGGATGGATTAATTTGATGGCTAGGGTTTGAAATTTCTCGAATTTGGCGGCTTACGGGGTTTAAATCGACGGCCAGGGTTTGATTGTTTTCCTTACTTAAATGCTTTAATGAAGAGGACTTTCAGCTCTCGATTTGACGGAGTGCCCGAGAGCATCGACGGTTCTCCATCGAGCTCGAGGTCCGTGACGGAGACCGTCAATGGATCCCACAATTTCGTAATACAGGGTTATTCTCTGGCCAAGGGCATGGGCGTCGGCCGGCACATTGCGAGCGAGACTTTTACCGTAGGAGGTTATCAATGGGCGATTTATTTTTATCCCGACGGGAAAAGATGCCGAAGATAATTCTCTGTACGTGTCGGTTTTCATTGCACTGGCCAGCGAGGGCACCGATGTGCGCGCTCTGTTTGAATTGACGCTGGTGGATCAGAGCGGCAAGGGCAAGAACAAAGTTCACAGCCATTTTGATCGGGCTCTTGAAAGCGGGCCATATACTTTGAAGTATAGAGGAAGCATGTGGTAAGTATTACATTTTATTTCAGTCTACACTTCTTCGAATTTTATCTTGAAGATTTTGAAACCCGACTTATAATTATTGGCTGAAGTGTACTTTTTTCATTTTGAAGGTCTCGAAACCCTATCATTCGCAGAATTTTAGGGTTATTGTTCTATGCGGAGTTTACATTCGCCTTTCCCGTATTTTCCAGGTCTTTAAATCCCATTTTCAAGAGTTCATATAACTTGAAGCCGAATTTAGTTTGGTTTTCCCGAATTTTTATGGTCTTGAATCACAATCTTAGAAAATTATCGTAAGTTAATTAGTTGTTTCGGGTTTTTGCCCTTGTCTAAGCTTGCCTCACATGTTAACGCAAGAGTTTTAATATATTTATCGGCTTGAAATCCAAATTTGAATAATTTGTTAGCGTGTTAATCTGAGTTTAAATTTGCCATCTCCTGGTTTTGTTGCTGTTGAAGCTCCCCCTCATGTTTGCACACGAGTTATAAAATTATTCTTTGATCAGAAACACTAGTTTTGGAAAATGGGCTGAATTTTTGGTTACTGTGTTAAGCTGATCTTGAATTCTCATTTCCCGGCTTTTTGATTCCCATTGTTCAAGCCTGCCCCTCGTTTGGACATGAATATTAAAATTTGTTCCTTTGTGGATTACCTCTAATGTTGTTTTGTTCTGGTTTTTAATTTAGTGGAATTGATGTTTCTGACCAGCGTCTGGTACATTTAAAATCGTGCTGTCTTTTTGACCACCATATGGCCTGAATCATGCCCTGTTCTTGGATACAGTAGCTCCTGAGTTGGGAATCACAACGCCTAATGTTTTGTGTTTTCATCTTTTTGTCATGTGTTTACGCATGTTCTCCCCAGCAGTATATGTCAAAGAACCCTCTTTTAATTATTTGTTATGTCTATGTTTGCCTTTGATTCATTGGGTATACTGTTTTTATTTCTTGTACACAGATTTTAATTTCTCAACAGTGGTCTATTATGCTTGTTACTTGCAGCATCAATATAATGGAGCCTCTATTGCTTTGTGTATCATCTGCTGATTGTGTGTTCTGAATTGAAGTTCCCAACTTATGTCTAAGCATCTGCCTCCAACACCTTATAATTTATATCGACATTGTTTTTTAATTCACTGGGTGTACATTTTTGCTTCTAGGCGGAAGTTTGTAATGTTCAATTAATGCAGTTCCATTGTTATTCATCTATAGGAAACCAATTGGCTAAAGGTTTGCAATGTTCAATTAATGCAGTTTCATTGTTATTCATCTATTAGAAACCAATTGGCTAATTTCTCTAGTCTTTATTCTCGCTTTTCTTTTGTAATGCTAATATAGTAATATACTTGATACATATTAGTCATTGGTTTTTGTAATTGGGTATTGTGTACATGAAATGTCTAAACTCCAATGGTTTCTCCACAACTGGCCAGAAAATGGAACATGATAACATCTACAGAAAAGTCATTTACCTTAGGACTGAGTTTATTCATTTTTCTTAGTAAGATTTTGATTTTTTTCTTGGAATTATGAATTCAATTGAGTATTAGTGAATTTTGCATTTGAATTTGATCTTTAGATAATCTTTTAAGTTTTGAGAAAATGATATTCACTCACCAATACAATCATTGAAGATTCTAATATATTTTTGTTTATTTTTTATTTTTTTGGTTGCATAGGGGATACAAGCGGTTCTTTAGGCGTGCAGTGCTTGAAACATCAGATTATCTCAAAGATGATTGCTTAAAAATAAATTGCACAGTGGGTGTTGTGGTTTCTGCCACAGAATGCCCTAGATTGCACTCGATATCAGTTCCTGAATCAGACTTAGGGCTGCACTTTGGTGCACTGCTTGATAATCGAGAAGCCTCAGATGTGATTTTTGATGTATGTGGGGAGAAATTTTATGCTCATAAACTTGTTTTGGCTGTACGTTCCCCGGTTTTCAAAGCCAAATTTCTTGATCCTGCTGAAGAGGACGGTAAAGAAGTTGTTATTGAGGACATGGATCCAAAGGTGTTCAAGGTAATCATTGCCTTTTATAAAAACGTGTTTATGGGGGTATGTAAAGATTAACTTATGTTTACAGTCTTACAAATGCTATTGGAATGCATAAAAATGGAAAAGGTAAGCTATCCAGGTCAAGTGATTTAGGCATTGGTTTTGGGTTAGACTCTATTTACCTTCCACTGGGACTGGTACTGTGTCTTGACATCACGAGCATATACTGGGATGCAACTTTTCTCAACTGTGTAGCATGTTCTTTCTGTTGCTAATTAATCTATTATTCCTTGGTTTTTCTAGTATAGCTGATATTTCTTGTGTTTGTCTTCTTGGCAATTTACAGGCCATGCTTCATTTTGTTTACAGAGATACCCTTCCTGATGAAGAATCAATATCCCCCAGTTCATCTTCTTCATCTTCAAAATCAGAGTCGTTGGCAGAACGTTTGCTTGCTGCAGCACATAATTATGGTTTGAAAAGATTAAGGCTACTTTGTGAATCAAAATTATGCAAAGACATATCTGTGAATACAGTTGCCTCTATTCTTGCTCTTGCGGACAGTTATAATGCCACTGAATTGAAAGCTGCTTGCCTCAAATTTGCTGCTGAAAACCTCGCAGGTTTGGATTTCTTCTTTCATATTGATTATAATGCTTAGCTATAATTTTGGAGGAACAGTTGCTGGCATTTTCATTTCATAATTATTGCAAGCATTTATCATCTCTTGTCCTTTTTGCCACCTTTTGTGTTAACTTCTTGGAACCAGTGGCACGTTGTTTTTGAATTGAATTCATTGTTCAGGTAGCATTCATTGACTCTGAAAATATTTTGGTTTTGATTCTTGAAGCAGTAATTGCCTTTGTATTCAATTTGAAAAATTACAGTGATTTTATACAAGAAAAATGTATTACACTTGACAAAACTAAAACTTAGATTTACTCCTTTGATTTAACAAAATAAGTTACTGGATTATTCCAGGCTCTAAAAATTGTAATAGAACATCTCATTAAAGAATGTTAGTGGCTTCAATACTGAATATGCAGGTAGTGGGCAGCTGCATACACCCTTGTAATTTACTGAGTCAAATTTATATCTTGCAATTTACCAAGTAAAATGTAAGCTATACCATTGACATTATGTCATAGTAGTTGGCATTTCGTAAAGCTATTTGTCATAAGAAAGCAAAAAGAATTTCAAAGCACATGAAAGGAAAATTGCAGAATGGCGTCAAGTGTTTTCCAAATTATGATTTTAAGCTGATTGGTTGTACTTTTTGGATTGGTTGTCTACTATATTTGGATGAGATTAGAGATGGCTTCACCGGTCCAAAATGCAAAGCAATAATATTACAGCTTATGAAGCTGTTAAGATTTTTTTGATGAGTTAAACCTTCATTAAACTAAGGCCACAATTCCTCTGTGATAATCGAACTGCTATCCAACTCATAGATAATCCTTTTTCATGTGAGACTGAGCACATTGAGTTTTGTGACCACCATGTACAAGTGCAGATCATTGAAATTGAATTTGCTTCATTGCATGTCGAGTTCACCTTGAAAATCTTGTTTCTAAGTTGTTAAGCAATGATAAAATGAAAAGTTTTAAAGAGATGTTTGGTGTGGAAAAAACAAATGGTTCACAGGGGCATTGGAATTCAATGGCTAGGCATAGATGTATACCTGTTCCATTTGATGCCGCAAGTGCAGATCATTGAAATTGAATTTACTTCATTGCATGTCGTGTTTGCCTTGAAAATCTTGTTTCTAAGTTGTTAAGCAATGATAGAATGAATTTTTTTAAAGAGATGTTTGGTGTGGGAAAAAAGAAATGGTTCATAGGGGCATTAAAATTCAATTGCTAGGCATAGATGTATACCTGTTCCATTTTAATGCTACAAAGGATTAGCTCTACCTAGATTGAATCAATGTTATCTTGCAAGTGGAATTGACAGGCATACATGTATCTTATGTACTGGCTAGATCGTATTGCATCCTCTTAAATATGTATTTGACCGCATATTTGTTTGCCTGCATGCACATTTTTTTGTGTTTTAAAAGTTGTATATTATGACTTTATATACTATGTTGTTGCATGCACAATGCTCATTGTAGTTCGTGTATGCAGACATTTAGCGTATAGTTGAACCTTCAGTATGTATTAGAAGGTGATCTAAATCAATAAGCCGTAGAGTGTAATGTGGGGAATTTTGTGCAATCTTTCAATTACATAGTACCGTTGGCCATATGTAAGCTCTCATCTTAATGTTTCAAATAATTTGCTTGATCATTGATTTATCTTTCATCCTGTGGTAATATGAATCTTGCTTGATTAACCATTCAAATGCCTTTTTGAGATGCATTGAAGTACAAGCAAGGAGAAATGTAGATAAGGGATTGAACAATCATTTTTGGCATAATCTTAAACAATCATTCTCTAGAATGCATTGAACAATGGAAAACTCTTACCAAAATTGATTGAATAAATAGGTAAATGATATTAACGCACCATGTATAAACTAGCAATTTGGAATTTTATTTAGGGTGCATTACAACACCGACTACAATAGTTTTTGATGTATAACAAAGAAAATTGATCATCAGTGGCCATGATGGATCCAACATCTTGTTGCATCTTCGCTAGAAATGTTTTCTCTGTGGAAGTCGAATTTTAGTTCCCTAATAGTGATGTGGCTTGAGATGAACATTAATTCATCACCTATTATAGTTGCAACTGGTTAGTAGGTGTTGGATATGGTTTTCTTTAGTACTTTCAGTGTCTGGAAGACTCTCTTTCATCAGTGGCCATGATGGATCCAACATCTTGTTGCATTTTGACCCCATAAATGTTAGCTCTGCAGAAGTTGAGTTTTAGTCCCCTGATGGTGATGTGGCTTGAGATGAACATCAATTCATCATCCATTGTAGTTGCAATTGGTTAGCAGGTGTTGGATATGATTTTCGATATTACTTCCAGCGTCTAGAAGATTCTCTGTTGTTTATACTTTATACGGAGATTATGTTGTTTGCAAGAAACGTCTTTGTATGTTATGAATATACCTAGTTTGTAAAAATATGACGAGTTTCTTGTGAAATAGCTGGCCACAATGCATCTATTATTAAGAGATTAATGATGTAAGATTTGGAATGTGTTTTTAATCTTCTAATTAGGATCTAGTTTTGAGATATATATGGAGTGAGGTTGTTATATGAATTCAATAGGGTCTTTCCTATTTGTAGTATCACTCTCATTTCTTATTTTGCAATTAATTTGTACATTAGAACCATGGTGCTTCCTATAGACCCTGTTGATTTCCTTTGTCAATTGTGGACAAATCTTCCAAAGGCTGAGTATCAAGAAGAATTCTTATTTCGTTCTAATTTACAAGCCTCTAATTGTCCATTCATCTTGTACTCACACTTACTGTAATTACCATAGATGATAATCGTAATCAAACCTTACCTTGGGGTAATTTCTTCCCTTGAGGATGCCATTGCCATTTTAAATTTTCCCATCAAGCAAGTCTTACTAGTATGTCTGGTCAACTTGTTTTCAAAAGTTAATAATGCGCCTAGTCTGATTCAATAATCTCTTTTTGGTCCTAATTTGTATGTTCAACCCTTTATAAAAACATAATATCCAAAGGAGATTTTAATGGGCATTTGTTGATCTTTTGATCTCTTATTTGGTATTGATTTGTACCAATTATTGAGGTACATGGGATCATTTATCAATTATTGATCGAAATGGGATCATGTACTAATTCTTGGAGATGGTGGTATCATATACTAGTTGTGCTGATAGTTACACCAATAGGTGTTCTACAATAGCAGCCTAGTGGAGTGTAATGGAGTGAGCTGTTTGCTTATATGTATGAGCTTAAATTTGATGTCTATTTGACTGTCATCATGAAATTTCAACCTTAAATAAGACTCCCATTTGATCATTGCTTATGTGTGGTTGATTGGAGTCAAAACAATAATATTCTATAGAAAATAAGATATAAGTCTTAATATTTTCTTATTGAAGGAAATTAGTTTAAAACTGAACCTAAACAATGCATTGGGGGACAATTAGTTTACAATGAATGAAGCAGTTTGTACTATTGGGGTTGCCCCCTTCATCCGAGAGAGAGCATACGCTCACAATTTCAAAAATTAAACATATCATTAACTAGCATAATGGTTACATATATAATGAAAGTATCTCCCTAAATCTCTCATTATCTCTTCTAACTCCGATTTCCACTCTTACATCCCTATGTGAGTTGTTTTCCCAACTCACTTAAATTATTTGAATATATGTTCCACATAATAATTTCTCACACTTCTAAATTAATGTTATTCTAATATGGAGCACTACAACACCCATGTTAGGACTAATTCCTAACATTCCCCCTTAGTTCTAACAGGGAGAAACATCATATTCTAGACCCACACAAGTTGGTTTGCTCAGATTTTCTATTGTAGATGTCTTCCGAGTTGTTGATGATTGGAGATTCACGTGCATTATAATCCCCCTCAATGTACAATTCTTTGGATGTTGGTTACAATCGAGAATGCATCCAATTACAATATTTAAAAAAAATAAAAATCGTCATCGCATAATTTTTTCGAAAAAACACTTATATATCTTCTTTAAAATTTTCTTCCCCTTTGTAATCATCCTCAAAAGAATGCCCACATTTTAATAATTTCCGCTCACTAAAAATACTTGATGTGGGTCGAACCCATAATTATCTAACTCCCTAATGATTTTGTGGGTAAATTTATATGACAAATCGAGTTACCAATGCTTTCAAACTTGTACATGTGAAATAATGCTTTTACCTTTCAAAAACAAAACTTGTCTTAGATAAAAACATAACTCACAAAACTCGATGAAGGACTAGAAATATTGGGTTTGAGTTCTTGAAGTTGCATTCAAAAACAATGCCATCGCATAGTGTAGATCTCATCGTAGAGGGCCAAGAGGAGAAAATGTGACCAACCTGGCGTCAAACTCTTAAGTGGAGGCAGATCCAAATCTGCGTAGGTGCTGAGCCGTAGGGGATCTGAGTCGGGCATGTGGTCGCTGTTGTTGGGGATCAAGATTTGAGCCAACTCCATTCGAACTCGTCAAGGATTGAGTTGAATCGATCCTGCAGGGGCTGAGGTATGTAGATCTTAGGTTGATCGGAGGATAATCTTTTAATGCAGGGGTTTTGAACCAAACACCAAGATCAAGCCACAAGGGAAATGTCGCGAGCTTGTAGGGGTAAAATTCACCATTGACAGAGATCCAAGGCGAGTTGATTTGGATAGAGGTCAAAATAAACTTGCCTGAGCAAGAGTGCCGAACTAGGTCTTTTATATCTTCAACTCGCTTGTAATGGGTCACCGAGGGTTTTAATCCTTGAGGAGTATGGCATTGAGATCAAACCGAGGAGAGTCACAGGATTAAACATAGTTGCAGAGTGAGATTTCAATGTCAATAAAGTAATAACTTTGTAAACATAGATATGAGAAATCCACAAAACTGCAATATATGTATATATTTTAATTTTTCAATTTATGTGTATGCAAACAGATATACACATAACATACTAAATAAATGACAACAGGATCGTTTGTGGTCTGCACAACTTTCTGCATGTCAAGCAACAAATGGTCTATCGAATATGAGTTTCAGCACATGGTCTTCATTACTTGGCTCAGAAAAATGATGAACAAGACCAGAAAAAAATCAGACCAGTAACCTGCTCTGATACCAAATGTTGGGGTTACCTCCTTCATCCGGAGGAGCATACGCTCACAATTTCAAAAATTCAACATATCATTAACTAGCATATTGGTTACATATATAATGGAAGCATCTCCCTAAATCTCTCATTATCTCTACTAACTCCGATTTCCACTCTTACATCCCTATGTGAGTTGTTTTCCCAACTCACTTACATTATTTGAATATATGTTCCCCATAATATTTTTTTAACGTGGGGGTTTTGAACCAAACGCCAAGATCAAGGCACAAGGGAAATGTCACGAGCCTGTGGGGGTGAAATTCACCATTGACAGAGATCCAAGGTCGAGTTGATTTGGATAGAGGTCAAAACAAACTCGCCTGAGCAAGAGCGCTGAGCTAGGTCTCTTATATCTTCAACTCGCTTGTAATGGGTCACCGAGTGTTTCAATCCTTGAGGAGTATGGCATTGAGATCAAACTGAGGAGAGTCACAGGATTAAACAGAGTTGCAGAGTGAGATTTCAATGTCAATAAAGTAATAACTTTGTAAACATAGATATGAGAAATCCACAAAACTGCTATATATATATATATTAATTTTTCAATTTATGTGTATGCAAACAGATGCACACATAACATACTAAATAAATGGCAACAGGATCGCTTGTGGTCTGCACAACTTCCCTGCATGTCAAGCAACAAATGGTCTAGCGAATGTGAGCATCAGCACATGGTCTTCATTGCTTGGCTCTGAAAAATGATGAACAAGACCAGAAAAAAATCAGACCAGTAAACCGCTCTGATACCAAATGTTGGGGTTACCCCCTTCATCCGGAGGAGCATACGCTCACAATTTCAAAAATTCAACATATCGTTAACTAGCATATTGGTTACATATATAATGGAAGCATCTCCCTAAATCTCTCATTATCTCTACTAACTCCGATTTCCACTCTTACATCCCTACATATCTTCCCCATAATAATTTCTCACACTCCTAAATTAATATTATTCTAATATGGAGCACTACAACACCCATGTTAGGACTAATTACTAATTTGTACAACATTCCTTGATAATCCAAAAGACGAGCTTTAAACTCAACCTAAACAGTGCATTTGGGGACAATTAGTTTACAATGAATGAAGCAGTTTGTACAAAATTCCTTGATAATCCTAAATATTATTTCCAAGAAAAGGAAAGCTCGTCATTGGATTATGGTGAGACGTTGGTAAATAGATGTGACGGGCTTGTGGGTTTGTGGGTATAATGGTGTGGATGCTGGTAAACAAATGTAATGGGCTTGGGGGTATACTTTTCCCTGATCAGAGAATTTTTCTAAACGAAATCACAAGTGATCATGACTGGAGTCGAAACAGTAATATTCTATAGAATTTAAATTCTTTGATGCCCTCTTAATTCTTAGAAGGAGCAACTTGGTAGGGATGACATGAAATGGGTAGGAACCAACTTGTATAATTTTTTGAGTAGCTTGGTTGTAAATACTCATAATATATCTAGGAGATGGCTTGATTAGAGCATCTCCAACATTGTGGGATTGGGTTCTCGCCTTCCTAAGGCCTTTGCACACCTTTCCCAACCTTTCGAAGGCACAAGTCATGCAAGCTTTTTGTGCACTTCTCGCCAAATTCTGTATTGCAAAGCTTTTCCTTCTTGTGTAACATTACACAAATTTCTCTTTGTTGCGAAGCTCATTCCCTCCTTTCTACAAAGTGTCTTGTTTTGTGCAAAATTCATTTCTCCTTTGCACATTCCTTATCAATTTCAAGCGCTCCACATGCGCAACACGAAAAATTTCCTCACCTTCAGGGTCCCTATTAGAAGGTGGGTTGTCATGTAATCTTCCAAGATTGTTGACAATTACGGTAGGCAAACCTGTTGGGCATATGAATAATTCTTGTAAATGCGCACATGAAGTAAACTATTGTAATATATTCTTGCTTCCATTATAATAGGACAACTGCAAAGATGGGAGATAAATATGGCTTTGTAACATGCTAAACACCATTACAATCCTTCTAAGCATTATGCATACATGATATATGAAGTTCTACACTTGTTCTGCATTTCCATATCCTCTCATAAAAGTTATAAAAGAGCACCTCTCTCTCATACATTCTTGAGTGTGTAATGGTTTTCCGGAATTTGCTTGTTTTTAGATTCCATTGCATGTTCTATAATTTATGACTTTGATTGAATAGATTAGTTCGTTGAATGTTGTCCCCTATGTACCTCTTGAGCTTGGTGTGGATTTTTTGTTGAGAGCTTATTTTTATACAACCTGCTTTTGTATTAGTATGTTATGAGAAGAGAAGGCATAAAGCTAAAATGGTCGATGAAACAAAGAAGTCCTCAACTTTAGTTGTCCATTAACTAATTTAGATGGCTTTGGATGAATAGAGAAAAGAACCACTCTTAATTTTGCAAATTGATGTCAACTTTCTCGGTGGCTCTTTCCAAGCCTTCTTTTTGGCACTAGAATTTGTTCAAGGTGTAGGTCAACTTTGATATCCCGGTGTTACAATGTAAAATCATCGTCTAGGTATTGGATGGGCAGCGACGGCCGGTTGAAAGCGTACTACCCTATTAACAAGTTCTTCAATGATGGAAAGATCTTTTCCTACGTTGAAGATGTTTGACTTGGCGCTTAATTGGTGATCTCACAATGAGTAGGAGAGAGAATATAATGCCATTGATACATGGTCAAAATTTGTTACAATGGTATGTGCTCATTTCTAAAGCGTTAGATGTTTGTAAGAAGTTCCAGTTGTTAAAGCTAAAGAGTGATCAACCCGTGATTGATTACACTAGTGAATTCCATGAACTTTGTGCATTTCTAGATCTCTTTGAAACATATTTAAGTCAAGTTCTAAGCACACCAATGGTCTCTATTCTCACAAGCTACCATGAGTTCTTGCCATGCGAAAACATAGGAGACATGTCGACAAGTTGTCATGATTAAAGAACAAAATGAAAGGAATAGCTCCTTCTAGTCCTCCCAAGAACAAGCCTTTTGTTCAACACCAAAACACACGATGTAGCTATAATCTCGTAGTGGTTAGTCGTTGCAAAAGGAATAGACTATTCAACTAAAGAATCCTTTTAGAAGAAAGTCAAAGTGAAAGGGAATAAATGATGTATTCAACACAAGCTTAACACTTATGATTGTGGAGACTGCCATCTGCAATTAACTTTGTTTATGTAGAGCAATTGCTCAAAAGTTGTAGACAAAGCAAAGCAAGGCATATATATCGAGACGCTCATTGCTCAAACATCATAACTCAACCAACACTTGTTGATGCTAAAGAATGAGTGTCTTTTTCATACTAAGTGTTGGGTAAAAGGACAATCACTCCATGTCTTCATTGAGGGTAGAAGAAAAGAGTATCAGTGCACTTTGGTAATAGTGGCACACCCTCAACCATATTCCTTTGGATGGTTTCAATAGGGCCGCAATGTTAGTAACCCAAAGGTGCTCATTGGAGTATTGGGATCTCACCCATGTGAGTCTCCCACTTGTGATGTAGCTCCATTGGAAATCTGTGATGTGTGATTGAGATGCGACCTTCAAAGCTAAGCCAAAATGCTGATTGGTTAAGCTCAACAATTTCAAGTTTCATATTTCAATGTCCCCTTTGAAGATCAACATCTCATTGGTATTTGTGAAGCAATTTATGAAACATATCTTGCACACATAAAAGGTCTTCCTACTCACGGTTAGCCTAGAGTTAGTACCCCACTAGAGTACAAGCTTGCGTAGTGGTGCACACTTGCAGCCTCTTGGAGAAAACTTGCATCTTCGCGAAAGAAACTTGACAACCTTTTACAATATGGAGATGCCTCGACTATCTCAAAGGTGCTTCTACACATGGTTCAACATGCATCAAATTGAAATCCTCATGGGATCACCTCTTCAAAATAGTCATTTATGTTGTAAATTAATGTGGGAGAATGATGTAATTCGAAGATAAATCCAAGAACTCATTGACTAATGGAAGATCCGACCAAGTTCTTCACCCTATGGTAATCCAATTGTCCTCGCACTAAAAAGATGGTTCATGGTGTCTCTGCATTGATTACAGGCACTCAACAAGATCAATGTGTTCGTCAAGAATAGCTATCCTCTACTTTGCATCGATGATATTTTGGACCAATGTCGTGATTTGCAATTGATTTCAAGCTTGGTACTCGTCAATTAATATGACATATGGAAGACTGGATTCAAAGGATGTTAGTGTGAGAGGTTAGTTATGCCTTTTGGCCTAACTAACACTCCAACCATCTTCATAAGGACATCAAACAATGTATTGTGGCCTTTGACCAATTCTTTTGTCATTGTCTACTTAGATTACATCCTCATCTACATCATGTCATGGAAATAGCACATTGCATGTCGCGAAGATGTTCAACACATTGGTGCCAACTTAGACAACTTAGATTAGTGTACCTTTGGGCTTACTCAAGTTCAGTATGTGGGATATGTCATTGATGAAGGAATTCATGTTGATCTGACAAAGATCAAGATCATCTAGATTCAAAGGAGGTTTGTGTGAGAGGTTAGTTATGCCTTTTGGCCTAATTAACACTCCAACCGCCTTCATAAGGACATCAAACAATGTATTGTGGCCATTGACCAATTCTTTTGTTGTTGTGTACTTAGATTACATCCTCATCTACATCATGTCATGGAAAGAGCACATTGCACATGTCGAGAAGGTATTCAACACATTGGTGCCAACTTAGACAACTAAGGCGAGTGTACCTTTGGGCTTACTCAAGTTCAGTATGTGGGATGTGTCATTGATGAAGGAATTCATGTTGATCCGACAAAGATCAAGATCATTCAGAATTGGTCAATTCCTTGCAATCTCATTGGATTGCAAAGGTTTCTTGGACTCAATAATTTCTATTGTTTGTTTGTGTTGAGGTTCTTACACCTCATGGCTGTTGAGCACGTTTTGGTGCATCAATTCAGCACTGTAGTAAACATCTGCACACCGACATGCATTTGAAGAACTCAAGTCAAAGCTATGTGCAAACCTTGTCCTTGCAATGGCTGACATCAAGACAACTTGGATAAGTGTACTTTTGGTGTTACTTAGCTTCAGTATGTGGGATTCATCATTGATAATGAAAGAATTCATGTGGATATGACAATGATCAAGATCAGTCAGAATTGGCTGATTCCTGACAATCTCACAGGATTGTGAAGGTTTCCCAGACTTATTAACTTCTACTGTTGTTCTGTGTTGAGGTTCTCACACCTCATGGCTGTTGAGCTCATTTATGTGTGTCAAATCAGCATTCCAGTGGACATCTGCGCAACAACATGCATTCAAAGAACTCGAGTCAAAGCTATGCACAACCCTTGTCATTGCAGTGGCTCCAAAATCTAGACCAATGCATCTGTTTTGGCACTGGCCATTGTGATCACTCAACATGGACACCTAGTTTCATACCATTCAAAGACACTCCGTGATGCTGTTCGGAGATATTTATGGCAAGAGGTGTTCCTACAATGACAACCGGGAGGTGGTGGAAGGTTGTAATGTCCGAGAGTGTGTTCACTCTTAATGGCTGACATTACATAACATTACTGACGCAATGAAATCATATAAACATGAATTTAACAGGTATCGATAAAGTTTACTTTATTTTCATTAACTTTAAAAATTCTTTTTGAAATTAGGTTTTATAGGATTTATAAATTGAAATAGTGATTTAAGGCTGGAAATTTTGATAAATGCCAACATTTATTTTAAGCAGGGCAGATTTAAGTTCGAATACAAGATCTTTTCTGTAAGCTCATTAGTTGTTCCAATGCCTGGTTAAAGATTGTGTATTTCACGATTTTGCTATTATAATTTAATTGAAACCTGAAAACAGATTTGATTATCTGTATTTTCTAAATGTATCACAAATAGGAGCCATTAGGAAAATCTCAGCTAAAAGCTTCAAAAGAGAATTTTGCCATCAAAGCCCCTATTATTGAGGCTCTACAATAGGATATTGTAAAAGCTCTCTCTATCTCTATATATATGTATATCTATAAGAAGTTACTAGCAAAGAAAAGAATATATATATATATATATCAGAAAATAAATAAATAAATGTATCTGTCCGTCTATAATAAGTTTCAAGAAAATAAATACATTTTTTTTAATCAATGTCCCATACTAACAAAAGCAGTTAATGGCACTGTAGAAAGAAATTGTGTTAGTGTTTGTGAATGACCAAATTTCTAAGTAAAGATTTCATAGAGCAAGTGAAGCACAAGGAGGTGTAATTATTTAAGTTAAATATCAAGCACTCCATACAATGGCAGCTGCGGGGTGGTTGTGGACTGTAATATTTGTGCGTGTGTTCCTTTTTAATTCCGATTTTAAATTTGATATCCATCTGACAGTCACGAAGACTTTTTCCCTTTTTATTGGAAAATTCAATTGAAACTTTGTAATATCTTGGTTGGCCATGTGGTGGAGTTTGGAGCCCGTTTTTAAAGCTTAGATATATTATTTCCAGCCTTACACATTAGTGTATCAGGATTGACAGCATTTGTCATCATTCAGCAGGAAGTTTTTGAAGAAGAAATAAAATTATTAATAGTTGTGGTATACTAATAATTCAAGATAGGAGCCTTGAGATAGGGATATCTCTCAGTGTTTTTCAGATATATGAATTTAAGATGTCTGTACTAGTTTAGAATTGAGAAATATCTCTATGAAATCATCCAAGTTGTTAAGCAATGGTGACACTGTATCCTTGTTAAGAAAGCTGCCATTCATTCAGATCACAAGCCTCTTTAATTATTGCACACTCAACGCTAGTTGGAGAATGCTACACACAAAGTGGATGAATAACAGTTTCAAGTAAGGCAAAGACAACAAAGTGGCTATCTGCTTTGGCAGACCTGTAGCCGCCTTACTTCTCACAGTGTTCAACACTAGAGGCCACAACCCAATGGATTGGGTCTCTCACTTCACAGCAGAACCAGATTTTGCACTCACCTTCAATGCTCTTTCTTTGGGACAGAGGTTGATGACAAGTTACTCTACAAGCTTGGGCATGTGCACATTCTTTGAGGTACATCTGGCACAAGGCTCATATGGGAATGACACTACAAATCATCAGGACATTTTGTAGTGACAAATATGTTGGCAACATTCTGTCAAATTTCTGCTGGCCAACATGCACATCGACATTGAGGCTCACATCATGGCTTGTCCCTTGCAACCACAGGAGTCTATGAACCACAATTTAGTTCTGTACACACCTCTTTCAGTTCTGTTCAAGCCATGGGAGTCTATCAACATGGATTTTTTTTCAGGTCTGCCTGCAACAAGCACCAACATGACTACATCTTTTTGTGGTTGTGGATTGGTTCTCGAAGATGACAATCATGGTAGCATGCATGAAAGCAATCAATGCACATGAGATAACCAGCTCTTCTTCTAGCACATTTGGATGTACATTGGGGCACCTCTCTCCACTGTATCTGACTGGAATCCTCGGTTAGTTATTTTGCAAAATTTGTGGGATATGCTTCACCTCTTTCAGTTCTGTTTAAGCAATGAGAGTCTATCAACATGGATTTTTTCAGGTCTGCCAACAAACAAGCACCAACATGACTGAATCTCTTTGTTGTTGTGGATTGGTTCCCCAAGATGGCAATCATGGTAGCATGCATGAAAGCAATCAATGCACATGAGACAACCAGCTCTTCTTCTAGCACATCTGGATGTACATTGGGGTATGTCTCTCCATTGTATCTGACTGGGATCCTCGGTCAGTCATTTTGCAAAATTTTTGACAGTTCGACAACTTTTTATTCTTAGCCCAATGGTCAAATTGAAGTGGTGAATCACATACTCAATTGCTTCGAATGTATAATAGTTCTATTCTGCAATAATGTTCATTCAACATACCCACAAAAGGGCTATTCACAGCTCTACTGTCACAGTCCATTTCAGACATGCTAGGGATTTCATCTTGCAGCACCTTTTGACATCGCCTTCTATGCACCCACAGTTTCAAAGACCAGCACAAAGACCAAAGAATCCATCAACAAGATGGCAATCATGGTAGCATGCATGAAAGCAATCAATGCACATGAGACAACCAGCTCTTCTTCTAGCACAGTTAGATGTACATTGGGGTACCTCTCTCCATTGTATCTGACTGAGATCCTTGGTCAGTCATTTTGCAAAATTTGTGGGATATGTTCCACATACATGTAGACAGGTCTACAACATTTCATTCTTAGCCCGATGGTCAAATTGAAGTGGTGAATGACACACTCAATTGCTTGAATAGACAACAGTTCTATTCTGCGATAACATTTATTCAAGATACCCACAAAAGAGCTATTCACAGCTCTACTGTCACAGTCCATTTCAGACATGCTATGGATTTCGTCTTGCAGCACCTTTTGACATCTCCTTCTACACACCCACAGTTTCAAAGACTAGCTCAGTGACCAAAGAATCCATCAACCCAAAACATATTAACCTATTCAGCATGATGTGCCAACACTTGCTTTTATAGATTGTTGACAAGTTTTGGCTTCTTCTTCAGAAAGAACACGTCAAATGCCTTCACTGCAAGATCAGCCATTGTGCTATGGTCCTTTATGACATCTTGTGTACTGCTGGTGAGAATGCCTTCATTCTAGAACCTCCTTCGTAATTGGGAATGCATCTGGTATTCAATGTTGTGCATCTGTCCATCCTTCTGATTTGGACCATGTGTACCTCAGTCCAGCCGAGCATGCTGCAATCATTGATTCTACCTTCATTTACTTTTGGCGCAATGACCACAAGTTTCTCTGATTCATGAAAACGAGGAAGTTCGTAGATCAGGTTAAGTGGTACATACAATAATAGTTCCAAATGCAATTTTTCTGCAACTGGCCACCCATGCAATAGGTACTATTGCTTTGTAAGAAAGGGTGAATGATCAGAGCATTCTCAATACTCTTATGATTGGGTCCTCAACTTCCCAAGACTCTTGCACACCTTTCCCAAGATTTTTAAGACATTTGCATTCCTGCACTGCACTTCTGGCCATACCTTTGTTATGAAACGTTTCTTTCATTGCATGAATCTCGCTTCATTGCTCCTTCCCTACTTTTCTCCGAGTCTCCTGCTTTGCGCAACTCCATTCCTTATTCGCACGCCTCTCCTGCCTTGCACACCTCCACTTCCTCTTTGAGAACCTTCACTTCCTTGCACACCTTCAGCCATTCTTTGTGCACCTCACAACTTTGCACTTCCGGCAAATGGCACCAAAAATCAAATTGTGAGCTTCCTGGGCTCGATGTGTGCAACATCACAAACTTCTTCACCTTAAGGGTTTGTGTCGGAAGGCAGATCAATACGTCATCTTGCAAGATCGTTGACGGTCATGTAGAGGGTGAATTTGTTGGGCAAACAAATGGTCTGCATGATGTGAAGTATTGTACTATATTCTTGCTTTCAGTAGAATAGGACAACTATGAAGATAGGAGATAGTAATACAGTTTTGCAACTTTCTAAATGCCAGTACAATCCTTCACAGGATTTATTCAGGTATGCATATGCATTGTACATTTCCACTTTTTTTCAGTGTAATAGAAGTGCACCTTGCTCCAATATATTCCTGAATGCATAATGGGTATTCTGCATCTGTTTGTTTAGATTCCGTTGCATGTTCTAAAAGTCTCAACTCTGATTGAGCAGGTTTGTCTTAGTCTTAGGTTGTCCCCTGCTTACCTCTTGAACTGGGTTTGGATCATGGCTGGAAGCAAAGAGATGTATATAGCATCTTTTCATGATGTTTTGCTTGACACGATGGAATACAATGGGAAACCCATCAATCATTTGAGGAAATTCAGTATAATCAAAGATGATAAAATTTGTAAGAAAGATGAAAGCCTGTTCTTGGAGAACGAGTTTTCTTATTGTCATTGCTTGATTTCCTTAACACTTGTCTGTGTATTTTTATGTAGCGAAGTGCTTCGAGGGAAGTGATCTTCTCCAACAACGTAAATGATTCAACAAACACTCTGGATCCAAATATTTCTACAGTTTGTGCCGAGTCCCTATGACATATGCTAGTTGTTTTCCTAATGCTGGCTGTTTTCGTAACAGTTCATACGGAAACCTTGTGAAATTGCTCTTATTGCAATATCAATATCTATATCTCGGAGTCATTCTGTCCAGCAAGAACTAAAATATATTTAGTTGAAAATTTACTTTCGCATATTCACCTCTAGTAAAAGTCAAGTGCAGAAGAACATCTTGATAGAAACTTACATAGCTTGCAATTGATGGAAGCACAATGAGACATGGTTCTGTATTATTTTATTTGATGACTTGTTATGGTAATGAGAGTTTTGCCGATCAAATATCCATCTTTGTGACTGGTAGTTGGTCTTACTCTAGACAAATATTGAGTATGCTGATTCATGTGGCTACTTCCTGGCTAATTCCCGACTTAGTCATGATGTTGACTTTATATTTGTGGACCATATCGCCATCCTTATCTTGGAGCAGCTTAGATTTTAAGTTCATTTGAATTTCTGGATATTTGTAAATAACCAGTGTAAAGGGTTGGATTTTGATGATTTATCAGTACCAGAACCCTAGGAAACATAGGGAGAGTAATTATGACCTGGTGGAAAGATCAAACCAGATATGATGATCACGCAACAGAATGCTAGCTACTGACAAAAGAAAGGGTTTGCACTCACACTTCTGATATTGGCAAATATGCTTCATTCACTATTTGCTGAAGTGCAGGTGCATCTCTTTTTGATGTAGCTAGAATTTGTAATTGTTGTAGATTGCTCTCTTGTTCCGACTTTAGGAGGTGTTTCTTAACAATGAAATAATTGTTGTGAAATAGAACACTGAATATCTAATCAACTGGTATGCAGAAGTTTTGTATATTTTGTGACAGCAGCCAATTGTATTTTTGGGAGTCCCAAGATGCAAACCATTATAAAACAGAATAAAGGATATAGAAGTTGATGGATTAGCTTTAAGGATTCGGTTTGGATGCATAATGCTTCCTACTTGAAAGCCAAACAGAGGAACACAATGTCGGTGCAACTGATGAAAAATTATTGTATGCCTACATTTGGGTGGGATTTGTGAGAAATGTTAATGATTTTTCCTTGCTGAACATAGGCTTATAGTTGAACCTGGTAAAGTTAGTTACAGTATTGAAAGAAATTTCAAAGGCAGTCTTAATTTGGAGGTATGTTGAAGTCTGATGAAGGCGAAGCCAGTGCAGTGCATAGACTTGTTCTTAGTTGATGCTTATTGCTATTTCCTGCAATTTTTGGACATATAAATTCTTTTTTCCTATATGCATATTTACATTCTGGTAAGGAGTGAGGTGAACAACCCATGCATTAGTAACACCGGGCCCAAAGGGAATGAAGGGTCAAAAGTGAGCTACTTGTTTAGCATCCATAGAAAGTGCACAACGTACATAACAAAAACCATAGGCACGAGGAAAAACTTTTTAAGAACCACATATTATTGCCAAAACTAATGAGACTTCAGTTTATGTAGGTCTGCAATAGCATGCCTACTGTCAAGAGACAAAGAGGCAGGCACCTTTTCAGTGCAGGCTTCATTGAAGTTTTTCTTTACTGTGTTTGATTTTTGTATTTTTTTTGTCTAGTGATGACAAGGATTGATTGCTGCATGTGTAATATCCGATTACAGAATGACGAGTAAAAATATTAATTGTTCATTTACTGAGGTATCCCAGGGGTTTAGCCGTACAGTGAAAGGGTGGTAAACAACAATCTCATTGATCGTATCCAGGATGGATTTAGGTGGAGATGGCAGGGACATGTATCATATACTAAGCTTCACGATTTATTTTGATAGGCATGTCTGTACTGTATTTTGCTTTGTGGGTTGCCAATATAAAAACCTTTGAGCTCTGAACAGGAAAGCTTCGTTTCTATAAGTTTAATGCATGCTGTAACATATCCTAGGGTCCCCAAAAGCTACTGTGTCCATATCCTTGTTTCTTAGCATTTAGTTCTGTCTCTCACCCTATAGGCAAGAAAATTAGACATTTTTTTGTTTTTCGTCTCCTACGGTAGTTGCCATTGGCATGTACTTGTCCTTTTACTCTCTAACCTCATGACATTATTTATTAGAAGTCATTGGCATTTCCTCTTTAATTGTTGCCTCCAACGAGAAAACTTTATGGGCTGGTGGGGTTGAGTAGAGTATATACATATACTTTGTTAACGTTGTAGTGTTAACTACACATCCATCTTCTCCTGCTCCTTAAATGGACGATCTTATGGGTCTAATATCAATGTTATAGCTCTCTACTGCTCTTTGAAAATGGATTATTTCTGTGGTGTAATGTTTTTGTCACTCTCTTGAGATTTCAACTTAGCAGTCGTTGTAGGGCACTAATAGGAGTGCTCTAGATTGCAGACTGCATTTGGTAGCATTTTGAATGGGGAAAACTGCATTTCAGGGCAGAGAGCTAATTGGCTTTATGAAATTCTTGTCACTATATAGGGCTTCTCTAGATTGCAGACTGCATTTGGTAGCATTTTTAGTAGGGAGTAGTTATCTGAATCTCGGGGACGGAGATGGAAGGGTGTGGTTTCCGGGATGGCAAAAAATTTCCCAAATTTCGGGGACGGCAAGGGGACGGATATTAAAATAATAGATAAAAATTAATATTTAAATATTTTAACTTTATTCAATGAAATTTAGGGATTTAAACTATATTCAATGTATTTTAGGTACTCTCAAGATTATAATTTAATGTTCTTGGTAAAAATAACAGCTTTTAAAAAGTAAAAACATTAGAAAACTTTTGAAAGATTTTTAAAAATAGGGGGCGTCACCTTCAAGTCCCCAAAATGTTCGGGATGTCGCCAAGATTTAGGGGACACGTCCATGCGTAACACTGAGAAAGCATTGCAGGGCAGATTAATAATCAACTGAAATAAAGTTGCAAGAAAGCCTATTACGAGAGCCAAATAACATTAGTACATCTTATGATCCAGATCCTGGGAGATATCTGGTGCATCCCACTCTAAATTGCTGGATTTGAGTTCTGTAATATGTAGGAAAAGATTACGAACAAGAAAACAGAAACAAAATTAACATTCTTCTATAAATCAAAAGGACAAATATAGAACTGTAGCAGAATTTTATTAATCTTAACATTCTGTACATATGCTATTGTCTCCGTCCCCTGTCTCTATCTAACTCAAATTTATGTATGCACATATGTATAACCATGTTGCGGAAGGCAAAGGAACCACTACCACTTGTCCACCAACTTATCTGGTGATCACTTGTGCTCTATTTATTCTTTTATTTGTCAGTTTTAAACTTATACTGATAACTGATCCAAATGAAATTGTTCTTATATATGAATGAAACTGTTTCATTATGAATGTTGTATTCAACCGTTGAATTGATTGAGCTTTTTTTTTCCTATTTCTCATTTTCATGTCCTGAAATGTCAGAAAATAAGAACGAATGCATTTTAATTTCAGAGTCTTGGAATGAGTTGAGTTGTGCATTTAATAATGCACCTACATCACACCTGCCTTTAATGGAGCTTTCTTGTTGATAAATGAACAATCTGGATTGAGCTGAATGGCAAGTCAAGAGTCATCCCATCCTTCATGTCCTCTGTCTATCAATTCAAGGAATTGTGATATTTCTTTTCTTCATCTTCTCGTGCTTTTTTTTGATATGCATGCCTTTTCCTTTGTGGTGTAGGGGTTATGCGTTCAAAGGGGTTCGAGTATTTAAAGGAAAAATGCCCTTTGCTTCAGTCAGAACTATTAAAAACAGTTGCCGGATTCGAGGATGATTCGACTTCAAGTAGTGGAGGAAAGAGTAGGAGTGTCTGGGCCCAACTTTCTGATGGTACTGATATTAATGGCAGGAGAGTAAGGTCAAGAACTTAGCAATGAGAACTTTGATTGACACGAGGATTCCTGTAAGAATAATTAACTTGAGACATTAACTGGTACTGACTTTCTTTGGTTGTGTGTGCTTGTGCATACCGAGATGCCTATATACTGGATAGATGAAATTGAATCTGGGAATCATTGTAGCTGTTTTAAGAAGGTACATCTGTACGTGCTTTAATATAAGAATGCAAATTTTCATGTTTATTATTGTTCTTTGCTTTATCAGAAACTTTGACCAAACTCAACTAAGGGTTACATAAAATTGTGGCCATATCTTAATGCTCTGTATCTGCTAGAAGGGCACATTAGAAGGTTATGTAATGAGTGTTTAATTCACAATTGGAATGAATGACACACAAAAACTGTAACAATTATAAGAAGAGAACATTTTGGTGGTTTATTCCTGCATTTGTTGGTGTGCAAAGATTTTGCTACTGGTGATGGCTTCATAATTAATAAGATTGGCTTCATAACATTAGATGGAATAGCGAGATTCAAAGTAAGAATTCCAGAAATGTTGTAAACACTAATAAAGTTCAAATATTTAACTTAAAATTGAAAATAGCAATTGCCCCTCTTATGAAGGGGACCCTCTTATTAACCCTTGTGTAAAAAACGGGGAAAAGAGGAATACCCATGTATAGGGGATGTAAATTGTTAAAAACACTTAGCTTACAATATGTTTTTTTTTCTTAATTTCGATGATTGCATTTATTTATCTGTGCAGAATATGATGTGAAGTGACCATTGAAATATATATGGTATTCTTGATTTTCTTTTTTAAAATTAATTAATTTGAACGAAACAAAAGAATGTAAATTCCAAGTGAAATATTTGAAGAATGGAGGACACCGTATTTAACGATTTTATGCCAAAAAGATGAAGAAGCACATATTCTAGTAAGTTTTTTTATAACCGAGGCTAATTGTTTTATATATTTTTGTTTGGAGTGATTGAGGAATTTACTAAACACAGCATTGCATTTATAATGTTTCGAATGTTGTACACACAAATTTCTCAATGCCAGGTCTTTAAATGTTTGTTTCAAATTAGAAGTGAACAAGGGATGATAAATATGGATTATACATGTAAATGCTTAAACATAGTTAATATATGGAAGATAAAGCTTATTATAATAACGATAATTGATCATTGTAATCTGAATTAGGAATAATGGTACATGTTTTGTATTTTGTTATTGGTTATGGATATTGCTAGTTGCAAACAGATTAAAAATATTCTTTGTAAGTCTGAATTTTTGTTTGAAATATAGACTAAATTAAGGATAATATAAATTTTATTTGACTTAAAATTTTTATTGCTAGATGCAAATAAATGTATTGTGTTTTTGTTCGAGTGCTCTACTTCGTGGTGAAAATGTCACATTCGTACTTCGTGTTTTAAAAGTTTTGATATATAGACTAAGTTAATGATAATTTTGTTTGAAAATAAAGATTAAATTAATGATAACATATAATTTATTGACTTAGAATGCTTATTGCTAGATGCAAATAAATTTAATGTGTTTTTTTAATTTGACTGCATTACTTTGTGGTTAAAATATCACATTTGTGCTTCGTGTTTTAAAAGTTTCTAATTGATTCTCTTAACATCATCGAAAGAACTTCCATATTTTATGTTTTGTTTGTAATTAATTTCTTTGAACAATTAGAAAGGGAATTCTAGAAAGGAGTATCAAACTAGTGGCATCATATTATGTTATTTGTTGACCTTTCTTTGATATGTTGCTTGACTGTGTGTTAATGTTATTTATTGATCTTTCTATGACAGGAAGTGTATTGTTGTTCCTCTTTACTTTTTATCTATTTTTACTTTCGCAAGACACGGCAAATAGAAGATTGAATTTGCTTAAAATTAAAATGTTTATTAAATTTTAATTTATTGGTTTTTTTGGCTGGACGAGAAGGTTTTATACAAAGTTCTTTGCCCCACTGTTAGCTAAATGAAGTGATCTTTTATTTTCATTAGATAAATACCAAGTTTTCAACAAAGTGGAAGTGTAACCACCTTCATAAGCATATCTACATTCATTAAAATAAAAGATTTAATTGTAAAACCAATAGCTCCCATGAACAAAACTCCTTGCAGGCCAAAACAAAAGATTGCAGCTAGAAACTACATCTACAAGGGCCTATTGGCCAAAGGTACCTTGAGATTGTGTTGTACCTAAAGCAGCATCACTATTTAAGTTGCCACTACAATATTTGTATTGTATCAGGCAAGACCATAAGTTTTCCATCGTTTTGCCAAGGTTCGGGTCCTTACGACATACATTCGGGGTGAGCGTAGCCCTATCTATATATGCCCCTACTCCACCCCCATCCCCATCCCCACCACCAGACTCTCTATATATGGCATACACAAGGGCTTATTGGCTATACATACTTAAGATTAGATCATACTGAAAATAATACCACTATTTAAGCCGCTACCATAATATTTCAAATGGATTGGCAAGAGCACAAGTTTTCCATCATTTAACCTTTGTCCTTGATTGCTACTTTTGGTAGCTCTTCATTTTACCACATATTGGCTATAAGCACTTCAATCCAAGCAATACCACTATGTAAGCCCCGCCATAATATTTCAAATGGATCGGGCAAGAGCACAAGTTTTCCATCATTTTGCCTTTGTCCTTGATTATTAGTTTTGGTAGCTCTTCATCGTTTACCACCTTTTGTCAAGATTTGAATAGCCACACACTCATCTATAGCTCCTTTGTCAGTGCATAGAGTCGCTTCAATATAAAACTTGTACATGATGGGCCCATTCAAGGGTTCAACCAATTCCCATTTTCCTTTTCACCAACTACTTCCTCAATTGCCTTAAAGATCTAAGTTCTTTCAAGCGCTTTCTTTATTTTATCTCTTTTGCTAGAGTTTGGTGAAAAACAAGTAAAGGTTGCGACCAATAGATATTTAGGATTTTTGCTTAGCTTTGACCTCCAAGTCTTGGATATAATTTATCGTCTCATTATTGATGTCTTGTTCTTGCTTAAAAGCTCCCTTTCAAAGATTTAAGCTCCTCCACCAAAACTTGGAAAACTCCCAAGGCTCTAGTGGGGATTGAGTTCAATATATGAGAGTAGCCAAACATCCATTCAAAGATAAAATATCACAGAATTGGTTGTGTTTGTAGGTTCAATTCTCCACAATCACGAAATTATTGTTAGGAAATCACTATATTAGTGCTCCATTAAGTTTTATTATGGTAGACAATTATATTGTTATGAGTTGTTTTAACAACTTATGTGTATAGAAAAATAGTTAGAGCTACCTCCTTGTTTATAGGAGAAGCTTAAACTATAAAATGTATACAACATTCCGTATGCGATATAGAGAAGAAATTTTTGTGTTTTGTACTTTGTGTAAATGCATACGAAATTCTTCAATTATTTCACTTCCCACCGTTATTAACCAAGTAGTTATGCCCAAGGAAAAATCAAATCAAAGCTAATATGTATTGAAGAGGCATTGAATAGCATATTCAAGCAAAGTCTTGGATATAATTTATCATCTCATAATTAATGTCTTCTTCTCACTTAAAAGCTCCCTTGCAAAGATTTAAGCTCATCCACCAAAACTTGGAAAACTCCCTATGCTCTAGTGGGGATTAGTTCAATATTCGGGAGTAGCCAAACACCCATTCAAAGATAAAATATCATAAAATTGGTTTTGTTTGTCATTTCAATTCTCCACCATGGAATTGTTTCACTTCTCACCAATATTAACCAAGTAGTTATGCCTAAGGAAAAATCAAATCAAAGCTAATATATGTGGTGAAGAGGTATTGAATAGCATATTCAAGTAAAGTTCGAGGATTTATCTTGAGAAGTTCTCATTTTCAGTCATCTCAGCTTTTATCAATAACATGAGCAAAAGAAAAAAATGAATATAAAATGGGGTAGGGGAAAGAGAGGTATTGTAAGCGAGGAATATGATGACTAGCATCACCTACCTACAAGGCATTGTAATGTTTGAAGCATACTATTGACTTGCCACATGAAAGAATTCAAGGGAATGTAGGAAACCCCAAGATTTTGTTAGAAAGAGGCAACTTAATAATCTATAATCAACCCTAGATGCTAGTATCTTGACATATCCTTATATAAATCTTATTACCTAACCATTGACTCCTTGAAAAGTTTAAGATATGAGACAAGGTTTTTAACCCATCTTGGAGTTAGCAACGAGTCTATGGATCATTAGTTTTTCTATAACAAGGAACAAAGCTTCTTGATCAAGTCACTAATTTGTCTAGAGATCCATTTAACTTTCAATTCTAGGTTAACATTCACTTCACGACACTAATAATCTTTGAATCTCTTTCACCTTTTACTTGGGTAATGTTGTAACGCCGCGAAGATGACGCTCACGGCGACGACACGCCAAGAACTTGCGTTCCACAACATACAACCTGAAATTCCGACTAATTTTTTTTTTTTTTTTTAAAAATTTTATATAAGGGGAGAGGCAACGCTCTCCTCCCAACCAAGATACCCAATGGAGAAGAGAAGCCATCCTCTCCATTGGCCCCCGAGCCCCAACCACATCACAATGGGAGAGAATTCAACTCATGGCAACTACAAGCTTCCACATAACTAAACATAACATTTCACATGCATTCCATAATCCTTCAAAACAAGAGAATCAACAACACAACAAGAGGGAAAACAATCACAACAAGTCACAAGGCTTACCAAGAAAGCCACAAGAGTAAGACATATGGGGAGGCCACTTATGCCTCCCAATGGGTATGGGTGCCACCTAAAAGCCTCCAATGCAAACACAATACCCCTAACAACTCTTATGCCTCCCTCAAGTACCCCTTATCCCTCCATTCACTCTTATGCCTCCCTCAACTCTTATGGCTCCCTCAAAGTAAAACAAGAAGAAAATGCAAGCATTTCTCTTACAAGGTGGGCACCCAACCCAAACTCCCTCCTCAAGAACATGATCTCTTATGCCTCCCTCAAATAAACTCCCCATAGTCTCCTCCCACTCCCAACTTAGGCATTCTACCCATTCCCAACAAGCATTGCAACAACAAAATTCAACACAACATATGTACTCATTCATATAACAAAAGAAGAAAACATAATACAACAAAGGTGAAGCTCCTACCTTTCCATGGTAGAGCTTGCTCCAAGTATGAAGTCTCAAATCCCTCCAAGATCAAGCAAGCATCCACAAGCTCTCACAAAATTCCCACAAGTATCAACAAGCTCCAAAAATCCACAAACTCCTTCCAATTCCTCTCCTCTCCAAAATACACAAGACTAAAAATGAAACTTCCAACCCCCAAAACAAACAAGAGGATCAAATAAATAGAGAAAAGAGAGGGAGGGATGATGTGGCTCCAAGTAGGATGCCACCTCCTTTTCCCTCCACTCCACATCATTTGGTCAACATCAAATTCCAATGCACCATTAATAAGTGGTTGAAAGAAAGGCAAACACCTTACACACTCCAACTAAGCCCACTCCCTCAAAGGACAAAATTAAATTTTGAAAGAAAGTGCAATTAATATTTTACCCTTTTATCCCCCCAAAACACCTAAAAGACCCTAAATTTGGTCTTCCAACCCATAGGTAGGGTTGGCATGGGGTTTTAAGAGGTGTGGGACAAGTTTGACTTGTCCCACAAGCTTTGAAATTTGGCCTCCAAGGCCAAATTCGAGTTTCCCATGTGGGGTAGAGTGTGCTACACTCCAAACTCAAACACACATCAATCCACACAAAATCCCAAGTAAATCAAATCCTAATAAATGAACTCTCTTAGGTCACATCTTTTAGTTAGTTTAGGACAATTTCAAATTAACTTAATTAACCCACTACAACCCATGGCTAACAAAGGGGTAAACTCCAATCCAAGGAAAATGAATAATAACATAAGTAAAATTTCACTTACTAAGAGCAACACATACTAACATAATAAAAGGAAAAAATTAAAACAAAACAGCACATGATCCCTAGGTCACAATTTTCCCTTTACCAGGATAATTCTAACACACACAATTACTTGTTGCCATGGTGACCTTAGCTGGATTCTTCTCGAATTCCGATGTGGTTGGTCTCCACTCCCCTTATTTTGTTGTGAATCAAGCAAACTATGGAGGAGCCACCTTGTTGATATTTGGAGCATTGGAACCTTGTTGATGATAATGTGAAACCACTATGTAGTTTTACCCACCTTGAGTGGAGGAAAAATGTAATATTACTTTGTATTTTAGCTTCCATTATTGCAAATTTGTTTCCACATGAAGTAGGAAATGTTGTAACAAGATTTTGAAGGAAAGTTGTATTGAAATGTTAGTAATTCTTACTCTAAAACTTATTGGAAATGTTGTTGAACTCTTTTGTGGAATGTTGGAAAGAAATTACAAAAGAAAATATATTAAATTTTTGTTTTGTTACTTGAAAGTGATGTATTGGAAAGGTTGGAAAAATAGTGCATTATCTCTTCTTGTATAGTTGATGGAAAGACTTAAGTTTTTAAATGGCTTTTAATATGCCAATGATGTAGAAGGAGATCTTAATGCAAAAGTACTAAACTTAATGAGTTAATTACCCATATTTCCTCAATGTTTGATAAGGAAACCAATATTGTAAATATTTTTCATATGTAAGTATTATTTAAACTAATGGATTTACTATTATTAGATTTTTTTACTAATAACAACATACTATTAATTTCCCCCTTATTTATAAGGTATATTCTTGTAAATCACATGACCCAATAAATGATACCAATGGAATATATAAATAAATATACGTATGTATAGTTATCCCGGTGCCTCCCAAGGTCTACGCGTGTCCATAGAATTGCATCTCTTTTCATTAAACTTCCATACTCATATTTAGATTCAAATCCATATCCATCATACAAAGATTGTGCTCCTTCTCTCTGTAACAACTTCTCCATTAAACATCCTTTCCAAAAAAAAGAAAAAAAAAAATTTAGTCGGAATTTTATGTTGTATGTTGTGGAACGCAAGTTCTTGGCGCGTCGTCGTCGTGAGCGTCGTCTTCGCGGCGTTACAAATGTTTTAGGCAAACACCAATTTTAGTGTTTTGATCGAAGTTTAAACATAAGCTTGGTTTGGTTGTTGCCCTTGGAAATAAAAATAACAAACGCTTTGATGAAGGCTTGTTTATCATCCTGATATATATAATAGACACTTACCTCTAGGCGTCCCCATGGTCTCCTTAAGTTTTATTGTTTGATATAAACACGCACACACACACACACACACACACACACGAACACACACACATGCACGCACGCGCATGCGCACACGCACACACACGCGCACACGCACACACACACACGCGCGCGCGCGCACGCGCATGCACACATGCACACATCTATTTATAATCCAAATTTCAACATCTATCCTTATGCCTCCTATGTTCTTTCTTATGTAAATGAGGGTTGGCGTTGGAACCCTCACCCTTAAATGAACCAAAACACGAGGTCATCATTGGAAATTAAACATCAAATTTTATCATCTAGTGAAATTGAGGTTGAGCTAAAATAATAAAAGAAGGATAACTATTACCTAGGAACAATATGCAAGGACACAAAAGTATAATATGATGCTGTTGCTTTGATTTATTGCTCCAACGAAATGATGCCTTTCTGACATATTGACGGTGGAAACTAAAAATGAAATGCAAACTAAGCATGTTCATCAAAACACTATGTTGAGTGTATAATTGTAGAAGGATAAACACTCATCATGTTGAGAGCATAACACTTGACATGAACAAGCCGAATAAGAGATAAATGTAGCGAGTAATAGGGTTAATTGATTCCACATCACACAACCTAAGTGGAAACTATGAAGTAGTAGGGAGTACGATATGTT
The DNA here is from genome assembly GCA_018340775.1 of Taxus wallichiana var. yunnanensis. Classification (NCBI taxonomy): domain Eukaryota; kingdom Viridiplantae; phylum Streptophyta; class Pinopsida; order Cupressales; family Taxaceae; genus Taxus; species Taxus wallichiana. The sequence continues at coordinate 942,315,287 of CM031239.1, read as the reverse complement.
CTTAAAGAGGATCCAACATAACACAAATGTTAGTTTGCACTAGAGACAACCCTTTCCTTACTGATACCCAAATTGAAGAATTTACTATTTTTTCTAAAACAATGCTTCCAACAAATAGGGTTGAAATTAAAGATCTTGTAAGAAAGTCTCCACTCATGAAAAATATTATCCAATATCAAATTAGAATATGAATCCTTTGTCATGAAATTCATCGAATCTTGAATTACCATAGTCCCTAAATTTCAAATCCTATGGGATTGAGCCAAGCTGTAGCTCTTCCACCAAACCCTCTTGCTTCCTAAAAATTATTGGTGTTGGGTCCATAGGTTAAAGGTAAAGGATCTCTTGAAATTGTACGAGAAATCTTGAATAACATCCTGGGGTCCTTGTCAAGCTCAAGTTGCCTTTACATGCACCATAATAATTAAGTTCAAATGAGTTTACCATGTCATAAACCCGAAAAGTGTGTTAGATTTTGTGTCAAAAAGCCGAAATAAGCAAAAAAATAGATGCATGGTGGGGCCTAAAGTAATTTATGTCATACCTTAGATTTTTTTGGCATTTTGAAGTTGCCACTTCTCCATGTCAGGATATTTTTCAAAAGTTTATACAATTTTTTTGATGCATCTTGTATCAAACCCTCAAAATGTTTTAGAGTTAACTATATTTGGAAGGAGAAGTTCGAATTATTAGATATTTGACGAGAAAATATGCGTCAACATTTATGTCAATGTTTTTACTAAATATTTTCTTTGAATCCCATTTTAAAAAAATATGGTGCTTTTTTGTAGTAGAAATACTTCTTGTCTAGTATTTTAAATGTTGTTTATATTTTAAAATGTGGTTACATTTTATTATCTTTTGCCATTTACAAGTAGTATTTATTAAAATTTGAACACCGTAAGGACCACTTGGGAAATGTTGTTTAGCCCCTTTAATCAACATTTCATTTTTCTACACCTTTACATATATATTTTAGTCCCTCTTATTTCCATTTGAGATTGGTTTATTTGGTAAGATTTTGCAAATTTTGGTTTTGTTCAAAATAACAAGCTTTTCTAAAAGAAAGCAATTAAAAGTGATTTTGTCTATTTTTAAAAAAGTATTCAAGTTTTTAAAGTTAGGATGTTGGTGTGTTAGAATAAGTTTATTTCCATGTACGCGTGTGTTTTAGTTATTTTGTGATTTTAAAAGTTTTGGTAACCCGAATCTAAACTTAGAATAGAAGCCAATAAAAAAGAGCTATGTATGTAAATACTAGGAGGAGGCGGCGTATCATCCTTTAATAGTTCCTAAACATGAGGTGCATTGGAAGGAGGATTGGGAGCCACCCAAGTTTGTATCTTCATCTCGATTTTAAGAGTTACCAACTTGAGTCAAAAAAATAAGAACCCCACACCCAAGTGCTAGAGGAACTACTTGCCTTTGTTCTCTACACCGAGGAAGAGCATTGAGACAGCCCACAATTGATTTGCCTCATGTTGAAGGCGGTAGGATCTATCTACCCCATTGAGGAGGAGGAAAGGAGAATTGATTCAACAAATGACTACGACAACGTCTACGGGAGGGTGGTGGTGGTGAACCTTATGGAGGTGGTCTAGTGGAACTTCACTCATTTGAGGGAGAATTCCCTTAATGGTGGAGAAGCTTTTGCAAATGTTGGAATTCAAGTGCATCTTTTCGCTTGAGCTTGTATTTATAAATACGAGTTAAGAGGTTATATTTTTTGGGGATTAATAACGAGTTCCAATGAAATTGTTTCATTATTGATGATAGATACATTTATGGACTTCCATAATTAAAACAAGATAACAACACAAAATAAATTCCATAAGAAATTAACATAATCAAAGCTAGTTCATAGGATCACAAAAAAATCAATCTCAAAGAAAAATGCTTTGGTTGGAAAGGTTGAAAGAGATTATGGATCCAATGCTAGGTTGGTGAGCCTGAGGACAAAATCAAATGGTGTGTTTAAAGGATTTAGATTGAGCACAAGCTATGAATTGCACATAAAGGAAAAAGTGACTACAAGTGTTATCCCTAGGATAAACTTTGTAGGTAAGGCACCAAAGAAATAAGGCTAATTTAGGGTAAAGTCTTGTAGACAAAATTTTGTTAAGCCATGAAAGCCAAGTCCAAGGGAAGGACTTTAAATTCTAGCATTTGTTTAATTTACATAACGTCAATCGAAAGGACTCGTAATTTGATATAGAAACATGAAAGACCGACATTCAAAGGTCATGTCAAAATTCCATGTCCACTTGAGATTTTGAGTCACCGACTCAAAGGATTTCCAAATTATTTTGGTAATAAAGGACCCCTTGAATTTTTCATGCATGGTAATGATCATGATTGTGTGAAATCCTACATTTTTCTAAAATGGTTTTCCATAAGGGGCACCAAATGATATGTAATTTCATAAGAGAATGGTCTAAGTCTCTTGTCCTTCCACACATGCACAACTCACTTAGAAAAAGAGTTATGATTTGGACCTTTGGTGATGGACGTCAAGAACACCCAAGTGACCCTGTGAAATTCCTTAGCTTATATGTTATTGGCCCATAAGAAATTGCACAATAATTTGAGATATTATCATGAAATTTTTTGGATGGAACCTGACACAAAGAATAGTAAACATGGGTGGCATACAAGATTTTTGTACTTATCGAAATATTCCTAAGAATAAGAGTATTGGAAATCTAGTAAGAGATTTTCTTTTCCACCCGATCGATTACAAATTGCCATAAATCATATTGAGAGCATTCTAAATAAAAAAGAATGCTTAATAATTTAAATTGCTCACTCGAATATCCATATTTCTATTGGTAACATTTGTGATCCAATTAGGCGCCGGTGAGAGGATTTGACATAAATAATGTGTTTTCTCCCATTGAATATTGGATTTACAAAAGAAATCCAAACAACTAAGAGATTCTTTGAAAGAGGTCTCCTGCTCACGAGAGGGTAAGAAAGGAATTATCAACAAAATGTCCATTAATAAGTTAAATCATGCATTAGGGAGATAAATTTCGTGAGTAGACCCTCCCCTCTCGGTAGCAAGTATGTATCCAAAGGTTTCAACAACAAGGACCAAAGTCTTTGATTGTATACAAATAGGGTGTGAAATGATTATTTTTTTCTCGAATCCAAGAGCTTTAAGTATAGTTAAGATGGAAGGTCCTTCTTTGCGAGTCATATGCATTTTCAAACTCAAGTTTGAGGAAAATGGTTTGTTGTTGAGAAACTTGATCCCACTTAATACCTTCCTAGACAACAATACTATTGTTGAGAATGTATATACTATTCATGATTTTTTTAATATTTTGGACATATGATGATAGAATGGATGTGTCAAAGATGTAGAGAAAAAGCCTTGACAATTTTTTAAAGAGATGTTGAATGGAGTTATCAATCTCCCGCTAGTAAGTAATTCAAGATCACTTACTTTGGGAATAAGTTTAAGATTACTTTTATTAATAATAGTCCATAGAATTTTTTTCAAGAGATTCATTGTAAATTTTTTAAATATTTAGTTTGATAAGTCCCAAGCAAATTTATAAAACTCGCAGGAAAGCTGTTGAGACACGAAGTTGTCATCAACCATCTATTAACAATAGTTGAAAGTTCTTTAAGATTTAGATGGAAGTCACAAAGAGTTTTTATTTAAGGGATAAATTTTATTGGAACAACATCAAGGAATTTGTGTAAATCTTGTGCTTTGTCATGGCCATGGGGTGATGCGCTTGAAAAACCATTTTGTAATGGTTGAAAAAGGAAGTAGAGATATTTAGGAGGATGGTGATGTGAGCATGCACATTTTGATTGACCTTTATTTTATCTTTATCTTTCTTAAGTATGATATATTTAAAAATGAATTGGAGGCATGATATCCAAATTTCATTTAGTGTTTTTGAGCATGGATTTGATCTCCCTTGTCCTCATGCATTTCCACAAGATTTAATGTGTTTAAGATGATCCACCAAGACCTACAAGTGAGGTTTGCAATCATCAACACCTAGTTGCAGTGTAATGTTTTGGTATTGCTTTCCTAAGGTGCTATTGTACTACTTTCAAATTTATGCTCCATGTAAACTATACTAGCAAAGAAAGGTGACGGTACAAAGGATTGCACCATTCTAACAACCAATCCAACCGTGCACCACAAACAAATGTGGCATATGGTTCCACATTCGGAGATAATATTGGTGGTGGTGACATGGCTCAAATTAAGAGAGGCATTCAAAAATATTTAGTGCATGAGACTTTACTATGTCTACTATTCCATTCCAATTTGGAAAGTGATGGGGTTATGATTGAAAAGAACAATTTTTGGGTGAAAAGTGACATGTTGGTTGTAAGTCATGCACATATAAAAGGTTTCTTGGAGATCCTAACGTGGTTGAACCATTTAATAAACCCTGTTGTCATCATCTCTAAAATTGGACCATGTAAACCAAGGCATGTGTTTGAGCATTGAAATCCTCTACCATTAAAAAATGAGTTTGACAAGCTTTATAGATTTTTAAAATAGTACCATGCTTCTTACTTTCCGAAACCATTGAAAAGGAAACCATCCCTAATTGTCCTCAAGAGTATTGACCATATTTAATTGAACATAAATGAGCCAATTAGAGAGTGGTAGATTATTTTCCAAACAATTGCAAAAGTTAGATCTATCAACACCATCACTAGAAGCATAAAAATTGCAACTACCTAAAGAATGGCCATTAATATAAAATATCACCGAGATCACCCGATATAGGGGATATTACCTCGAGACAAAAATTAATCGTGAAAATTTGGGAGAGATGAGAATAATAGCTCCATCATGTCCATCTTCATGAGAGGCGGAAAAGGAAGCAACATCTAGCAAGATAAATTTCAATGCAGTTTGGAAAACATCTAAATGATCAAACCATTGACATGATGAGCACAAAGAAGATTTTTCCTAGGTGTTTTTGAGTCCTCAAACATTTGAAGAGAGAATATTCATGTGGAGGGATTTGTATAAACCTAAATTTTCACTTTTCATCTTTCATACATGTTACTAACAATTTCCCTTGTGTAGATAAGGGTCACTGATGCATCTATTTCTTGAGCGGGTGCCTTAAAGGACTTGTCAAGAATGGGGTATGATTATTCACATAATCATTATGGGTTAGAGACAATACACAAAGAGAGTATCGCTATGTGGTCCCAACCTTAGTTGTCCTTGCATTAGTTATCCTTGTCCCTTTATGTCTCATACACATTGCAATCTGACATCTTGCTTGTATCTCACCATTTGACACTTTGTTCATCCATTTCCATGATCCATGACACTTATTTTCACTTTACATGACACATTATCATCCTTGGCTGATGCCATCTCCGTGGGTGATGGTTTCGGTGTTAGGTTTCTCCCTAATTGACGCCATCACCCACAGGCAATGACATCATATATATACCTACCATATCTTGACATTTATGAAGGAAGGAAGCCCAAATCTTAGGAATTGCCATCTTCTTTACTCTTTTGCGCCAACTTCACATCTGCTCACTCAGCCCTTGGTTCATCTTGCACTTGGCTTAGCTTGGATTAGACACTCTTCTTCTTGGTTAGATTGTTTTTGTACTATTGGGTCATCTATAGTAAGTCTAGGACATGAATATGTTCCCCTTCTCCACCTAATAGAGATTCTCACTCGGTGTGGTGCTTCTCTCGAGAGATAGATGCATCAACAACCATTCCGCAGGTAAATTCTCAGTAACTCTCTTTTTCATTTTGCATAGATTAGTTCGTTTTCCCTTCCCGTTGCTCTATGTTATCTTAGTGTTATATGTATATTGATGGTAGTTAGCATAGTGCTCTTATTTGATCAGATCCTTAGCTTTCCTTTATTTACATTTCAGTCACATTGTGCATGCTTGTCTTATCCATTATCGATCTATACCTCTTCTCACCCATTTACCGATATCCTAGGAGGGTACTCTCCTCTATCTTGACTGCGGGGCCTTGGAAACCGTAGGTTTAGCTAGTGTATGGATTACTCCCCTCTGGATATGTGAACCTGGTGCCTGTTGTAGCCCCTTTAAATCTATCCATTATGTGCTGGTTCATGTGCATCTCTTACTAGTTGCCTCGAGACCCTTGTAGAATGAAAGACTTAGGAGTGCAAGTTATCGAAAAACATTCTTGGCCCACCATACATTTTTGGTGAACTTGACGTGAACTCTACAAGATTTTTGATTGAGCACAACTCGTTAAAAGTATTCATCTTAAAATTTGATCTCATTCCAAAACAAAAAATCCAGAAAACCCTAAGAATATGTCCACATAGACACCATCGCCTAGGGGCGATCTTGCCTATTTCTATCACATCTTCTTATAGTCACCTTCGGCCCCTGTGTTTACCCTCTTACACAACCGAGCTTGTTTGTTCTTGTTCCCACATTTCCTAGATGCATTCAAACCCTATTTGAGTTTTCTAGCAAGGTTTATTTTGTTTGTTTCGGTAAGTTCGTCTCACAATAACATCGGCACTGTGTGAATATTCAATAGGGCTGATTGTGTCATAAACATATATTTCTAGAACCCTGTTTTCAGCTTCCAAATTACAAAAATGTCACCTCTGAGGATATTTTTGGCACATAATGAACCCCTTGAATTTCTCCATGGGATATTCCTTTATGCCTACATCTCCTCTTCATGCTCTTAAATTCTCTAGTTCTCATCCTACAAGCACTAAACCTTCATAGGCATTCCAATCTCACTTGTACAAATCTGTTGTCCCAACCCTATCCCTATGATCAGTCGAGCAAGGTCACTCAGTAGAATGTAATGTGGTTGAGATTGAGAAAATAGATCCCAGATCCATCATTAAGAATCTTAACAACAATGAGTATTTCACCCCACAAGGATGGAGGTTTTGAAAGATATCTACGATGCCATGGAAATGACCATGCCATGTCCGAACCGGGAATACCCTATCATGATTAGAATCCTCCTTGCAGAACGATCGGGATGAATCTTCCAAAATGCCCACTAATGAACATGACAATCACAAAAAAACACCCACAAAAATGCCATTCCTCTTCTATGGATCCTAACATGGTAATAGTCAAGCTCCTAGATCAAATGGCCTTGTCCTAAGCTACCACCATAATTAGCATGATCCAAATGAAAAATCAGATGTTACAAATAGCATATCAAAATGTGGTGCCTAGCATACCTTCTTACACACTTCCCCTATTGGTGGATGTACATGGGAATCCTATTCCTCCTCCGCCAATCTGGAGCAAGATGTTACAAACTATCCAAAATGAACCTTTAGCTCCATAAATTGTTGTCATGGACTTGGGAGAGACTGTCCCTACCATCTCTTATGATAGTCCTATGGACCCCCTCTATCTTAGGACCTTTAACAACCTATACAAAGAGTGCATTCAAATGAACACCTACGCAACCGCTAAGCTTATAACAAAACTTTCATAGGAGAGGCATTAGAATGACATAATCGACTTCCTCACAACTCAAGAATTGATTTAGAAGGTTTAGTCAAAGCTATCATCTCTAAATTTCAACAACCAGATCTGCTCAAAACACCCTACAAAAATTCATAAACCTTAAGCAAGGGACACACGAATCTACCCAAGAATTTATTAAGAAATGGAAAACACTTTCCATACAAGCTAATCATAATATTGATAATAAGAGCCTATGCCAAATATTTCTTAAGGCCCTTACACCTACTCTCTAATATAAGGTCAGGTCCTTCTCTCCCAACACATTGGAGGAATCCCTCGAACAAGCTAAAAGACAAGATCATCTCATGTGTGAATTTGGATGCACTTCCAATTCATCACCTAAACTTAAAAGCACAATGCATGTAATCAACCCTTTGAATCATCAATGGAAAAGAAGTGAGAGAACATTAAGAATATCCTTGCACCTCCCTTCATACTCCTTTATCTTTATCAAGCTTCTTCAAATGCTTCCTAATCCACAAATAGTCCCCCTTTAAAAATATCCTTGCCTAAATTTAGAGGTGATCTATTTTGTTGGTGGTATGCCACTATAGGACACTCTCATAGTGATTGTAAATACCTTAGGAAAGTAACCCTTGACTTCTTCCTTGTCTCTTATTTCAACTACACTACCATGATACAAGAGCGTTACGAGAAATATAAATCTTTAGAGAGATCTCATTATAGACACCGCTTTTCGGTAAGCTTGTCCCCCATCCCCCATTCTCTCCTCTTCATCGTCATCTCATACATTCATCCCTCTCTTCCTATTTCAATTTCCCTCCTAAATACTTATTTCCCTCTCAAACCCCTTTTAACCCTCTTAATTCCTATTATAATACCTTAATCTCATCTTAATCCTAACATTATTAAACCCCATTAATCCATCCCTAACCCCATCTAATTATCCATTTACTTACCTATTATCTTAATCACCCCATTCCCATCCTAATATTATTATTATTATTATAATATTTAGTCACCCTAAAAACCTATCCACCATCCTATATTTCTACCCATAACTACCCCATTTATGACCCCTAGGATTCCACTTACACCCATTTAATCCCCCCTTATCCTCCCACTACCATTTTCTCATCCCAAGCACTATTAACTCGTCCAAAACGGTTACCCACAATCTTTGACCCATTTAAACCTCATTTTCAAGATTCTCATCATTTTCTTCGTCCAGTGGACGGTCTGCCATGGTCATCGGTGACCCAGTCAGTCACCGTCGACCTTATTTATAAACCTCCACCCCTCTTCTCAAATGGTTGAAGGAATTCTAGATTTCTATCTATCTTGTGAATGTGATCTTCTCTCTCTTCCTCTTGTGATCAACAACCATCAACTTGGAGTCTTCTTAGCACCTTTGCATGTCATCCATGGAGAGTTGAAGTTTTCAAGCTCATTTAGAGATCTCTCTTTGTTTCACCATCTCTGTTTTATAGGTTTGCGAGGTTGCCCTGGAGCTCTTCCCATCCATTAACCATCTCTCGATATTCTGCATATATCCCCTTTCTATCCACCTAGCCTACTAAAATCCCAAATCTTGCCCCCGGTTCTTTGTCGACCCCGTCCGATCCTTATCGACCCTATTCGATCGCCGTTGCCATCGACCCAATCCATATCCCCATTGGATTTGTTGATCCTCCACATCATTTTTATCATCCCACCATCCCGACACCAATTAGAACATCCTAGAATAGGTTCCAACTCTGTTTTTTCTTATCTTTCAATAAAATCTTCTTTGGTCACCATCGACGGTACCAACCAAGCTCGAGTTGTCGTCGAATCACCTGGTTTGGTTTCTTTATCAACATTTTACACTATCAACCTTTTATTTCAACATATTTAGTATATTAGATCTCTGTTTCAAATTATTATCTGCATCTTTCTATCTGTTATCATTTATCTATCGTATTATTGAAGTGGGTTGACATCCATCCTAGGAAGTTATCACTTCTTGGGGTGACTTTGTCGGAGAAAACTCACCATCTTATCTACTAATATTTTTTGTGTTTAGCTTCTCTATGTTGTGCAAGTCATTGAGCTTTCTATGGAGAGGACCTTTTTACACACGTATCCTCATTTTCATTGTCATCCATATCAAGAGGTCACCTTAAATGATCTCATAGTTTCAAGTTTCTTGATTTCATGTACCCTTTGCATTAACTTGTAACAAGAGTGAGAAATATTGTCAAACATTTTGGCATGCCCAGTGGGACCCACCCTTTCTCTTTGGTGAGTTCTTTCACTATTTCATTTCCATTTTCCTATTTTCTTTATTTCTTTATGTTAACCTCATAGGTGGGAGCTTGGCTTGCTTGTGTACATGGTGGATTGCTTTCTTGGATCAACAACGTGTTTGCTAAAAATAAAAATATAAAAAAGGAAATAGCGTTATCGAGTAGTCCTCATTTTTCCTTATTTTCTCCTTTTGCATCTTCTCCCCCTTATTTGTATGCTTCCACTCATCAAATATAACATTTGGGTTTTGTTTTAAAACTAACACCTTCATACTTGCTTGCTCATCCCACTTCTTTCACACACATATGAACTCACACATCAATTTACACATCTTAAACATATTCTACTAGGTGGAACTATTATGATTTCATCACCCAATAGGAAATCCACTTTGTGGTATTCGACCGCGATATAAATTTTTGACTATCAATATATTGGCTAAGTACCCAAAATCCTTATCAATGTGGTGCATGAAGTGTATGGGTAGGCCACTACATCAAGCCATGTATTTGTAGTCATCACATATTTGTGCCTCACGTACCTTCAAGTATACAAAGTACACCATCCAAAACATCCTGAAACCATCCTTAGACTGACCATTTCCTAGGTTCCCTTTGAGCCCTTTTCTTTTTCTTTTTCACATCTTCTTAAATAAACAAGATAATTAAGACTTTGTTGCTTGATTTGCTTTTCATAGTAATAATCAACAGTATTTCTTGTTTGTTTGTTTCATACTCCTTCTTACTCGATATAAAGTTAGAAAAATGGAACATGGTTCCTCATCCAACATACCCATCCTAAACAATTCATCCCAACAAACATCCGCTCTCGCCATCATCTCTTCCACTCCTTCGATCACTTCCTCTTCGGTTTCCCAACATTTTCCATGATCCCTTCTAGTGGACCCCCTATGGTTCAAACCCATCCCCATGTTGAGACCAACCCCTTCCTCTACCACCATTCGGTCCCATCGAGACCAGATACACCCCACCTATCGCTTCTTTGGAGACCTTTGGGCCTCCCATTATCCCTCGCGGATGCTTGGAGTTTCAAGAACTCCTGGACACTAACCTTGTAGTCCTTCATGACTATCTTATCCATAAATCCACCACCTCACTATCAATGGAACTCCTCTTTAAAAATCTATCCTTACGATTCCCGGCCGAATCCACTCAAGTCCTCACCTTCCAACTTGTTGTGGTTTTCCCTAGAGCCATGAATGAGCTCGCCATAGCCTAAGCACAAACACCGTTCCAATAACCCTTCCACCACAATCCCTCAAAGTTGTCAATAAAATCAGTTGGTGGTTCCTATTTTTTCAATATACCCCACATTAACACCATTCATACATCTTCTCTCCCATCCACTATCATTATTGAAACCCCAATCCAAAATCCTCAAGGATCCTATTCACTTCCTTTGCCACTCAAGAAAAACATTCAAATCTCGGTGCATATTCTTGCATCACAAGTCCATGCCAATGTTATTACTTCACAACCCACCCTTCGAGTCAATTTAAACCAATCAAAGCCCACTGAAGCACCTTCCAACATATGTTCCCTCATCACCCTATCTAAACATCCCAACCACCTCATCCTACACATCCCCAATCTAATCCTCTTATCATTCAACAACAACCTCCTCAATATCACCCACATACCTACATCCCTCCTCAACATCTTATCTCACAACCCATTTAATTGAAACCTCTTAATTATCTCCCTCCTTACCAATCACCCCCACAAACACCTACTTATCATCAACACCTAACCCATCCACTTCTTACAATCCACAACCTCACCCATCAGCTTCTCACCGTCATACCTCTAATGACCACAATGTAGGATTTTTGAAGTAGGATGGCTAATATTGAGGCCATTACTTTGGGGTCTAAAAATACCTTCTCTTATGAACAAATTTGTAATGAGCCCATCCATCCTTGTTTGAGTCAAGCCTTATCCTCCACATTGGGAAATCCATAATTTTTCTAAGTTCATCAATAAGGAGGACCATCAACAAAACATTAGTGCCTTTAGGCACGCATGCTACCTCATTACACATGATTAGGACATCATGCCTTTTGCACCTTCACCACATCGTTGGTTGGGCCCACTTTAGACTGGTATAATGACATTCCGCAACACTCTCTTTTCTCTTTTACTAAACTTGCACAACTCTTTCTAGAACATTTATCCATTAACATTGCATGTAAAATCACCACTACTGACCTCTATGCCATTAAAAATTTAATGATGAATCCATCATATATTTCATCGCTAGGTGGTGTGGCATCATTAATCAATTATCCTTCTCCCTTCCCCAAACCGAGCTCATCAAACTATTCTCTCGATCCTATGCAAAAAATATCTCATCAACTCTTTAAATCCAATCTTTTTAAATATTTGAATAAGTGTTCACCATGGCTTGTAAACTAAAACTCGTGCCCTTGAGCAAGGCCATGTCAAGTTTCAATCTAAAAACCGAAGCTTGAATTCACCAAGTCCTCTAATCATAATGACAAATATTAAAACACAGCCAATGATGTTGTTGTTAAATCTTCTTCCGCATCCACTTCTCATACGGGACTCCACAAAGGGCTCCTCGACCTACTCCCGACTATATCCCCATTGGGGAATCATATAGTTCTATCTTTTATAAACTCATGGTTGTGTGGCTCATCTAGTTGCCTCCTTTCCACCATGTCGATGACACACATTCTAAAATTGTGTGGTACTATGAAGATCACTACTGCAAACAACATCACGTCTACAAATCACGACATTAAAAACTATCACACTTTCAAATACCTCATCCATCACCTTATCGATCACGGATACCTTTAATTGGATAATCCTAACACTCCATCTAACCAACCTTTAGATGTATTCAAACAACATTTCCCTAACCACTTTCCAAATAAACAAACTAATCCTCCTACCTCTCAAGCACCTAACGCTCATACGATTAATAATTTGAATCAAGAATCAACATCATCACCTAATCCTATCATTCCTCCATCTACCATACCCACCTATACTCCTTTGAGATCTACCCCATGTTGAGTTTTGCAGCTTAATTGCTTCACTGGCATGATTTTATAGAATTTTTGGAATTCACAACAACCAAAGTGTCGGGTTGACGAACCACCGTGGGTCACCTATGGAATGCTATTGATCGGGAAAGGAGGAACTCGGCATCGGATAGGGATAAGCGCATCGGTTAAGGCTAACCGACATCGTTTTCATGTGTGTGACTATTATAATTAAGTTGTGGGAATTAGATCTATCTTTAGTTATAAAGTGAATCTAATGGTTGTAATTGCATAGCTAAAGTTCCCTAAGATTGTAGATGCATATATAAGCATAAAGCTAGGGTTTTAGAAGAGAGAATTCATTGAGAATTAATATAATTTTCCTTTAGAGAGAAAAAGATAAATTTTTAGAGAAGAAAGTACATGACATCCAAGAAGGTGTGGAAGATTGGAAATCTTCATTGTATTTATTTTGTGATAATAAATTGACTATTTTTGGTGGACGTAGCCCACACTAGGTGAACCACGTTAAATCTTATGTATTGTTTCTTCTTGTATTAATTATTTTTATGCTTATATCTGATAAATATATATGTTCAACCAATGTGTTAACCCCTAAAACCTGGTATCCAAGCATCTTTGTTTGAGGGTTATATGTGTTGATAGATTTACTCGAGAGAGGGATTTCTAATCGTGTGGGAGCAAAGCAATGGGAGAAGAAGGAAAATTCAGAGTAGATAAATTTGACGGCCATGACTATCTATTATGGAAGATGCAGGTGGAGGATTATCTGTATTAGAAAGATCTATACTTATCGTTGGATGAGAAGGAAAGACCTGTAAAGATGATTGATGAAGAATGGAAAATTCTTGATAGAAAGGCTTTGGGATCTATAATATTGAGCTTGCGACAAAGATCTGTGGCTTTGAATATTACCGAAGTAGGATCTATAGTAGATTTAATGAAATATTTAGCAAATCTATATGAAAAACCTAGTGCTTCAAATAAAGTTTATTTGATGAAAAAATTGTTTAATTTAAAGATGCAAGAAGGAGGATCTACATCAAGTCATTTGAATGATTTTTGGTCTATTGTAAATCAATTAAAATCAGTTAGTATTCCATTTGAGGATGAAGTAAGAATAATTTTATTATTATGCTCTTTGATATATAGTTGGGATAACTTGGTAATGACTGTTAGTAATACAACGTCTGCTACTAATGTTTTAAAATTTGATGATGTGGTTAGTATAATCAAGAATGAAGAAATACTGAAAAGTACATGAGAATCATCATGTGTGAATGCTTTGAATGTAGAAAGCAGGGGAAGGAAAAAGGAGAGATCCAAGAGCAAGAATAATGAGAAATCAAAGTCTAAGAATGACATATCTAAATCCAGAGGTAGAGGTATAATCTGCTGGAATTGTGGAAAGAAAGGTCATGTAAAGAAGGATTATTGGTTCAAGGAAAACAAAGAAAATGTACTAGAGAAAGGTAAAGAGGAAAATGTTACTGCAAAAGAGGTAATGCAAGATGCCCTAATTCTCTCCTTGGATAATAAAATTGAGTCATGGGTTTTAGATTCAGGAGCTTCTTTCCATGCAACCCCTAATAAGGGCTATTTCAGAAATTATGTCCAAGGTAATTTTGGGCATGTTTATTTAGGAGATGATGAACCATGCATTATTACTTGGTAGAGGTGAAGTTCATCTTAAATTGCAGAATGAAAATACATGGATATTGAAAGATGTGAGGCATGTTCTAAGCCTCAAAAGAAATCTAATTTCTGCAGGACAATTGTGTGAAACTGGTTGCATGGTTACACTCACAACCAAATCTTGGAAAGTTACCAAGGGATCTCTTGTTGTAGAAAGAGGAAAGAAGGTAGGATCATTGTATTTATCTACCTGTATTATTAATTCCTTTTCTATTCTATCTACTTCAGATTCAGATACAAGCATGTGGCACAATCAACTAGGCCATATGAGTGAAAAGGGAATGCAAATCTTAAAGGCAAAGGGTAAGTTATCAGATCTAAAATGTGTAGATCTTGATTTCTGTGAGCATTGTATTTTTGGAAAGTAGAAGAGAGTGATATTTCTCAAAGTTGGGGCAACAAAGAAGAATCATAAATTGGAGCTTGTACATTCATATGTGTGGGGAACATCCCAGGTAGATTTTCATGGAGGATCCCAATACTATGTTACTTTCATTGATGATGCCACAAGAAATGTATGGGTTTATTGTATAAATTGTAAATATGATGTTTTTGAAACTTTTAAAAGATGGAAAGCCCTTGTGGAAAATGAATCAAATTCAAAGTTAAAGTGCCTTAGATCTAAAAATGGTGGTGAGTACTATTGCAGTAAGGATTTTAATGATTATTGTTTAGTAAATGGAATACACAGAGAAAGGACGGTTCCTAGAACACCATAGGAGAATGGTGTTGCAGAGAGAATGAACAGGAAAATCATGGAATGAGTTAGAAGCATGAGGATACATGTTGGATTGCCCTTACAGTTTTGGGTGGAAGCAGTAGACATGACGATTTATTTGATTAACCATGGACCTTCAAGTGCACTGAATGGTGGAATACCAGAAGAAGCTTGGACTGGAAAAGAGGTAGATCTTTCTTTTCTTAGATTATTTGGCTCAGAATATTTTGTGCATATTGATAAGGAAAATAGAAAGAAATTGGATGTTAAATCCAAAAGATGTACTTTCATTGGTTATGGCTTTAGTGATTTTGGATTCGATTTTGGGATTTAGAAGGTTCTAAGATAATTAGGAGTCATGACATTGATTGAAATGAAAAGAAAATATACAGGATCAAATTTTGGTACCCAAAGGTGAACCGGTGGAGAAGTTTGTGGATGAAAATGAACTCTCAGATTTAAAATTAACACCTATAGGTTTACACGAACCGGGATCGGTTTGCCACGATCGATATCGGTCCCTTGTATCAGACGGCGTCGGTTACAAAATATGTAGACCAATGTCAGCTAGCCGAACCGGCATTGGTAGTAGAAGCTGAATGACTTCGGTCACTATCAAAAGTAGATACAAATCTACAGGATGATCATATTAAGCCTCCGACACCCCAAATTTTAGTGAGAAGGCCACAAAGGGTAAGTAGACCTCAAGAAATATTTTCACCTTCCTTGTCTTATTTATTATTGATTGATAGTGGTGAACCAAAAATATTTGAAGAAGCAATGCAGGATAAAGCCCACAAGTAGTGGGAGCATGGTGTGGATGAGGAGATGGACTCCTTACAGCAGAACCAGACATGGAATTTGGTTAAGTTTCCAATGGGTAAAAGAGCATTGCAAAGTCAGTGGGTTTACAGGATCAAGGAAGAAGAGATACAAGGCAAGCCTGTAGTAAAGGGATTTGCATAGAAAATAGGTATTGACTTTGGTGAAATATTTTCTCCTGTTGTTAAGATGATTTCTATTCATATTGTATTAAGTTTAGTTACAGTAGAGGATTTGCATTTAGAGAAACTTGATGTCAAAATGACATTTCTTCATGGTGATTTAGAGGAAGAGATTTATATGAATCAACCGCTTGGGTATGAAGTCAAGGGTAAGGAGAAACTTGTGTGCAAATTGAAAAAGAGCCTATATGGGCTCAAGCAAGCTCCAAGGAAATGGTATATGAGGTTTGATAGTTTCATGCATGATCATGGTTATTTGAGATGTGAATTTGACCATTGTGTTTATTTCAAGATGCTTGGAAATGAGAGCTATATTATTTTGTTATTGTATGTGGATGATATGCTTATTACAGGATATAGTATGCAAGACATTGGTGAGCTTAAAGAAAAGAAAAGTTAGCTCACACATTTGCAATGAAGGATTTGGGAGCTGTAAAGAGAATCCTTGGCATGTAAATTCACAGAGACAGGAAGAACATGAAGTTGTATTTGTCTCAGAGCATTATATCAATAAGGTGTTGGAAAGGTTTAATTTGAAAAATTCAAAACCTATAAGTACACATATGGTTGGACACTTCAAATTGAGAAAATATTAGTGTCCTACATCACACAAGGAGGTTGAGTACATGGCACAAGTTCGTATGCTTCAGTAGTTGGGAGATTGATGTATGTTATGGTTTGTACCAGACTAGACATTGCACACGGTGGGAGTTGTGAGCATATTTATGGCTAATCCAGGTAAAGAGCATTAGAAAGTAGTCCAATGGATTCTTAGGTATTTGAGAGGGACATCCAACATGCAGTTATGCTATGGAGGGTCAAATACTTCTTTACATGGTTTTGTGGATTAAGACATAGCTGGTGCTTTGGATGACAGGATGCCACATGATATGTTTTCACAGTAAGTGGCATGACAATTAGCTAGATTTATAGATTGCAGAAGGTTGTGGCCCTGTCTACTACAGAGGCTGAGTATGTTGCAGCTACAAAAGCTAGCAAGGAGATGATATGGATGAGCATGTTCATGGAAGAGTTGGGAAAGGAGTAAGAGGATTGTAGATTATACAATGATAGTCAAAGTGTGATTCATCTAGAAAAGAACTCAGCGTTTCATTCTAGAATGAAACACATTCAATTGAGATATCACTTCATATGATAGGTATTGGAGGATGGGCAGCTAAAGTTGGAGAAAATTCATACAAAGGAGAATCCTGCGGATATGCTAACGAAGCCATTGGAAAAGGAGAAGTTGGAGCTACACTCCACTTCTATTGGTCTTTGAGTTTGAGACTTGAGGAGGGAGAAACATGCCAAGGAAAGGATCAGAGGAAGGAGTTGTATGGTATAATGCAACAATTTATCTCCAAGTGGGAGATTGTTGAGTTGTGGAGCTTAATTGCTTCACTGACATGCTTTTATAGACTTGTTGGAATACATAGTAACCGACATCGGTTGACGAACTATCATCAGTCACCCATGGACCAAGATATCGGTCAGGAAAGGAGGAACCGACATTAGTTAGGGATAATTGGCATCGGTTTCATGTGTGTGACTATTATAATTAAGTTGTGGGAATTAGATCTATCTTTAGTTGTAAAGTGAATCTAATGGTTGTAATTGCATAGCTAAAGTGTCCTAATATTTTAGATGCATATATAAACATAAAGCTAGGATTTAGAAGAGAGAAGTTTACTTTAGAGAGAAAAAGATAAATTTGTAGAGAAGAAAGTACAAGACATCTAAGAAGGTGTGGAAGATTGCAAATCTTCATTGTATTTCCTTTGTGATAATAAATTGGTTGTTTCTTGGTGGACGTAGCCCACACTAGGTGAACCATGTTAAATCTTATGTATTGTTTCTTCTTGTTTATTTCTGTATTGATTACTTTTATACTTAGATATGATAACTATATATGTACAACCAATGTGATAACCCCAACATCACCACATCTCCAACTATACATGCATCCACACCCGTGTCCACATATATCATATCTACTTCCACCACGTCCACGTCTGTTACATTCACATCTCTTGTATCTACATATATTATATCTACACCCACTACATCTACACCCACATCTTCTATATCCATACCCATCCCTACATCAACATCCATCTCTACACCTATGCATGTAACCCCTTCTACACCCACACTTCTAATTGTATCCATGTCTACATCACCATCATCGAATCTACCCCCATAATTACATCATCCCTCCAAATATCTACTAAACATTTTTTCCCACTTGATATGACCGCAAAGGATGTTTCAATCCCATCCTCATCTCCAATAACTACCACCACTCTTGTCACAACACCCTCAAATTCCACACAATCTACAACTCCTTCATATCTTACCAAACCTATCTTCCAAAGACACTTCCATCTTCAATCCCCACATCTTCAACAAAATCTATGCCCACATCACTTGGTTCTATCTCTAACCTGGATTGAAATCATAGTGATCCCCACCAAGGGTAAAAACTCATAACCAAAACCTAAAAACCTTGGTGTACCTACTCAAATCCCTCACCCATCTGCAAAATAGGTTGGAACGTACCCCCTTGGAACCCAATAAATCCCACCATCCAACATCTAATCATTCATTTTAGGACCTCACCCATCTATTTTGGGACTAGGAAACTCATCAAAACCCATTGTCACTCCCAAATCAACATCTAAATCATCTATTCCTTCTTGAAATCTGAATTGAAATCATCCATCCCTCCTCCAAAGTTTGAATCACAAGCATCAAAGAAAAATCGGGATCCAAGATCCCTGTCATACCCCATAAGAGTAAATCACCTCTTTTTCCGTCATCATCATCCCCTAACTAAATCCACCCAAATTCCATACAAATTCATCTTCGTAAAATCCTATAAGATCATATATTAATATCCTTTAGGCTCTCATCCAAGCATCCACAATCACCCTTACCTCAATGAAACCCTTTGACCAAAGTGGACCGAAGCCCATGTGGTTTGATTCCAAAACCATATGTTCCTACCATCATGTCCTGAACATGACATAGAACACTGTAGGCCCTCATAACCCTCATCAACAATCTCATCAAAGAGGATGATCTTCTCATCAAAGAAGACCACCCTCTCCCATCTGCCATCCCATCCACATCTAAGCCCAATCCTCCAAGAAAGTCTGTAACCTCTAAAACCTCTAAATCTACTTCCTCATCCACCTCTTTCATCACCATACCACCACCAACTTCTACCCTCCCAAGGATGGTCCTCCTCTTTATATAGATGTCATTTGTATCACCACTCATTCTCTCCCTCACGAGTCCCAACCATCTACTCAATCCAAATCAAAAGTTGTCATCGTTTCTCCTTTCGAAAAAACCACTTCATCCCCTTCTTCATCTAAGGCTAAGGTGTCCATCCTAGCCACACCATAAACCCAAAAGCATGCCACCATTGAACAAAGCATCATAAAAAAGTTAAACTAGGCTCTCGTTAAGATATCTCTCTATGATTTCATCCAAATCTCTCTTAATCATCAACATGATCTTATTGAAGCCTTGGAGCATATCCCGATTTCATCCGATAAATTCCAACCCTTCAAAACCCTTGTTGGAGCTCTTACCACTTCCACCACCATTTCATTTGATGACTCTAAAATTCCAAATATCTTTCTTGAAGACCATGGCATTCCTCTTTTCATCACTTGTCTACATAAATGACACATTCATCTCGCTTACTCTATGATCAATAATGGCACTAACATCAATATCATCTCATCTCATACCTTCAACCAACTTAAACTTCCCAAATCCATTATTACTCAATCACGCTCGGTCCTCGATGCCTTCAATGACATTTTCATCCCCGCTTTGGGTACAATTATTTTCCCCACTGCTTTGGTGATAAAATCCTCCATGAAGTATTCTACATTGTTGAAGGGGATTTTCAATATAACATCTTGCTTAGATGCCCATGGATTCATGCCATGCATCGTATTCCATCCACCTTTCTTATCTTTTGTATCAAATACAAACATGAGGGGAAGATCCATACACTCCCCACTAACATTCCTCCATTCAAAGCATGTCATATGACTTATCATCTAAATGACATGCTCGTCCCTAAGCAAGAGTCATAGTCCAAAACATCCACTAGTTATTCCATGCCCGCATCCAAATTACCTAATGATGAATCTCTTGATAATGTGATGCATCACCTCTCTTTGTAGGAGTATCAAATCCGTGCTCTCAATTCTCTTCCCTCCATTAATTGACTTGGTAGACATGGTAAAACCCCTTTGTATCAATCTAATGTTAGGGATATCATTTCCTTTCATTTTCCCCATTTTAAAACTAATCTCGGCTATGGTGGCATAGATCACCCTTCCTCTCATGTCAACAGCCATCCCTATACCAGAGCATACTCCAATGACTTTTAATTCCTCTACAAAAAGCTTGTACCTATACCTACCTCCACCGCCGCATGTGGAAGGGATTCGGTCTTGGAAATTATGAACAAGGTATGCATAATCTTGTCGTTGACCAATCCCACAAGCCTCACAAGAAGTTCGGGATGGGTTTCAAAGAATAATCCACCGACTCCCTTGCAACTTCTTCATCTACATATCCCATAAACATCAACATACTATCCACTCCTTCTCCATCCGATGAAGCCATAGATACGAACAACACATTATCCCTTTCTTCTAGCTTTTTTTAATATCCATAATTACTTTGGGACCGACCACTTATCAAATTGGGGGTGAAACTAGGTCCCTTCCTCTCAAATTCCTTGAGAGAATAGAGGAGGATTCCCTTACCATCGACATTCTGTAGTGCAACGATGATGAGTCCATTCTTTCCTATATGGGGGTAGGATATTTTTGTCTTCATAAGTTCTTACCTCCTAACACATCCACTCTCCTCAATGAATCCACCATCCATATCAACGTAGGGACTCCACAAGATTCCCGCATCCTCAAAGTTGGCAAATCTCTTGACCCACATGAACTCGAGGCCCTCAAATTTTTCTTATCTAAGAACAGATAGGCCTTTGCATGGTCGTATGTTGACATGTTAGGCCTCGATCCTTCCATTGTTGTCCATAATATTGTCACTATCCCCGATGCTAAACCGGTTAAGTATAAGCTATACCACATGCATCCCCACATTGCCCTTCTTTTCAAAGAGGATTTACAATGCCTTCTTTCCGCCAACTTCATCCAACCTATCGACTATCCGCAATGGGTTTCTAACATCGTACCCATTTCCAAAGCCTCTAAAAATCTCTGCATATGTACCAAATTTCAAGATTTAAATCTTTCTTGCCCTAAAGATGACTTTCCCCTTCCTAAAATCGATCAACTAGGTGAATTAACAACCAGCCATGAAATTATTTCTCTTATAGATGGTTTCTCTAGTTATAATCAGATCCTTATCGCACCAAAATAATAACATAAAACATCTTTCATCACCCCTTGGGGAACGTTATACTATCATGTTATGATCTTCAGTATGAAAAATGTGGGGACACCTATCAGCACACTATGACCTACATCTTCCATGACCTCATCCAAAAAACCGTAGAGGACTATGTTGATGACCTCTTGGGTAAATCCAAGCATGAAGGGACCATATTTTTTTCCTTAAAATCCTCTTCACCCATCTTATCTGGTTCTTCCTCCATCTTAATCCCTCCAAGTGTGTGTTTGGAGTGCTAATTGGAAATATCTTTGGCTTCATCATTTTTATTAGGGGTATTGAAGTTGAGCTCACAAAATTAAAGCCATCCTTGAGATGCCTCCCCTTCCAATCCAAAGAAACTTTTGCAGCCTTTAGGGCTAACTTCAGTTAGTATACCGCTTCATTTCACAACTTTTTGACCATTGTCAAACTTTCCATCATCTCCTTTACAAAGAAACCCATTTCCAATTATGATGAAAAATGTTAGAAGGCCTTCGATGATCTCAAGCAAGTATCTTCTATCACCACTTGTGCTCACACCTCCACATGAGGGGGGCTTCTATCTCTACATCTTTGCCTCCAATCATGTTCTAGGTGCCATGTTGGCACACCATGATGAGAAAGGAAGGGAGAATGATATCTATTATATTAGTCATACTCTTCTTGATTATGAAACCGGCTACATTGAAGATGAAAATATATGTTGCGCTCTCTTCTTCGCCACCTCTAAGATTTTTTCACTATCTTCTTAACCAAAAAACCTACATCGTCACTAGCTTAAATATTCTCAAAACCATGCATTCCAATCCTTATGATAAAGATTGCATCATTGGATCAATCATGCTTATGACCAAGTTTGACCTAGAGTGTATCTCTTAGAAATCAATCAAGGGCCAAGCTATCGCTGATCAACTTCTTTGAAGCCCATGCCCTTGATAATCAACTTCCTCACATACAATTCCCAATAATTTTATCCATACCATCAATCACGAATATTCTCCACTAAAAATGATGCTTTTATTTGATGGAACTAAGTGTTGACAAGGGGAAGGTACTGGTGTCATCATCATTCCTCCTTGGGATACTCCTATCCCCATTGCTTACAAACTTAACTTTGAGTGTAATAATAATATGGTTGAGTATGAGGCCTTCATACTCGGGCCTCCAGACCACTATCATGCTCGGTGTCCAAATCCTCAATATCTATGGTGATTCTCAGCTCATCATCAATTAGATTAAGGGAACCAATAAATGTAGAAACGAAGTCCTTCACAAATACAAGGACATCGTCGAATTTCTTGTCGAGGCCTTCAATCAATATAACATCCAATCTATCCCTCATTCATCCAATCACTTTGCAGATACTATAGACACCTATAATTTAGCTCGAACAATTTAAATACTTAAATTGTCCTAATTATACCCTTTTCGCAAATTGTGTGGCATATCGTCAATATCGTACATTTTCTCTCGCTATTGTCGTTAATTAATTACATTACGTTAGTTAATTAACTCTTCTATCCAACAACAACGCCAATTAACGACCTTCTTTTTAATCAACTCCGTTTCTATCTAGATTAATTAGTTATTTACAATTAATTAAGCTCCCCTTTTATCTAGATTAATTAATTATTTCTAATTAATTAATACCCTTTCTATCTAGATTAATTAATTATTCTTAATTAATTAATTATCTCTTCTATTTAATCAATAAATCATCATTTATTTGATTAAAATCCTCTCATAACATAAATCATACTAACTATTCCTCTAAAAAGCTTCTATAAGTTTGCACACTTATTAATTAATCACTTTGGTTAATTAATAAACCCCCTCAATCCCCATGAGTCACTAGAGGACAAACTAAACTCTCCTAAAGTAAACTCAACCACTTTTAAACCATGCTTATCCATAACTAACCTAGATTTTCTATTATCCCACATACAATAGGATGCAAAGCTTCTTCAAACCATTGGGTTATAAAAGGAACCCTCCTCCAACCTTTGTACTTACACCTAAATGGACATAGAGCCTAAGCCATAGCCATTTTATCATCTTAGAGCATTCTTCATTGGAGGAGCTAGCTATTTTCATTTCTTACATTCATTCTTCCAAGTTTGAAGTCATATGGAGATATGTCAAATGGTCTTGTAGCCATGGATTGACAAGACTCCATTCTTGAAACCTTGGGATTCAAGCATACAATCAAACCCTTTGATTGCTAAGGATCTAAATAGGTTCATTTCATTAGCATTAAATTAGAGATAAAGGTTAATTTGTTTAGCATGTTAGTTTGAATCTTCATTTTATGTTCTAATGTAAATATGTTAATAGATTAGCTTTGCTTAAGCTCTAAGCATGATGGTATATTGATCTAGTTAGCATTGTATTGAAGCTATTAGGTGTTAGCTTTGATTTCCTTTACTTTGTTAACTAATTCATGTACACAGATACCATGGCATATCTCGCATCCTTAATCCCTGGACAACCAAAGTGTCCAAACTCTTTGTTGTTGTTCATCGTGTCGATCAACCATCTCATGCCCATGAGATTCTCTTGTGTCAATGTCATCGAAACCAACCAATCCAACTTCTAGTACACTCGGATCTTCAACTACCTATCTGTATCCACAATTCCCTTTGAATTATCTAAAAATGGTAGGAGGTCATTCCTTTAATGCACTAACCTAACCACTATGTCATCCTTAGCGGTATCCTTTACAAGCGTGGATTTGATGTCATTCTACTACGTTTGCTTAAGTCCTATAAATCTATACGAGCTATCAAAGAAGTCCATGACAACATTTGTGGTGGACATTTCACTAGATTTGTCATCGCTAAACGTGTTCTTCTCCTAGGCTATTATTGGCTCACCCTTAACCAAGATTATTATGAATATGTTAAAAAGTGCATCAAATGCTAGTAACACTCCAATATCATCCATATCCCTAGCTAGGACTTATGACCGGTTAGAGATCTTTGGCCTTTCTCACAATGGGGTCTCAACATCATTGGTCTCATCAATGTGCACTCTTCTCAGTGTCATCATTATATAATTATCTGCATCGAGTCCTTTACCAAATGGGTGGATTCCATTCCACTCGCATCCACCAATGCTAAAAAAGAATCGATTTCTTCTATTAACACATCATCTCGTCGGTTTGACATTCCTCATAAAATCATCACAAAAAAACAAAAATTCCTTCAAAAACAAATACCTTAAGAAGCTTTACGACTCTTTCAACATTAATCTTAGCTTCTCTTCTCCTTATTATCCTCAAGCTAATGGCCAAACCAAATCAAATAACAAGAATGTTCATAATATTCTCGCTAAGGATTACAAAATCAAGATGTAATTGGCATCTTCACACCCCTTTCACTCTTTAGGCCAATTGAACTAACATCCACACCTCTAGGGAACTACTACCTTCTCTCCTATCTATGGCTCTGAAGCCGTTCTTCCTCTTGAAGTGAAAATCCCATCCTTGTGCATTTCTCTTCATGAATTCATCTCGCAAGGACTATCATCAAGAGTATCTATCCCAAATTGAATTTCTAGATGAGCGTCACTTAATCGCTCTTTAACATCATCATATTTATCAAGAGCGCATCAAATGTGCCTATAATAAGCATCTCAAAGAGCACAAGTTTAACATCGGTGATATTGTCCTTAAAGAGAATGATAATGTCACCCGCCTATAAAGTAGCCAAAATGGAAAGTTTTACCCCAACTTGAATGGACCATATATCATCACACATAAATATAGATCCAGAGCCTATTGATTAGCCTCCATTGATGGTAAGTTGGAAACAAAATATCTCAATGCCTTACACTGTAACCTTTTTACTATTAACACATCCACTAACGTGATCTTAGTCATGTTCTAGGATCTCATTTCCATCACAAGACTTTCTATCTCTCATCGTAATGATTTGGAATTATGTGGTCTTCCGTCACTATCCTATCTATGACCTTGAATATGGGCACCACGACTCTAATCATAGCATATTCCTCATGGACAAGTTCCTCCTTCTAGGTAGGAACCCCATAATCATTACATCCATCACCTTCTTATCTACCTACTGGAACCATGCTAAGGGTCCATATGTGTTGCTTGTACATATTATCTTTCCCTCCCTAAGTGGTCTACTTGGCTATCCCCAGCTCTATCCCAAAATTCAAAATTTAGGATGCTCATATCAAAAGCTATCTTATCCAAAAACATACTGCTCCCTCGAAGGACAACTGTTCATATGAAGCAAATAATGTCAAAGTATAGATTGATCCCTCAAAGGACAAATATCATGCATATCTTATTATACCATTAAAGTCCAAAATAAAAAGTAAAGAAAAATCCTAATTGTAGACCACTCCCTCGAAGGATGGATACTTTCTTGTATCATGGCAGCGAAGGCTTCCACATTGATCAACCTTGTCAAAAGAAAAAAAAACATCCTAGGAAAACTTCCCACATTGATCACATTTCCCATTTGTAGAAAACTTCCCACATTGATCAGTTTGTGCCATATTGCTTAGAGTTGGGGCATAGACCTAGGACTACCACCCATGGAGAACCTATCTTCCCTGTACAAGCTCCATCTTAATCCCTTTGTCGTGTCTATAGTGGGTCTATAAGCACACCTTCAACCTTTCCCTCATGATCTTAAATGTGACCAATTATCATTAGTTTTATGTTAACACTGTTAAGGGTCATAAGTGCATTGTTTTGGGTTGTTCAGGTTTGAAAGCATTTTCACATCTCGCTCACTCATCCCTTGGATTGTATTGGACACTCTTCTTCTTGGTTGGATTTCTTGCACTATCATGTCATCTAGAGTGAGTATAGGATAGGAAAGGTGCTCCCATTCTCCACCTAATAATGATTTTCTCTCGGTGTGCTACTTCTCTGGAGAGCTAGATGCATAAGTGACACCTCACGGGTAAGTGATCTAACTCTCTTTGTCATTGCATAGATTAGTTTTTTTCCCTTCCCCATTTATCTATGTTAGCTTAGTGTTATATGTATTTTGATTCTATTTAGCATAGTGCTCTTATTTGATCATCTCCTTAGATTTCCATTATTTACATTTCAGTCACATTATGCATGTTTGTCTTATCCATTATCGATCTATACCTATTCTCACCTAATTACTGATATCGTAAGAGGGAACTCTCTTCTATATTGATTACGAGACTTGGAAACCATAGGTTGACCTAGTGTAGGGATTACTACCCTCTATATATGTGACCCTAGCACTTATTATATCCCCTTCAAATCTATCCATTGTATGTTGGTTTATGTGTGTCTCTTACTCGTTGCCTTGATACCTATGTAGAACAAAAGACTTAGGAGTGTATGTTATTGGGATACATTATTGGCCCACCATACAAAATTATCTATATGATTTTATCTTTACCCCTACTTATATTCGACCTATAATGTATAAATGTGAATATATTTCTCAATATTAATTGCTAATGTGAAGAAAAGAAAGACTCTAGTGTAATTGTGTGCCACCAATTGGCCCTATCAATCTCCCTCAGAGTGTAAATGCCATTGTGAGAAGGGCTATGTGAGCATACTTAGGAAGGAATTTTAGAGGATTTATCAACACCAATGGTACCATATGACACTTTGGTATAATGATAAGATTTTCTATGCTCAACAACACAATAAACTAGGAAAGTAATAATCTATTGCATAGTGGTAGAAGTGGATTTGGTAGGTAGATGAGGAATAAAGGTGGTAGGGGTTTTAGCTCCCAATGTATATTTTCGAGTGGTTATAATGGACCGTTCCTCATTCTTGTTTCCCATAGAAGGATTTTACGGGGAAGGATCTACCAAATAATTCTATTGATCCATTAGGGGGAAATATCAATTTGTGTGCTCAAGTGATTGATTAAGCAAATATTAGGAAGGTTAATGTAAACAACCTTTTGTGAGAAATGAGTGTTACCGACCTTACTGAAAATGAACTCTTTTAAATCTTTGGAGAGGTTGACCTCAATGTAAATGCATGTATTGGTGTGTGAAGAGTATAAATTTATGTTTTTGTGATATATAACATGCCCAAAGGGGTTATAAATATCATTTAGGAAAGTCCATAAGGGGATGGGGAGACCAAGTATCTTGACCTAGACTAAGACTTGTATGAATATTTGGTCATAAACTTGAAATTTCCTTGACCATGATTATAAAACCGTAAGGGAATTTTAAAGTAATCATACATTGGACTTACCAAGTAGGAGTTACACATGCGATGGCTATTTAAAAGAAAAAGAAAAAAACTTGGTCATATTACGGATTCCAGTTTCCTAGACCCCCAAAGAATCCCAAGTATGTTTGATCCAAGTTATAAGAGAATACTTGGAAGTAACATAACAAAAATTATATTTAATAGTTATTTTCATATCAATGAAAACCTTTTCCACAACGTTATCTTGAAGGAAAATTTATGGTTTAGGAAGAGTTTTAGACTCACCTCATTGTACACCTTTGGGAAAAACTTTCAAGCTCATTTGGGTACCATTGAAAGCAACAATAGTTTCCATATGCTTGTTAAGGTCCATTTAAATATAATTATCTCACCCAAATGGTGGAGTTAAATTTGGTTTAAATGCAATAATTCTATGAAAATGTTTAAGAAGTGGTGTGAAAAGATGGAAACAGACGTGTAAACACCTAAATTTGAGAATTTATCACTTGTTCATGATAACATTGGCTTTATACGTAGATAATGACTTGCATTCCCATTTAAAGATTAATTACACATCCTCATTCCTATTACATGACTTTCTTTCTCATTCACACTTTTCAATAATTTCTGAAACTACTTGCATTTTTCCATAGAAGTATATTTCTACATGTATTATTATTTGTAATTTATAAAATTCCAACACCTTTCTATATAAAATATTTAATTTGGGACTGAACCATCCAACATTTTGGTCTGAAGTTAATAGTTTAAACCCCAACCACAAAAAAATTATTTTCGCTTTTGATATATTTCTATGGGTCAATACTTTCCTCTTAGGTTAGCTTCAATGTGAAATTATATCTATGAACCCTTATATAAGAAAGTGATTACACCCTAAATAAATAAATAAGTTACAAATGTTGTAATGTGGTTATTATTTATTTAAAGGCATAAGGGTTGTACATGTTGTATATTTTGAATAATTATTGAAAATTAACACAAACTAAATTATAGCTCCAAAAGCAAATTATAAGATACAACAATAGAAATGATTGCTCAAAACACAAGACGAGAGGTGTGCTTAGCTGATTATATAAGTAGATATGTGATATGGGAGTGTATAGTTACCAAGAAGATTGGAAATGACAAGGAAGTACTTTGTATTTGGAGATGTGACTGCAAATTTAGTAGGTATGGAATCGTATAACTCTGTCCTAGAGCATATTATGGTACGATTCGAGAGATATAGTTTCATACCGAGATATGTTAGCACTTTATAAATTTATAGGTAACCGTGATACTGCGACAAACTTCACACTGTAACCCTAGGTTTCACACATCTACAAAACCCTCAGTGTGATGTAAAATACCCTTAAAATTATATATGGGTGGAAGACACCTATAAAAAGGTTAGTGTTTGGTTTGAAGTTCCCTTGTGTCGCATTTGTTAGCACTAATCCAAAGATGCCTCAAACCACACATAGTTCTCCACTTATTATGTGATATCTATATGTATTTTGAAACTTGATATTTTTACAATGGAGATAATAGCTTGACATACTTATATTGACTTGGAAGGTCTATAGAATGAGAGGTATTGATCTTGAATCTAATTTGGATGGATTCAAACCTACATATGGGTTTCTCCTAGGTTGTGTTATTTATTTGAAGGAATTTAGGAGAGATTAAAGTGCTTTAGGAATGTACTTTACAATGAGTGTGCTTGAGAGTGCTAGACGAGTTCCGGGTGAGGTAAATAAGTGACTTAAAATTTCTTCTATAGGAATTTGTAGGTTTGATTTTGCATTAACGCCAACCTATGGGATATGAAATGACCCAAGAAAAGACACCAAATTGGAAATATGATCATTATGTGGTAGAATATGGGACTATTTGATGATACCAAACCATGGGATGGTTTTGTTCTAGTTATATAGACTTGAACACAAAGTGAGATTGTGCAAGATTCTAGGTGATATACAAATGGATATTATACTACAGTAGGTTATTATAAATAGTTTTGTACGTGAATGAGAAATGTGATAATAAATTCATGAAAGGGAAATGAGGATAGGTCACACAAGTTTGGAATGTGTGCACAAGTCATGCTTAGGTGAAAATCCAAAGTTTTCATTGCTAAATTTAAGTGTCTATATTCCTCACTCATAAGTATGATATGAAAATAACATTCTTAAAGGGAAATATACTTGAGTATGTACATTCACTTTGTCTTCACCGAGAGTTTTCTATTTCACTTAATTGTTAACACACTCCATGATGAAAACCATAACACAATGTGTAGTCAATGCACATAAAATAAATTTAAGTGTAAGTCAACTTTATAAATATACTTATAACTTTGAAAATTGAATTTTTATGTACTAAATTAAAGAGGAAAAACATGGAAGGAATACACTTATTCACTTCACCAAGGAGAAGCTCCTAAAATTTTCAAACTTAGAGATTTGGATTGGAACTAAGCTCTTTGAAGGATTGGGGGTGATCATTCCCTCATTTTTCGTTGAAAAGATTTCAAATCGAAGAGGAATTTAGTGTTTCTAGACCTAAAACTAAAAGGTACCATAGGAATTTTGTCCCAAGTACCTCAAAAGAAGAAAGGTTTCCACATGTTTTCTAGTAACCCGATAGATTCAAACAAAAGAGAGAGAAGAAGGTTGTCACAAGGTTTTATAATCACCTTGATATATTTTAATCTCATAGACCACACCATTATAGACACCTTGATATATTTTAATCCCATAGAGAACACCATTAAAAATGCATGATTGGTCTCATGTCCCCACCTTGTGATGTTCCTGTGAGTATCGGATATGAAATGTCAAATATAAAAAGGAGAAGGTTCATGCCCCCATACCCTATGTTAAAAATTTGTCCAAGTCATGCAATGCCAATAAGGAATGAAGTACTAAACCCCCACATTCTGTACCAAAATGTAGTAGAGACAATCTAAACCATGTAATCTATCCTTAAACTTGTATTAAAAAATTGTAACTATCTATGAGAATATGTAAAAAAATTAAGATGCCCATAGGATGAAAAGGTTCATCATAGCCCATAACATCTCGCAGTTTCATCCATGGTGGATGGTTCTTTACATGTGTAAAATCTATTCATGTTCTATGTCTGAATATGTTCCTAAGTATATTATCCTATTTCATTCTATTCATGAATTCTTAATTTTGTCCGTGTGCCTGATTTGCATATATATCCATGTGATAAACCATATTGAATGTAACATATTTTGAGGTGAAAATAAAATGCTTAGATAAAATGAAGTGATGTGTATCCATTTTGGATGTTCTGATAATTAGTTTTGGATCACATAGAGGGCTATTTTGAGTGGCCATAGTTGAGATCATATTCCTACAAGAGTGTATATAGTGGAAATTATGCCACACAAAGATAGAAAAAAGTATGCAAGCAATAATCATAAGAAGCAATCTTGTATGGAAATAATTTTTGTAGAGGAAATCAAACATTAAAATAATCTAGCATATAAGTACACAATCAATTTCACATATGTGAGTCATAGGAAAGATATAAAATGTAAACAAGGGACACTATAGTGTCGCAAGACATGAATAAGAAATACCATATGACATATATATCAAAATAAGAATACAATCACATAAACAAGTGAATACAATAGTAAATAATATCCCAACGACATATATATATATATATATATATATATATATATATATAATATGAGATGTGAAAATAAAATGCTTAGATAAAATGAAGTGATGTGTATCAATTTTGGATGTTTCTGATAATTAGTTTTGGATCACATAGAGGGTTATTTTGAGTGGCCATAGTTGAGATCATATTCCTACAAGAGTGTGTATAGTGGAAACTATGACACACAAAGATAGAAAAAAGTATGCAAGCAATAATCATAAGAAGCAATCTTGTATGGAAAAAAATTTGTAGAGGAAATCAAACATTAAAATAATCTAGCATATAAGTACACAATCAATTTCACATATGTGAGTCATAGGAAAGATATAAAATGTAAACAAGGGACACTATAGTGTCGCAAGACATGAATAAGAAATACCATATGACATATATATCAAAATAAGAATACAATCACATAAACAAGTGAATACAATAGTAAATAATATCCCAACGACACACACACACACACACACACACATATATATATATAACCTAGCACTCATACAAGACACATGTGTTAGCCATGTTAGTTCAAAAAATATTATATTGCAAAATATAAAAAAATGAGCATAATGAGGAAATGAAAGTAATTATATTGAAACAAAAACACCTGAGTAGTGTAGGATATGCCCCAATATTAGCAAGGCCATTGAGATGAAATTAGGCCAGCACATGTCATCATGTAAAATCTTATGTGTGTCTTTTATCAAGCTCAAGATCCTCATAAATGCATGTGTGTAAAGAGTATATAGAAAATTCAATTTATCAAACCTGTATGAAAAATTAAATATGTAAGGTAACAAGCTAGTAAATTATGTCGTATGTAGCTCCTAATTTTATATTTTGAAAATATTAGAATTATTTTGTATTTATTTGATTTTTTTGGTGTTTTAGCATATTTGTATAAAAACAAGGTGAAATAAAGATATACCCTATGATAGGATCATGAGGGAGGGACACTTGGCATTGAAATGGAATTGCACACTAGGAGTATGATATATTGATTTGAAATTAGGAAATAACATAAGTAGATTAACAAGAGTCGTATGCAATCTGTTGGTGACAATAACAAAATAGGTAAGTGCATAATTGTCAATAAAAGAAATAATAGAAAAAGAAATTGCAACATGTTTGATTAGAATAGGAGAAAGATATTCATGACAAAAATTATCACCAATATGATCATTTATAACAAGATGAAGCTTAAAGCATTGATTAGTGGATATTCCAATAGAGGTATTAAATTTACAATAGGTAAATGAATCAAAAGAGTTACTACGAGGTTTTCTTACATCAACCTCGAGAAAAGGAGGGAGACATACAAGGTTATGCTTTAGGTAGTTTTAAAGGATCTCTTGGGATGAGAAAGGAAATTTTATGAATTTCCCCTAGGGTTAGTTTGTAATTAAAGATTTGTAGGTTGAGATATGTCATGAATAATGGATTTAGCATTAGTCTTGTTTGAATTAGATTTTAATTTGTAAGTAAATTTATCTTGGCATTGAAAAGTAGATGTATTAGGAGAATTAAATGTATACATATCCTTATTTAGAGTAACAGATGTAAGATCTATATACATTGTATCATGTTCAAGGGGATGTGTATTTTCCCCAAGGATATAGACTATGTAGGGATAGTCACAGGAGATGAAATGCTAGAGGTAGGAAAAGATATAATATCATGACCTAGGGTCGAGAAGCACATATAGGATATAGAAATACATTATCAACAATATCATGCCTATCATTTTGTAATAGGAATATAAAAAGAAAGCACATCTTTTGGAGTGTAAGAAAGAGAATTCATAACACGGTTTAGTGAAATATTAGATACATCATATATAATTACACATTTAACTACAACATTGTCCACAATAAGAGGATATTCAATTGTATCATTTGGTATTGCATTATTTGTATCATTTGGTATGACATTAGTGGTATTGCATTAGTTTTATTAGTTGTATTATTTGTATCAATTACATAGACCATATTTCCTTTTTATTTTTCTAGGATGGCGCACCCAAGTTGCTTCTACATCTATCTCTAATTATTTAGTGCGTGCCTCCATATCTGACTCACCTAGTAACTCGTGAATAAGTTCCTCAACCTTTGCACTATCTCCCAATGTTAAGCGCTTCATGACCTATAATTCCTCATTCACTAGAGGTTTAGTGAAAAAATAGGCAAAGGTCTGAATCATACTTGAAGTTCGTTCTTGCCAATTTCTTGTTTATATGTTTAACTCTACATAAACATACCATGCACATGCACAACCTCGTAGGGTGTAGTATAACTTGTACACCCATAACAAAGGTGATAAGGCCTCGTACCCCTCTGTCCAGAGTCTCTCACACTGCTGAACATGGTGCTGAACATCCTGCCCATGAAATTCACATATCTTGGTAGGGACATTTCTTTGAAGAAATCTAGAAGAGAAGGTGATTCTCATTTCTTGTCACTCGAAAGAATATCTCTGTGAACCATCCACCAAAGATCTTTGTTGTCCCACACAAAGTATACACCAGCATATTCCTTCTTTCCACTTGATTTGTCCATTAGGCTTCCATAGCACGCAAAAATACTTCAAGATTTCCTTCACCAATGTACCTTGGTACCTGGTTACTTCCCAAACACCTAACATAGCGCGGTCAACTTACACTCGAATCGCACTTGTCATCTCGCACCTAACTTTTTCATAAGTCCCATGCACCTAGTTTTCACATGCAACACTTGTAGTATCACTCATAGATTGTGCATCATCCCACTGAATAACTCCTTCCTTTGATGGCTCAAGCACTTCAGGATCTCTAATGGTGTGTACATAAATTATGTTCAAATCATCTTCACTCAAATTTTCTACATAAGGTGCATATTTTTATATCGTTAAAGGAATGATGACACGCTCTTCCTTATTCTCAAAACTAATGTATGCTTTATTAAAGCACAAATCAACATTATTCGTATAACACCGAGGGTGCCCAAGCAATGCTAGAAAATTTTTCGCTTCGCAAGTGCTAAGACTTCAAAGTCTCCAAAGAAACTTGGCCCTCAGATAGTAATAGTAACATCTTTCAAGACTCCAATGGGTATGGCCTTAGTCCTATTTGCCATAAACAACACATTTTATGATGGTTACAATGGGGGCCTCCCCATCTCGATTCCATGCATCCAAAGTGAGTACATTCACTTATGTGCCTATATCAATAAAATATCACTTAACAACCATCCATCAACAACAACATTCAGAGTGATCTCTTTGTCATAATACAAACTGTGAGGAGGTAGGTTAGCATGTAAAATTTGTCTCTCATGCTCAACTCCCAGCGTCTTTCCTCTTAACCATTCCCCTAATAAAGGAATGATGTTTTTTTGTTGTAACATATTACAAACCTCCTTCAAATCATCAACATATTTTTGAGGAAGCTCGGTTACTTTGGCTTGCTTCAGCTTCCGCGAGTACTCCTTTAAGCATTGTATCTCACCCTGCAAGTTCCTAATAACTTCCATGGTTTCTTGATAAACTTCCTTATGATGAGTAGGGTCTAGATACTTTGCATTCAACACCTCTTCCTTTGTAATAATAGGCTTTTGCTTTAAAATATCCATCACATGTGTAACTTCAATGCATGTAGTGAATAACACAGGTAGCAACTCAAGATTAGGTGCTAACTTTGGCATCCACTAGTCTTCCACAGTACGTTGTACTCCAACCATTCCCGTGCCCTTATCCTATTTTTGATTCTTGGTTAAATGTTCATATAAGTATGGGATGTCTTCATAATTGTGGTTCTTTCCGCAAAAAGAACAAATAATATTCTGAGGGCATTCGCACTGTAATGATCAGGGGATCCACATGTATAACATGTTCCTCATGGAAATTCACTTCTTCTACCTCCACAACCTTGGCCTCTGTATCCTCCATGGTATCCTTGACCTCTACATCGACCTCCATCAGAGCACCCTTTGTTGTGATTGTTATCATGATGCTCACCTTGTTCTTTAGAATTATTTGCAACACTAGTCTGATGAACACCAATATCAATGACATCATGGATCTGATCAATCAACCTGTAATTCTCAGTATCATGTATGGTAGACCTAAAAATCTTACAATAACAAGACACATTATTCCTTATTACACGTTGCAACAGTGGGAACCTACTTGAATCATGGTCCAAGTGACAGATCTCGCAGTCCAGAACATGGTGTGCACTAATTTATGAGGATAGTTATCCTTACTATGTCCTTATACTTCTCAATATGTGCACCAAATTCCATTGCATGTCTCATGAACTGAATTAGTTGACAAATTCTCTAACTATTTAGCCATATATGCAATTTGAGCTTCCAAAAATGGGCTAACTCCAGTGTCTATGCTCTCAACTACCTCAGTGTGTAGAGAAACTTCCAAAGCCTTGCGCGGGTCTATAAATGTCTTATGTGAGAGTGCCTTTTTGAAAGGTGTGATCAAACCTCTGAAGAACCATTGAGCATGCTAAATTGGGTGGATGTCATTAAAAAATTTGATGACAAAATTTTGAAGCAAAAATCATACTCCCTTACACTCTCACCATGCCTTGCTTGATGTACTTTAGCATGTGGATGCTCTTCTGATCAAATTTAGGTATGTGGAACTATGCCAAGAAAGCATCATGCAATGTGGTATAGTATACAAAAGTCTGGTTTGGATCAAATTTCCTATACCAACTATGTATGTGTCATTGCAAATTAGTTGCAAACTGGATTGCCTTGCACTCTAGAGCTATAATCCCCTTTGTGTGCCATAGTATCTCACACATATGCACATGCTCAGCTGCATCTTTAATTCCTCTTTATTCTAGGAGATGAAGAGACATCTCTAAATATATTTTTGGGGTTGGTGCGGACCTTGCCCACTTGATCTAGAACCTGTATTACTTCATGTGTTTCCTCTACCTCTAGAACCACTAGATCCACTAGATCTTAAACCACCTAATCCTCCCCCTGTAACAGGAAATGTACCAGAGGATGCACTTCCTTGTGTTCCAACAGTTGTGCTAAATTGAACTCCCATAGTTTGCAAAGTTTTACTACTCCCAAACATGATCCCAATGTTCTCGCATGCCCACGCTTAAAGGCCGATGACGCGCTGAAAAATATACCTCCAACCGGTCCTCCAAATAAAATAGATAACAATTATGTTGTCATAGATGAATAAGATACCGATTAACTCCCGGAAATTGATTGTAAATTAATTATATCTCTGCTGCTACTCTACTACCCACACTATCTTGCTTACTAATGACTATCGTAGAAACTAGAAAACCGAGCGCAAGGGCTAGGTTGCTAGGTGGGATCAAATGTGCACCCACAGTCCTTGCAATCTCCACCGACATGCTCTCATACGAAGCCAAAGAGGGTTCTTTGTCATGCTTACCAAAATGGTGGAGTTCCAGATTGTTTGGCTCCATGTCCTCTACGTGAGCTCCAAATTCTTCACGAGCCATCTCTCTCCACAACGCCATTCATTTCACAACTTTGCATTGCTTTTCCAAATCCCTCTCATGTGCCTCATTAAAATTAAGCCACCTTTATTCTCTCTACCTTACTGTCTCCAGATTTCCATCTTTCACCACACATCCTCCTCCCCTCACATGCATGGTGGGGTTTAGCTAGCATAGGACATTGTTCCAAATCTAGGGTCACAATCAAGATCTTAATCGCTAAAGTGATACTACGCAAATATGATCATTTGGGTTCGTACAAGAAATGGAACTCAACAACCTTTGGACAAGAATAAGTAGAAACTATGTACTCTAAAATATAGCTATTCAATTCACCACTCCATCAATGGTCTATAACACGCGTCGAAGTCAGATCAACATCATGCAAAGCCTGGAATTCTTCCTGCATCCAAACAAGGGTCTTAAACCTCTAATTTCTCTTTGATGTGTAAGCTACCAACCACTCATAAATATCTATGGGGAAAAAGTAGAAGAACATCTCATACAACTCATGATACAGGAGTTCTGTTTCAACCCATGCACGAGCATTAAAATCAGTTCCAGTGCTAAATCTGTGAGCATCCTCTTCCTCTAAATTATTTAACCACTCTTCAGTGTTGGCCAAATTCAACCGATACGTCTTCATCATGCAACATCTTGGTAAAAACTAAAAAAGAGGTCTCGGTAACGGAACCAAAATGTAGTCTTATTTTACTCACAACAACCCAAGGCGCGTTGACACATCACTCAACCAAAACTGAGCGCTCACCTGAAGTGCACAAGGGTACTAGGTCCCTCTTTTATGGCAGCTTTGTCAAGAAGTTAGCATGATCATACAAATATTCCAGATCCATAATAGATAATCAAGTATATTGCATAACATAAACTAGATCTAGATCTTAACTATTATGCATGGGTAATTAAACAAGAACCATAATCATATTTACCATACAAGATCCATGCTCAAATAAGTCAACAACCAATATCCAACCACAAAGGTTCATTATATTAATTGTTGTAAAAAGAAGCTTCATACATACTTAAAAATGTTACTAAGGATTACACACGTAAATAAACCAGCAACATAACTCTATTATAGAATCAATTCTTCTCAACTATGCAGATCATACATATATATAGGGGTGGGTACTTGCCCTTCACCACCTATGCATCCTCAAAATAGGTTGCATGCTAAGAATAGCCATGTGCTGCTACAAGCTAACTACAAAAGCATGCAAGCTTTCCTAATAATAGATCTACTACTAGTTAACTCTTAGTTCACATCCTATTATTAGATTGTAACTATGCATGTCACTTGGTCTTCCCCTTAAATAGAATTTTCTTGAACCACAAGTATTCATGTTTCAACATTATCTTCAAAACCTTGCTTGGTCGCCACTCCAAGTCTATATTTAGATCTACATCCCAAAACTAGCTAAGTGTTCATTCTGTCTCCTACATGCATTCATATCCAACTTTAGCATGCTAACCCCTGCTTCTCCCCGTGCGCGTCCTCATGTGCGTTTATTTTTCAATGTCTCTTGTGTGTGCTAACCTTTTCTCTGGGACTTAGTCATTTTCCATGCTCAACATTGACTTGTCTTCCGGTGGACTCGACATTTTTTTTTCTTAGTGCATATTTAAGTTTTGCCACACAATGGTGCACGCTCAAAGCTTGAACTCTAGTGACATTCTTAAATTTTCACAATGGTCCCTTCTTTATGGGAGAGTCCTTTTAACTTTGTGTGCAACGAATCTGCATAATTTTTCATATCTTTGCCCATCCAATCGCACACTCATCCATCCTCAGTACACTTTGAAAGCTTATCCAACGCACACAAAATGAGGGGAGAATTGAATAACTTTATGTGTAACTTTGTATACAAGGGGAAAAATACTTATGGTGTGCATACAATGTTTATATCTAGGTATTGTTTATCTTCGCACATGCAAAGAGCGTGAACAATTTTTTATCATCATTATTACATGAAGGTTTATGTAATATATTGTGCTTGTTTGAGGTCATGCATTCAATTTTTAGAAGTTTCTTCCAACATTTCTTCTAATGTAAATGTGTGTGCACTAATTTTCACAATTAAATGGCTTGATATTACATGGGAGATCATAATGGGATCGATAGTTCCTAGGTGAGTGGAAATGTCACGTAGCATAAAGGGGGTCACAAGATTATAATATGACCATGCAATGGGATTTACAGTAAGAATGTATACCAAAAATGCTTTAGATTAGATGTGAATATTACAAAGGTCAATGGGGGAAATGAAACATTGAGTAATAGGATTGCACGATTGGGTGCACACATGGAAACCGCACGACGCAAGTGTATGTGGGTGTGTGCAGTGAATTGCACATATTCATGAAAGTCCTTTGTGCAATAGGAAACAAGCATATTTGTAAAAATAACAATAGATATACGGAAAAGGGAGCATGTGGGTAAATATAACCAAGACATACAAAACTCCTTGCAAACAAGTATTGCATGCTAGATAAAACAAAGTTTGAGGTGAAAATTCAAACTACCTTGAGAAAGGCCAATGGGTTCCATAATTTCAATTGAGTAATTAAGGGAGTGTTGTGGAAAAAAAGGTGGCTATGTTGAAGAATTATCCAAAGCATTATTTCAATGAAGTTTAAAAAACTCAGAACCTCTAGTTTACTTGCATCAAAATAGACAAGTGTACTCAATTTTTTTGTGTTATCAATGCAAGAGAAAAATCTAGTAATTTAACTTTGTAATGTAACATACTAAATTAAAGTATTTTCAGAGAGCCCAACGTGTGTGCTTAGTAAATTTATTTACCTTCCCTTAATGTTTTCTCTAATAACATGAAAAAAATCACATGGCGTGAGATGTTGTGCATGGTTTATTATATTTTTGTTTTTTTATGATTTTTGTTGGGGATGGTTGAGAGGGGAAGGATTATAAATTGCTTTACTATTAACCAAACATATATAACCATGATAGACATACCTTTGGTTATGATTATGGCATTTCTCCATTGTTATCCAAGAGTTCATAGCCTCGATGGAGATTACCAAAAACACCCTTAAGTTGAGAAATATTTTGAAACACATTAATTCAAGTAATTTCTCTTTCTTATTAAAACTTTGCAAGTTAGGAACAAGATTAGCTAGGTTGGAGGATAAAAATCAAACTAGTGAATCCTAGATCACATATTAATGAAATGCAATATTAGAGTGAACTTTGAGCATGAATATCACAGAGTATAACAACATTTAAAAATATAGATAACAACTTTAAAATAAAAAATAAGCATTTATATTGAAAGTACAACACAAATATGTAGATTGTCAAATTAAAACATTGTCAACCATTATAAAATCCAACACAACATGCTTCAAAACATGTGTAAAGTGAAGTTGGAACATTTGGAATGATCATGCGTGAAAAGGCTTCATTGAGAGGGAACACCATAGGCTAAGGTTTACACAAGAGTGTGCAAGTTTATTAA
Organism: Taxus wallichiana var. yunnanensis; assembly: GCA_018340775.1. Classification (NCBI taxonomy): domain Eukaryota; kingdom Viridiplantae; phylum Streptophyta; class Pinopsida; order Cupressales; family Taxaceae; genus Taxus; species Taxus wallichiana. The sequence continues at coordinate 942,274,737 of CM031239.1, read as the reverse complement.
CAACTACCAAAGTAAACTATAAAATAAAATCGTAAAATAAAAGAAAAAGTAGGAAAGAAAGCTAACCTAGAAAGTATATACATAATGTAGGTTTATGTTGAGTGTCAGGTATTGAGATGTTGTGTGGAAGATGGCTCAGACATAGAAATAGTTCTTAAGGAAGTTTCCATGGGATAGAAATGGGATTTCCTTGCCTTTAAAGTTTTTGATCCGTAAGATGTTTTCATTTAAATGGGCTAAGTGAAATTTTATTATTTTTTTATATTTACCCTTTTTCTCATGTACGTTATCCCATAAGAAAGACTAGGTCAAATATTCTAAAGGATTTGAATTTTTATTTCTTCTCAAACCAACATTTGATGACCTCTTGGTTTCTACTAAAATAAGGATTTCATGCCATTTTTCATCTACCCGCATCAAGATAAGGAATCTAGCCTTAACTTTATCATTCTCCCTAAGTATTTCGCATAAAATTCATTATGAGGATTCTCATGTTCATCGGATATATAAGGTATAGGCCATATAAAATATGGTAATGAATGTTTTTAATGACGAAGGAGTGAAAATTAGATATAAAATACTTTTTGAATGAAGTTAAAGATCATCCAATATTTCCTAGATTAACTAGCAATTAAACTAATTTACTTGAATGTGAGATTGTTGACATAATATACATCAGATAACTTTAAATAATGATTCCAAATATTTTTGATTTTATTTGTAAATACCTAAAATAAAATTATATCTAAACACATTCCTAAAATCTCAAACACTTGGAAAAAGTTCTCCTCCCCTAGATAAAATAACTAAACTAAAAACAAGGCATTTATAGCCATTACAATAGGACTAGTTTCAACTTGTATGAAAATTCAACTACTAATAATAAATTCTAAAACTCTTAATTGAAAAAAGTAAAGTAAATAATACTAAAAATATACTCAAGATGAAAAATATCATCCGCTGCTAATATTTGGTCAACATGCAAGAAGTCAAAATTAGTTTAAGTGACACACACATAATCTATTCGCAAACTAGCCAAACTATTCACTCTAAACTCTCATAAAAATAGAATTGGACTAAAATAAGACTAAATTTAGTCAAATATACAAATAAATAGTTCCCTACCTCTTGGATATGAATGGAAAATGTTTTAAACTTAGTTAAGTGCATATTCGGTGGACTACACTCGAACTAGCACTTCTAGTCTAACAATAGAATTCTATAAATAGAGTTTTACACATTACCAAAAAATCCCTAAACATAAAAAACACAAAATACTTATATTATTCAGTAACTAATTAATGTCTATATTGACATCATACTCAACATTCCTCCCTTGATGCAAAGAGTAGAAATGCTTATCTTCTCCTTAAGTCTTTCTTGAAATTTTTAACTAACCGTTGGTAAAACTATTAGCAATATGATCTTCGATTATCACATAATCAATGAAAAAATTATTACCTTTGACCAAGTATCTAATAAAAATATGTTTGGTTCACGCATGGAAAATCAATTCTTGGACAATTGTATTGCCCCATTGTTATCACAAAAACTATGTAGGCTCATGTTGGGCCTCTCTAAAATCAACTATGAGTCTTATAAACCACATAATTTTGTGAAATAAGTTGTATGAGCTTCATATTCAGATTCACTAAAGGATAATGCAACCGTAGCTTGATTTATTGATGTCTATGAAACCAAACCACTTCCTAATGTGAAGTTATAACCTAAAGTAGACTTCCTATCACTAAGAGAACCTCTCCAATTTGAATCTATGTATCCAATTAGAAATAATTAACTTCCTAGTATGAAATTAATACTATGATTAAATGTACCTATTACATATATGAAAAATCTTTTCATTTCTTACAAATGCTTATGTGATGATTGTCTATAAATATAGAAAATAGTGAACCTCCATAATCGATATCGTGTTTTTTCATAATGAGATACATAAAACCTCCAATCATGCTTCTAAAATTATTTTCATCAAATAAAGTAATTATATTCTTCCTCATAATATTTTCTCCACTTGTAATTGGAGTGTCCACGGGCTTACAATCTTGTAGATTGTACTTTTGTAACATGTCCTAAACATACTTAGCTTGAAAAATGAATACTTCCTCTTTATTTTGATGAACTTCCATGCCAAGATAGTAATTCATGAGACCATGATTAATCATCTTAAATTATGATTTTATATCCTTGAAGGTTTACAAAATCTACATAGATTTTCCTGTAAAAATCAAGTACTCTACATAGAGACAAACATATAACACATTAGAACCCAATGCTTGTATGTAAAGAGTTGGTTCATTTTGACTACTTACAAATCCTTGATCCAATAACCAGCCATAAATTATTGATATCCAAGCTCTTACAATTTGCTTCATCCCATAAAGATGCTTCTTAAACTCATATACCCAAAATTATATACCCTTTATCTCAAAACCTTATGGTTGCCCCACATATACTTCTTCTTCTATCACTCCATTTGATGGATTTTCCAACTTTTATAAGCAAAAAATTTAAGAATGAGTCTTATAGTATCTTAATGAACCACATGTGTATAAGTTTCCCCATAATTAACCCCATATGTTTGTCTAAACCATTTTCGCAATAAGTATATCTTTTTCTTGTCAATTTTACCATCATTTTCAATTTCATATTATAGACCCATTTTGTTCTAATGAAATATTTATCATATGGAGGCTGAATACGAGTATATGTTAGTGTAGGTTATTATTTATCTTTTTATTTGTTTATTAAGATAGTTCTTGCAATTATGTTAGCTCTACACTTGTTGTGTTAGATTTATTAGGTGTACTATTTGTGTTGAGTTAGCTTACCATCCTAGGATGAGAAGCATTGGATTCTCCAACATGGTATCAAAGCATGCTTCAACAACCATTTATCAATTTTGTGAACGAAATTTGCAAAGTTATTTTGGATTGCGAGGATCTTCCATCTCGTCATATAACACGTGCTTGGAGTGAATATTTTTGGACTCAACTTATTCCATATTTGGTCAGATCTTGCTTGCTGCTTTGGTTGGCTCACCTCAACATTTTCACAACTCACCTTAAGTGTACTTATCTCAAGGTTATCATTGGGAATTGTTTGGAGTTTACTCCATTATGGGTATTATTTAAAACACCTTTGTTGGCATTATCTTTGAACAAACCGCTCGGATCTTCCATTTCCTTAGGTGTTAATCCTCTGTTTATTTTGGTTTGACATGCCCCTAACTTGGTCCTTACTTTGGTCTTGAATTGGATCATTTTGGAATCAGTTTTGACATAACATATTGGTGGTCATGGCTCATCATCTTGATTTGGCGGTTCTTTGCTACTTGGGTCGAGCTTTTATTTTGGCTTGGACCTAGATCCGTGACTAGATATTACTTCACATCTCAGCCTAAAATGGATTGATGGCCTCTCTACTCGATATGCTTGGCCATTGATCGGTCTAGTTTATATATGGTGGAGATCCCGGTTCGGTTGTAGATAAAAGTTTTCTTAATTTTGGCATCTCGGCCCCAACACAACCCGTAACCCTTTATAACTTGGTGAGTCATCCTCTTTATTGGTGGTTTGATCATTTTTCCCTATGAATCTATTGTGTTACATCCATTTGACAATTAACCAAGCTCTTTTCTAGATCCGACTTGCTAGTGAATCTATTCAAGATCATCCCATTTTGACTTCTCTATTATGTTTCTCGGCATGTGGTAACGAGCCCAACTCAACAGATAATTCTTGGTGGAGATAACTCCCACCTTGGCATCTACGATCTCTAAATCATCTTGGTTACATCATCTTAAGGTCATACCCTTCCCATACACTTGGCTTGCTTGATGCTTTTATTACTTGCCTCACCATTTTTTGGCTCGTATTGGTGATGATCTATCTTCACCACGGCTCCGCCTCTCTCAAATCAGGTTTGTTTTATGGTAGATTGGCTCCATGCGGTGGCCAAACCAATAAAATAAAAATATTTGTGTTCATTTGAATCCTAAGTTTTCTGTTGACCGCCATGTCATACCTTCTATTCCATCTTCACGCCCACCACACTCCACTTACCAAGACATTTCATTGTAAGTGGAGTGTGGTGGGCGTTAGATTCCTTCTATGTCATACTTGTAGTTCGTTGTGTTTTGCTTTCCAAGTCACATCGGGTAAGATTTTAAATAGTAATATTTCTATTAAAATTCTTGAAGTCCTTTGTAGTGCAAGTGGTGGAGCACCCTCTTATAAATAATTTGGGTTTGTGGAGGTGAATGGTTGGATCACCTCCCACTACAAAGTTATAAGTTTTGCTTAAAATTTTATTAAAATGGAATTATTTCAAAGGGGGTACTATATTGTTGTGGGAGGCATATTTTATAAAAGTGGGCAAAATATTGTAATAAAATTGTGTAATTATAAGTTATTGGGGGTTCAATTTGTGGTGAAAAATTAATTTCTTGGGCCATTTCAACAGTCATTTAAAAGAGTAATTATAAGCTTCCCATTGACCCCTATTGGGGCTGCCACCCCATACACCCATTATCTTTTTCATCGCATAGTATATTCATGGTGCTCTTTTGTTCTTGAGTGTCAAAGATAGAAGGTTGAGGCATAGTTTGTGGGTGGTCAAACCCCTTCACAAGAATTTTTTTGGTTCTTTCTTGCTCACATAGTATTGATTTGGAGCTCAAATATAAGAAAAAAGGAGTCCACAACTTTTGGACGCATTTTCAAAGCAAAACCCAACATCCTTTATTTTTTGGGGTTGCTTATTTTTTGAGTGTGTTCTTTCATTTATCATGGCTTCTTTCCTTGACTGATTTGCTTTGTAGTTTGATAATGAGATGCTCTTATCTAAAATTTGTTCCATTTAGGAGGACCTAATAAAATTTATGGAAGAAAATAAATCGCTCAAGAAACGAAATTATCTTCTACAAGCACTCATTAACAACAAAGATGATCTCATATAGTCCTTACAATATAAACTTGTTATCTTGCAACATCACCCTCAGATTATGGACTCTCATATCCCCGATCATAGTCCACTTTCAGCTATTGCTCCTACATCCACCGACCCTTGATATGTCATTTTTCGAGTCTAGCTATTAGGCTTGTTATTACATGTTCTTTTGCATCCATGCCTATTTCAGCTTAAACACTTTGTATATCCAACATCAGCTCCTTCTCGCTCACCTCCATGGATCTTTTGAGAAGTATACCATTGTGTTCGGTCTCACATGCTACGTTCTATGGGTTTTAGTAGTAGAGGTTTCGACATACATTCATATGGTATTGTTTCCCCTATTCCACTTGTTAAGTGGAATTCTTGCCACGACAATGATTTTCAAGCAGGTATTTCGTTGGGATCAAACATTGATAGAGCTCCTATTTTTGTTCGCTCGGCTCTTTTTCGAGGATCATGAGCTACACATGAGATCTGCACATTCACTCAGTCTTGAGAAACCTAAGATTTCATCTGTTAGACATGATCGACTTGACACATATTCTAATGTTCCTTTACATGACCCTATTGTGTATTTTACACCAAACCATATGCAAGAATCTTCTTCATCCATCTGTGTTGATTTGGGGTGGATTTTTGATCACTCATGGCGGCAATACAAACATTCATTGAGAGGAATCTACAGACATGGATCCTCCACCATTCATCCTCTTGCTACACTTTCTACATCATCTGCATTGTAATGCTCCTTGTTTCAAGATATTTTCTTTAGTAGGTGTAGTGTATCTCTTGTTTGTAGAGAGATTTTATATCTATATTTTTGACACTTTTTTGGCATGTTGACAGTCTCTCTTTTGGGGAGTTATTTTGGTGAATCCTAGTGTTAGTATTTTAGTGTTTGTGTAATTTTTTTGACAACTCATACAAATTTGTAGTGTCACTCCACCCATTCAGTAGTATAGGAGGGTGTGGTGTTGATCATGCTTCTTTGGGTTTTGTATCCTTGCCTTGTTACCTAGGATTTTTTAGATCTTGGCACTCCTATTTCTTTCGATCTTGTGTCCTTACCATGTTTCCTTGGTTATTGTTCTTGGATCATGGCACACCTATTTGTAACAATTGATAAAATTATAATTGGTGTTTTTTTACAACTTTGACATCAGTTTATTGACAATATCTTTGTATGGAGTTATTTTGGTGAAGCCCGGTGTCCGTTGTTTTTGAGTTTTTATATCAAGTAGTGGGTTTAGACCATAGTGCACACCAAACTTGTTCAAAATTATATGAGTTTTTTGAGCCGAGTTTCTTGGGATGCCTCAGACGTTTTTTTCTCTCTCTCTCTCTATACTTTGTTATTACTAGTTTTGGGTACCTTGTGGTGTCCCTTTTCCCCAATTTTCGGGGCCCATATTATTTTACTCCCAAATTTAAGGTACGCTTTTTGGGGGTGATAGTATAGGTTATTATTTATCATTTTATTTATTTATTAGCATAAGTCTTGCACTTATGTTATCTCTACACTCGTTGTGTTAGCTTGTTGAGTTAGCTTATGTTATCCATATTTCCCCCCAGGAAAAATATTGGATCGACCATGACCCTATGTGAGAAGAAAAAGAAGAAACGACTTTGTCAAGCCATTTCATGTCTTAAATCTATTTTACAAGCTTCAGCAGATTCAAAAATGGAATTGCAGGGCTAGGAGCAAGAAGGGGAAAAAATGGCACTGATTCAAGGATTGAATAGATAAAGGGTTTTCAAACAAGTGTGGTGTCACCACGTGTCCCAGGTCAAAGTGGGTCGTCGGGGAAAAGGTTAGTTTTTTGCCCCTTACCCCAAAGGGTGTAAAAGTTACAAAATGGGCTGCGAATGCGCCAAGAGGAAAAAATCAGCATTTGAGCCCGAGTCAAACCAAAGCGGGGCCGTGGGAGTTTTCTAGATTTTTTGATCCTCGCAGAAAAAGGGGAAAAGATAAATTCTAAACCCGCAAATCTGAATTTTTCCCTAATCTGGCTGCCACGTGTCCCACATTATCAAAAGAGGACCCATTTTTCAAGTTGTTTTCCTGCCCTCTTGTACAAACCTGATACAAACTTCGAAGGGGCATATCTTTTGACTCAAAGCTCAAAATATTTCAAATCGACACCATTAGAAAGATCTCACCCTCACTTACACCATGGAGGTATGAAATTTTAATTTTAAGGAGGTTAGGTGAAGAAAAATTAATGGTTTATGTGTGAATTCTTGGAGCAATAAAATCTATTTCGTGATGTGTTTTGTCCATCCTTTGCTCATTTTGTTGTCTCTTCTCGCCTCTCATCATTACAAGGTATACTGTGCATATCTCTGATGTCCATTGTAGGTTTTGGGAGCTATGTTTAAGGGGTTTGAAATGGTGTTGTGTGTGAACTTTATCCTTGGTCTGTGATGCATCTGTCCATCCTCTCCATTGCTCACCTCTCTCCATTTCAGGTAGTTGGGTTTGTGATCAGCACTCCCCTTTTCTTGGTGCTATCACCTCGTTAGTGTAGGATTTCCCTCTTTATGCACTTTCTCTCTCCCTGTCTCCTTCGCATTGTTAGATTAGGAGTAGATGGTTGCATTTCCTTCCTTAGAAGTAGTTTAGAACTAAGATTGGGAAGAGGAACCAACCTTCTCTAGAGGATCATTCCCATTTGCAAGTCCCACAGCTTGGGGAATGATCCAATGTTATGAAAATCACACAAAATGACCCTGCCTTAGAAAAGTAGATCCATAACTCATTTGGGGGTGCTTGTGATTTCACACTAATAGTTTTGGCATGCTTGGTGGGATAGGTTTGAAGCACCTTACCACTTCACTTCATCAGGTTTGATGTGCTCTTGGTGAAGGTTTCAGCCTTTGGAGGCACTTTCAAGCACATCTGGTGACTCCATCTGGTCAACAACCCATCCTCTGAGTTGCATACCTTCTTCCCATCCATTTCCACTCATTTCATCCATTTTCTTCTTCCATCTCTTTCATTTTCTCCCATTCCATGAAGTTTTGCAATCATGACTTCATTCCCTTCATGGAACTCACACTTACAACAACAATGCAATCCACCTCCAATTCATTTCCCAGCTCCTCTAGATCAGCATTATAATCAGATCCAGGACCATTATGCTTACCCTGAGCAATGTCAAAACCAGTTTGAATATGAAGCTTATCAAGGACATGGTAATGCATATGATGGTGATAGTTATGTAGAGGATGCTTTTCTACTGGAGAAGATTCAAAAAATGGAGGTTGACATGGTTCAATTTAGGGCAACAACTCAAATGATGGCTTTCAGAATTGGTTGCAGGGCACCTTGTCCATGGGAAGGCCCTTTTCCAAGACACTACAACCCTCAGGAGAAGCTAGACTTCATGATTGGAATGCTGCCCCAACTTACACAATGGATTGAGGACATTGGGGCTTATGAGCAAAGTGTGGGACAACCTTGTCAATGGGTAAGTCAATCACTAGCTCCCTATCTTTCATTGTCTCTTCCTCAATCTTTATCATTTCAAAGAGAGGCAGGAGTCAATCCCTCGCTTATTGCCCCAAGTGTTGATTTCATTTCTCCATCTACTAGTCTTCCATCCCACCTCAGTTTCTCTTCCCTTTTCCCTTCCAAATCCAATTCCCCTCTATAAGAGCCAAAAGAAATGCCTTCCCCTCCACCACAAACAAGGAAACAACTAGTGGAGACCCCACCCACCACTCCTCTTGCCTTCCCAAGTCCATGTTGGGAAGAGACTAAAAAATCAGCCAAGGAGAACATCAAACAGAGGAACCCAACAAAGAAGAAATGATAGAAAATATGAAGAGTTGGGCTGCTAAATTTGAGTTTTCAAAGGTTCCCTTATTGGTTAAGCCTATGGAGGAGGCTGAGGTCAAGCCGCAAGTGGTGGAAGCTCCAACTACAACACAAGTAGGGGAGGAAGGAGCTACTCCTAATCCAAAAGAAGAGGAGTACATTCCAGCTGTGGAGGAGGACCATATAGTTTCAGAGGCTCCAAGTGCGGAGCAGGCCACAGAAGAACCTTCAGTTCTTCCTCCCACTTCATCCCCTTCAAGCTCTGATGTTGAGGAAGAGTTTGAGATTTCAAACTTCATGTTTGAGGATGAAGGGAACCATGGTGAGTCAATTGTAGATCAAGAGGACACCATGAAGGAGGTTGAGCACCTGTAGCAAGACAACAAGGAGGTAGATTACCTGTCTGACTTGGAGGATTGTCTTGATGGAGAGGAGCCCATGGAGATCACATCATTTTTTCCTCCATCTCTCACATCCCAAGCACATGAGCCTACTACCATGGAGGAGAACATTCAGAACAACAACCTGCACTTCATAATAGCCCTCTGGAACCAAGGTTGGAAGATCTTGATCTTCCATGTTCTTCAAAGGAGGAGGAAGAGAAAAGGCAGGAGGATGTCGTCATCCCTCTCACACCATCCATCTAAGAAGGTCCACAAGAAGACTCCATTTTTGGAGTTGAATTTCAGAGAAATGGGCACATCCAAAGGATTAGATTGTGCCTAATTAGGTACTTGGCTTCATTGGAGCCAAAGGAGAAACCAAAACCAGTCATGCCTACTTCAGGGCATGAGGATGAGCATCAAAGTACCAAGGGTCATCATCAACACCTCTAGAAGTCTGATGCAAGTTAGCTTAAGGAGGTATTTTCCATTAATGTTGATACCTTGATGATTTGGGTGGAGGACCAACTTATTGTCAATTTTTCACTCATCCAACCAGCCATGTTCAATGCCAAATCAGTTGCATGGCTGCCATTTTTTAGGAAGGGAAGTTATTTCTCCCTGTCAGTTGCAGGCTTTGTTTGAGCTCCCTTTGCTCTTGGTTAGAGTAGTGTAGGTTTGTTTTCGTAGAGGAAGTGCTTTTGCACACTCGCATGTTCCATGTGGAGCATGTATGATTTTTAGTTTGTACATAGTTTTGGTGGTATTTCTCTCGGCATAATGCATTTAGTTGGCTTTTGGTGAAGTCCAACTTCAAGTTTCAGCGGGTTTCCAAGAGGCTCAGAGGTCGAATTTTCAGAGTTCAGATCAGAATCAGTTTATAAGGTTGGACTCCATGCCCAATGGATGCTTCAAGGCCACTTTGGTCTCTTCATCTAAAGCATGCGATGTCTCCTTGAGTCACCAAATTGTTATCCATTTTTCCCCCCCAAAAAAAATATTGGATCGGCCATGACCCTGTGCGAGAAGAAAAATAAGAAACACTCTGTCAAGCTATTTCATGTCTTAAATCTATTTTACAAGCTTCAGGAAGATTCAATAATGGAATTGTAGGGCCAGGAGCAAGAAGGGGAAAAATGGCGTTGATTCAAGGATTGAATAGATAAAGGGTTTTCAAACAAGCGCGGTGTCGCCACATGTCCTAGGTCAAAGCGGGTTGTTGGGGAAAAGGTTAGTTTTTTGCCCTTACCCCAAAGGGTGTAAAAGTTGCAAAATGGGCCGCGACTCTGCCAAGAGGAAAAAGTTAGCATTTGAGCCCGAGTCAAACCAAAGCAGGCCACGGGAGTTTTCTAGATTTTTTGATTCTCATGGAAAAAGGGGAAAAGATAAATTCTGAACCCATAAATCTAATTTTTCCCTAATTTGGTTACCACGTGTCCCACATTATCAAAAGAGGACCCATTTTTCAAGTTGTTTTCCGCCCTCCTGTACGGACCCGATACAAACTTTGAAGGGGCATATCTTTCGACTCAGGGCTTGAAATATTACAAATCTGACACCATTGGAAATATCTCGGCCTCACCTATGCCACGAAGGTCTGAAACTTTAATTTTGAGGAGGTTAGGTGAAGAAAAATGGAGGAAATGTCTTCTGGCCTTCAATGCAAGATCCATCTGTCTCAACAACTAGATCGGATTTGATCTGTTTCCACTTCTTTCAACGCACCGAACCAAGGATCGATGCGGTAAAGACGGATTTGGGGGAAGATTTTATCAGAAGCACTAACAACAGTGGTTGAGTTATGGCCTTCTTTTCTCGCTTCTCTCTGTCTCTTTCTTATTTTAGGTTGAATATATAAATACATGGGTAGGATTCATTGTAAAAGCTTGTTGTTCATTCTTCTTCCCCGCCCTCTCTCTTTCTTTTCCAAGGTCGAATGAGGAGCTTAAGCCTCTCCATTGGATTTATAATGTCATTTTCTTGCCTCTTGCCTGTTAATGGTGTACTATGTGAATTCCTAGAGCAATAAAATCTATTTCATGATGCGTTTTGTCCATCCTTTTCTCATTTTGTTGTCTCTTCGCCTCTCATCATTATAGGGTATGTTGTGCATATCTCTCGATGTCCATCGCGGGTTTTGGGAGTTGTGTTTAAGGGGTTTGAAATGGTGTTCTATGTGAGATTTATCCTTGGTCTCGTGATGCATCGTCCATCCTCTCCATTGCTCACCTCTCTCCATTTCAAGTAGTTGGGTTTGTGATCAGCACTTCCCTTTTCTTGGTGCTATCACCTCGTTAGTGTAGGATTTCCCTCTTTATGCACTTTCTCTCCCCGTCTCTCTTGGCATTGTTAGATTAGGAGTAGATAGTCACATTTTATTCCTTAGAAGTAGTTTAGGACTAGTATTAGGAAGAGGAACCAGCCTTTCTCGGAGGATCATTCCCATTTGCAAGTCCCACAAACTTGGGAATGATCCAATGTTATGAAAATCACACCAAATGACCATGCCTTAGAAAAGCATATCCATAACTCATTTGGGGGTGTTGTGATTTCACACTAACACTTACCAGTTGTGTTGAATTAGCTTACTAGTTATACAGAGTCAACTCTACCGCTGCCAATATCAATTAGTGAGAGTTATTCACCAATGATCTAGGTAGTAGTTGCACTTTCTTCCTCCTATATGTACATCAATTGCATCATTCTATTAAGTAGCTTTGAGTTGATTTTTTGTGCACTTTCATGGTTATTGTAATGTTTATTCTATTGGAGTGAACAGGGATGAGAAGAATTGGCTTCTCCAATAGTCTATTTTTCATTACTCTCAACTATTCCATCTCAAATTTCATAGCTTCAATCCATTCTTTCCGTGACTAGCTTCTTCATAATTTCTAGGTTCACTAGCCATAGATGACTATGCAAGCATAGTATTTTCATCATAAGTGTTGCCAAAATGAGTTCACACTTTATTTTATGAAAATCGGTATCAAATTTTAACCTTAGGATAATTTGATCTTGATCATACATGTTTTAAAACATATTGACATCTTCAAACTTGTTCAAATTACTTGCATTGATAAATTTTAAGCCTTCATAGTTCAAACCATTCAAAAATTGATCTTTATCACTTATTTTAGGGTTAGTACAAAGCCGGCGATGTTCAAATAGTCTACTTTATAAAGTATCAAGGCCATCAAATTTAATCATGTCATAGAAGGAATACATGGTGGTACCTAGTTGCTTGGTTCACTTAAGGGATTAATTGCATACTATCCATGAAGGAGGATCAAGTCATATGTATAAAAATGTTGGTCACTGAGACAAATTGAAATGAAGGCTCGATGCTTACACTTTTTCCCTAGTTGACCCGTTTTGGATCATGATTTGGTCACTATGGTCATAAGCCGAGTTGAGTCGATCCGATCTAGTCAATTTGGTCACCAATTTTGAAGGCCAGTTGAGAAACCATCAAAAAATCGGCTAAGGCATGATAAATCAAAATGTGACATGTGGTCATTTCTTAGTGATCCATGGTTGTGGGGATATTTTCAGGTAACCAAGGTGACCAAGAGGCATGGGTATTGAGATCCCAAGATCCCCGAGATTCCACCAGTTACTCCAAATTGATAAGAGAAACCCGAAAACATAGAGAAAAATAATTGGCCGACGTGGACTAATCACGATCGACCATGAGGTTAAAGATCATCAACATGACCCAAGTAGGTCTAAGTGGTGTTGAGAAGATCCAAAGATCTTGAGTTTCGAGTGATAGTGACACTGGCCCTATGAACTAGGTGATCAAAGTGACCCCGATTGGATAAGGTATTAAGGTGACTCCAATGGGCCCATGAACACAAAAGGGCCATGATTGTTCCATGTGGACTAATAATGGGCCATTTTAAACTCAAAGATATTAGAAGTGACCTTTTTGAGGCTCAAGAGCTCGGAATCCTGTGAAACCCGAGAGCCCGTAATCCTCGATAACCCAAAAGATCTTGATCTAATTAAATGGAGACATGGCATGAATTTTGAGTTAGAAATGTGATCAAGGGATAAAAATAAAATATTAACACATAATCGGGGTGATAAAGAGGCTAAATTTGATGGCCTCATGGCCATCATTTGTACCCAACGACATGGTGATGTTTAAATGATCACATCTTTTGATTAGGAGCACTAAATCATGCAAAATTGGTTTTATTGGAAAGATATTGAGGAGAAGGTCATGATAGGAGTGGTTTTGGGTCGCTTAAGTTTTGTTTTATGATAAAAAATGAATTAAAATGACATACAACCATTTTGACCATGAGCTCATTGACCACATTTTGGACCTGTTTCAAATACTTGTATCTTTTTATCCATATATGATGTTCACTTACACGTGGTACCAATGGAAATGTATTGACCATAACTTCAATTTGGGATTATTTTTATAGTTAATGGCGGGGAATTTAGAGATATATTTATGATAGAGTTTGGAGGAATTTTCGGTTGTTTTCTCAATCAAATAATACCCACATTATATCAAATCACCCCAACAACCAACATTAAATTCTCTTGAGCAACCCCGGTGTGATCTAATGTAATTTTACACCATCCAAGAAAGCTATGAAACCCATGTTTTATCTATGGATTGATTAATGTTGATTGGTCTTTGGTTGGGAAGAAGTGGGTGATCTTTTAACTTCTAATTCTTTCTCTTCTCTTTGTTATATATATAGTGCAATTCAAAATTCATTATAAGAATCTTATCCCACATTTAAATTAAATGTGCCCAAATGTTGGCTAAACATTCTATGTTATAGATATCTAATTTGAACTTTTCAATGCACTCACTTCCTTCCCCATTAATGTGATGGATTGTGTATATTCTTATTAATAAAATCTTGTTATTGGGTCTCATATCTACCCTTAACTTTTGTTTATTGTGCATCTTACCTCTCTATTGATTAATGACATGATGTGTGTGAGCTATCCTTACATGTTTTCATTTATATGCATCTTAAATTTTTGGCATGGGAATTTGTTTTATGTAGGGTGAATCGTGGCTTGTTATTGACCTCTTAGAACTTTATTTTCCCTCTTATTCTTCCCCTCAAGGAGAGAGATCCTTTCTATTTTGGTGTAATCACCACCCCTTATGATTAGTTTGATTCATGCATTTCTCCTTCCCATTTTCCACCCGTAAATCAATAGCTTAGCTTGGGAGTATTGTTAGCATTAGAGTAGTTAGTGAATGAAGCCAACCTTCTCTAGAGGTCTATCCTAAGGAGAAAGGTCCTATACCTTAGGGACATTCCAATGTTTCATTAAGGCGCTTGGCTTGGCCTTAGCAAAGGGGTAAAATATCAAGCGAGGCACTTAGCTTGGCCTTAATATTAACCTTATTAAGTGACGGGGCACACCTCCCGATTTAATTAGTTGATTAATTAAATTAACCAACCCCTAATATAAAGTTTATATTTAAATAATATGAATATAGTTTATTCTATATTATTTAAATATAAACTATATATTATGATGCACTTAATATTATAGTTCTAACACTCCCCTTAATATTAAGTGGGATCCATATGCCAACATTACCTGTTTGTACAACAAGATTTACAAATCCATAAACCCTAAAGGTTTAGGCTAGCACATGTATTTGTGAGACTAAATCTCACTGTTTCTCATGGAAATATTCTTATACCGCATCTCTAGGAGCATTTTATAACACAAGGAACTCCTTTACAAATAGATGCACATTGGACTGTATTTTTCTGTAAACTCTATCAGTTTACATAGATCATACAAGATCTTTTTACAATGCTTTTAAACCAGAATAGAAGTATAGAGGAGAAGGAGTCAACAACCGGCCGGTCATTAGGAGGTGGAATTTCCATGCACACTCCCCTTAATGGAAACTTTGAAAGGAGAAGTATTGCATGGAACTTGTAGAAATTCGTAGCACACAATGGCTTCATGAACAATTTTGCAACCTGATCTTCAATCGAGAATTATTGGAGATCTATATCACTGTATCTCGATATGCTTCATTCTTTGATGTTGAACTAGATTCTTAGCAAGAGTAATATAACTCTAGCTATCACACAGAAGAGGAGTACTTCCTTTAACTTCCATGTGCATCTCTTCCAAAAGCCTTTTCAGCCACATGGCTTCTTTTGTTGCTTCGTTACACTTCTATATTTTACCTTAGTTGAAGAAATGGAAATTGTTGGCTTCTTTTTACTGCTCCAAGTAATGACACTTGCACCAAACTTGAATATATATCCAGTTATAGATTTATGATCTATCACATCACCAACATAGTCAGAATCAAAATATCCATATAAATATGCATTGTTAGATGAAATATAATGTAAACCACAATTAATAGTGCCCTTTACATAACACAATTATTTTCGCTAACTTCCAAAGTGATCCCGATAAGGTTTTTCGCATAAACCTTGAAGCAATCCCTATTGCATAAACAATATCGGGTCTAGTAATAGTTAGATAAATCAAACTACCTACAAGTTTCATGTATAAAGTAGGACTAGCTTTTTCACATGTAGGTTTAGGATCAAGTTTACATCCAACTTCTATAGGAATAGAAACTGGTTTACAATCAAGCATATTAAACCCTTTAAGCAAATTAGTAGTATATTTTTATTGAGATGCTACAATATAATTTTATCCTCAAATATAACCATGCCTAAAAAATGATGCAATAATCCTAAATATGTCATTTCAAAATATTGCATGAACTTTCCTTTAATTTTTATAATTAAAGTGTTAGAATTACTATTGTTAAGTAAATCATCAACATACAATACAATGAGAATAATAACATTTTCTTCAATTTTAATAAATAAATAATTGTCGATGCACAGTTTGAAAAACCAACTTCATTGAAAAAAAAATTTAGAATACCAAGCTTTAAGAGCTTGTTTGAACCATATAAATATTTTTTCAATTTACAAACCTACATTTCTTTTCCGGTTGTTCAAAGCCTTTAGTTTGGGTCATATAAATTTATTCTTGTAAATCACCATTCAAAAAAGCATTTTTACATCCATTTGATGGATTTACCAAACATATTGAGCAGCCTAAGGCAATCAAATCCTTCTTATGTGCTCATTTTTGCAATGGTGCAAATGTTTCTACTTAGTCGATATCAAATTTTTGAGTAAACCCTCGAGCTATAAGTCTGGCTTTGAATTTATTTGTATTGACATCTTCTTTATATTTAATCTTGTATAGCCATCTAGATCTGACTATACTTCATTTTTCAGAGATAGGACTAATTCCCATGTTTATTTTTAATTAAATCAGAATACTCAAATTTCATAACATCTATCCATCTTTCGTCGAAGAGGCTTCTTCAAAATATTGGGGTTCGTTCATACAAATTCATCAAAGCATGATATGTATGATGACTCCCGGTCATTTTCTCAAGGTTTCTAAATTAAAGTCTTGAATAATAGACTCTCATTTCATCTAGGTCTTTTTTTAGTTACAAAGGAACTAGGAACAATCTCATTTTCAACTATAGGTTCAAAAATAGTTTCTTCATCACATACATTATTTTCACAATTTTTAAAATCAAATTCATTTTCATTTTCATTTTCATTAAAAACATCATAAATAAAGAAGATGAAGAAGAAGAGGAACAAAAAGTTTTTTCTAATATTTTAACATTCTTATTTTCTATAACTTCTCTTTTGATTGGATCAAATATCCTAAGACCTTTAGTTTTTATATTTGTATCCTACGAAGATACAAGGAAAGGAGGTCCGATCAAGCTTCTTGTTTTGATTTTGGAATGAAGAGGGAAGTTGGGCTACCAAATATTCTCAAATTAGATACACTTGGTTTTTGGTTTTACCACTTTTCCAAAGGAGTTGAATTTACTAAGGCTTTAGTGGGAGCTATATTCAAGATATGAACATCAGTTTTCATAGCTTCTTCCCAGGAGGAACTTAGAACTTGAGTAGAATGCATCATGGCCCTAGCCATTTCTAGAATAGTGCAATTTTTTCTTTCTGCAATTCTCTTATGTTAAGGGAATAGGTAGAAGTTAATTCCCTTTGAATGCCACATTAAACACAAAATGAGTCAAATTATTGACTCGCATATTCTTCCCCATTGTTAGTTATAAGCCTCTTAATTTTATACTTAGAAGAGTTTTCAACTAAAGCTTTAAATTCTTTAAATTTTGACAAGACATCTGATTTCATTTTTTATAAAATACGACCAAATCATATGAGAGAAATCATCAATGAAAGTGATAACTTATAGAAAACCATTAAGAGAAGGAACTTCTTGAAATATCCCTAATGGGATACCACTTAAAAATGCACAAAATATATGAAAATTGCAGCAAAGTAAAATACTGATTTATGCAGATTTTTACAGTAAAGAAAATGAACTAAATAAAATCAATATCTCCCAAAATATCCACTCGAATTACTTGAAAAATTATAGAGAGCTTGATATTATTATAGAGGACATAATAAAACTATTTTTGGAATTTTACACAAATTAAACTGCTGCCAGAAAAAGCACAATGTGCCCTAGACAGTTGGAAAACTTTAGAGGTTCGTAACTCTCTAAATATAAGAGAAAAAATAAGGGTCTTTGAAAATAACATTAACAGATATAGGAAATAATATTTCCACCTTCAGATCTGAAAATGGCCGACTGGAAAACCCCAAATAAGTGTCAGTAATTCACCTCACTTGGAAAGGGGTCAAAAATGATGGAGTTGCCTTCAAATTGATGCTAAACCTAGCCCAAATGGCTTCTATAAGTCTGATATGTAACCCCTCTGATTATCTTTGCCAAATGCCCCCAAAATTCCTCGAAACCCTTCCTCTGAACCCCTCGTAATAACACTATAGCACAACCCTGAAAGTGACTCCAAAAATGACAGATTAGGGTAGATCTCTCACTACCGAAGAATGCCCAGCTAGCTAGGGACGGGTCTCTCACCACCGAAGCTAGGGTCCCTGTGGGATTTGACTCCATAAGCTGTAGATGTGCAACAGCAACAGCTGCATGTGAAGGAGGCTAAAATGTATGCGATAAAAGGTGCCTCTCCTTTCTCTCCCAGCTCCTTATATACCTTCCGAGGCAAAGAGCCCCAAAATACCTAGACGTGTTTCATTCCATGGAGGGTTCAATAAAATTAAAAAAACTTTAAGTTTCTTTTCCCCTTTAAGTCGCCATGGTCCAAAAGTGACCCTCAATGCAAAATTAGAATATTGGAACCACGTGGCCCCTTCCCATTAGCTCCCAGCGTCCACATCCCCTTGGGTCTGACCACGGCTTGGACTCGACTTGACCCTTAGGCCTTTGGCATAGAAAAGGGGACATTACATTCCTCCCTTCCCGAGAAATGCTTGACCCCAAGCATTATCCTATCATGCTTGCAGAGGTTGAATACCACGCCGTAAGTTTCTCCACCTCACCCTACAGTCAACTAATGATCGGTGTGATGTGAAGTAACCAAGACACCCCATGTAGTGATCATGCTCTCCATGTCGTGTAGAGAACAATATTTCTCCTAAAGTAGTATGATGCCCGTAATGACTCTCCCTAGTACCCACACCACAATTGCCAACTGCCTAATCCTTGCCAATGTAAGGCTATCATCATGTGATCACTCACTGCCTCTCCAATCAACTCCTGGGTATGAAAGTTCACTCTAGATCCCATAGAATCCCCTAAACCCATCTATGAAACAACTTGTATACACAAAAATGGTGCTAACTCTCCCACATGACCTACACTCATGTGAGAGAAAGGCTCCTCATAATGTATCTTAATGTGTCTTGTGGAGGAAAAGTCCCAAGACTCCAAAGAGACATCAATCGAAATATCGGCTCCACATAGTCCACCTCCTGCACTGAATGTGAACCTACTGAATAACCATGAGTCAATTTTATCTCTCCACTAACTAACATGTGGGTGAAGTTCTCACCGGGAGAGAAGCAAAAAATACATAAAAGTGGTATCGAATGTCGATTCAAAAATGATGAACCCATAGGCTTTGACTTGTCATAGTGACAAACCGTATATGCCTATATAAAGTTGGGGATATCCTCCCTCAACCTATGCCATATGAACCTCTCTAACATGAACCTGTAGGTCTCATCACAGCTCAAATGCCCAGTCACGGAAGGATAATGCACATGTCGCAATATCTCCATCCTCAACCATGAATCTGACACAAGGCTCAATCTTCCCTGATAGAAGATCATCTCATCCTCCAATCTGTAGTTGTCATCCTATATGTGACCATCTAGAATCTCACAAGTGTGTCGGTTCTTGGAGTACTCAACAAGAAAATGAGGTCTCCAGTCTACCGAAACTTCAAATAACCAACATAATGATAAGCTCGGATGATCTGAACCTGTAATCCCAATCTCAGTAATAATCTCATGTGCAACATTACTGGCCACACCCACATCCATCATACTCCACATCAATCCACAATAATAAAACTCCTCACCATGCTAGATCGTCCTCTCCATCCCCTCAGTTGTAACCACCCTTGGTGCTCCTGTAGATACTCCCCTCAAAATCACATTCCTGCCCTCGGACTTAAACTTCAGCTCTATCATCTGAAAGTTAGTCCGAAACTCACCAAGAGAGTGAAGCCACTGCACTCCCAGTGCTATGTTGGTCACTCCCATACCAACAATGTGGAAATCATTGGTAATTGTATAGTTACCCATCGTGATGCTCACTTGGGGAACCCGCCGTGTGCACCTCAAAGACTCTCCATTGGCTACAACCCCATTGAGGCCCTCAAAATCCTCTGTCTGTAATCCTCGCCTCTCAAACAATGAGGCATCAATATAGTTGTGGGTTTCCCCACTATCAATGAGTACCCCAACTCACTAACCCTGCATAACTCCTCTAATCCTAAATGCCTTGTACATCAGAGTACTAGACAATGTGGCTATAATTTCCCGAGGAAAAGCCTCCTCCTCTTGTCCCACATCAGCACTATCCAACGCAACCCCATCTCCATCATCCATCTCGTGAGTCTCTAACTCCTCACCTCTGTCACCCTTGCTCTCTTTGAAGACTTCAATGAATTAAGCCTTCCCTCTACCTCTGTAATCATGTCCTGGAATCCAAGGTGTGTGGCAATCAAAACATAGTTTCTTTTACCTCAACTCATCTCTGTCTTCACAAGAAATGATTGGATTTTTAACCACCTCCTACCTCGGTGGAGGCTCCCTTTGCTGACATTCATCTAATCTAGATGGAGGTTCCATTTTTTCAATGTGAGGTGGAGCCCTCAGCTTTGGAGTGGATAACTCCAAGTCTCGAGCTTTCCTAACAACCTCGTGTAAAGAAGAAGGTTCAAATGCCTTCACAAACCCAGTGAAAGCATCTGTCAAACCTACTATAAATAGTGAAATCAACCTCATCTCCATGACATTAGGTACCATGACTGATAATCTCTAAAAATCTACGATGTACTGATCCAGGGACCAGGTTTGTCTCAAATGAGTCCACTCCTTGAAATACCTGTCAGGGTCCCTCCTATCAAATCTGCTCACCAGCCTCTGCACAAACTCTGCATAAGTAGTAATGTGTATGTGTCCCTATGTAATCAACCCATGATGCCACCAATCATGAGTGTCTCCCTCAAGATGCAAGCTTGCAAACTTAATTACATCTTCCTCATGCATAGGATTCAAGTCGGAGTATGTCTTCAACTTCTGGACCCAAGACAGTGTAGTACACTTCTTAGAACCATCGAAGTGTGGAATGGAGATCTGTCCCAATATCCTCTGTAACTTTGGTACTGTTTCTGATGATCTCTTGGGTCTACTGCCAATCTTCATTTTGCAATATTCTGGAATGGCATGTTGTTACGAAATCCCTCACTCAAGGTCTGGTTCCTCTCCCAACAAGACTCCTCATCCAAAATATCTACTGGTTTTTGTACTTGTGAAACTTCCAGATCCTTCAAGAAAGAAGGTTCGTGAAGCCCCAAAGGCCTAGTAGAAGAATGGGGAGACCACTGCACTGAATGTCCACTCTTACCTCTTTGACCCTGTTGTCCCATATTGCTATTTTCTCTTCTCATTATGACTATTGTTATACATAGTCTAGCAGTGAAGATGATTAAAAATATTCTCTTACCCTTTTTAGCAATCATAGAACCAACGCTAGTACCTTGAGATGTACTCTCCCTTCTTGCACCGGGGTCTCCAATGAAGAAATAATGCTTGCCAACACTTGTAATCCCAAAAGACACATTTGAATTCCTTCTTTTGCTTATGAAATCAGTCACAAATTTTTCAAAATCAGAATTGATAGTTTTGGATAATTACCACATATTAGTAGGATCCCATAGCTTATAATGCCCATGAGCCCTTGTATATGTTAAGTGAGCTAAAATGTGTCACCATATATCATCCACAAGATGCTCATATACACATAGTTGGAGAAATGGTCCAAAAAACACCATGATGAAGACTTCATCATCTACCATACCATGCATCTCATAATGGAAATAAATTGGAATAGGTAACATTAAATAAGACACATTAGTGTGCTCTTCATACCTTTACAAGACAGTAATATCCTCCGTGTGTTCAAGATAGACATATGTTGAGCTGCCCCAACATTGTGCCTGAGCGCTGTTGAAAGTATCTCGAAATTTGATCAAAATTTTGGTTTGGAAATTACAACATGCTGCAATTTTACACAAGTGTCCATGTGAGGCTCCTCCTCATGTGCTAGCTGCTCCATAGAGTCTTCTTTCGTGGGTGTAGACTTCCTTGCATCAATTTCCCTCATCGTTTCCTTGAATTCTTGTAAGTGTTGTCTTACTTGAGTCGCTATCAACCTAGCAGCTCTAGCTCTGCTATTCCATTCCTCACACTTTTTAAGAGTTTCCATTACATCCTCCTTGCTTGCATAAACAAAATTATTCTCCTGAGCTAGAATAATTTATCTAACAAGCAAAGTTTCACTAATGCAATTATTTTTCTCAATAGAACTCATACTCTTTTGTCTACAAGCTTCTTCTACAAATGACTTCTTTTGTACTTCAAGTACCAGCATATGATGATCTCGCATGGGCTTGCTACCAATCTTCATCATGCAATAATCTGGAAATGACATATTATCTCTGAAACCCTTACTCAAATATTGGTATTTCCTCCAACAAGAATCCTCATCAATCACCTCTATTGGGTGCCCTTTATTATTGTTCTCACCTTTTTCCTTATTGTCCCAAGATTTGCTTTGATTCAAATTTTGAGTGAGCTAACTCAAATAAAGGTTAGTGGCTTCCTATTGTTTCACCATGTTGGTGAACATTTCCTTCATAAAACCCCTTTGAGATCTTTCCAAACTACCATATTTAACCCACACAAGCTGGAGGAACAATAGCTCTAATACCACTAAAATATCCCTAATGGGATACCACTTAAAAATGCACAAAATATATGAAAATTGCAGCAAAGTAAAATACTGATTTATGCAGATTTTTACAGTGAGGACAACGAACTAAATAAAATCTATATCTCCCTAAATATTCATTCGAATTGTTTGAAATTTTATAGAGAGCTTGATATTATTATAGGGACATAATAAAATTGTTTTGGAATTTTACACAAATTAAACTCATCCTGCCGTAAAAAAAAGCATGGTGTGCCCTAGACAACTGGAAAATTTCAGAGGTTCATAACTCTCTAAATACAAGAGAAAAAAAGGGTCTTTGGAAATAACATTAACAAATATAGGAAATAATATTTCCACCTTCAGATCTGAAAATGGCTGACTGGATAACCCCTAAGTAAAGGCTGCAAGTCGCCTCGCTTGGAAAGGGGTCAGAAAATGATGGAGGCACCTTCAAAGTGATGTTAAACCTAGCTCAAATGGCTGTCATAAGTCTGATCTATAACCCCTTTGATTATCTTCCCCAAATTCCCCCAAAAATCCTCAAACCCTTCCTCTGAACCCTCTAATAATATCACTATAACATAACCCTGAAAGTAGATCGAAAATGACAAACTAGGGTAGATCTATCACTACTGAAGGATGCCCTACTAGCTAGGGATGTGTCTCTCGCCACCGAAGTTAGGGTCCTTGTGGGATTTGACTTCACAAGTGTAGATGCGCAACAACAACAACTGCACATGAAGGATGTTAAAATGTATACGACAAAAGGTGCCTCTCCTTTCTCTCCTAGCTCCTTATATACCTTCCAAGGCAAAGAGCTCCAAAAGACCTAGACACGTTTCATTCCACGGAGGGGTCAAAAAAATAAAAATAAGTTTAAGTTGCTTTTCCCCTTTAAGTCATCATGGTCCAAAAGTGACCCTCAACGCAAAATTAGAATATTGGAACCACGTGGCCCCTTCCCATAGCTCCCAAAGATCCACACCCCTCGGGTCGACCACGGCTTGGACTCGACTTGACCCTTAGGCCTTTGGCATAGAAAAGGGAACATTACACTTATATGGGTCCTCTAACATCACTATGAACAAGCTCTAAAGGTTCGAAGAGTTATCATCGTGATGATTATGAAAAGGATTAGCAAATTGCTTCCCACATAACCATCCTTCACAAGTTTCATGATTTTTGGAAATGGGTGATAGACCGGTTACATTAGGTCGGGTCGAGACATGTCATACAT